>CM029021.1:18956177-19556177 GCA_016801055.1 Panax notoginseng
TTATGTTCAAGCATCACATATCGAATAACACAAGCTTGAATTGTTGCATCCTTTAGTTCCACGACCGCCTGTCGTTCTTCTGCCTTCTCTTCTAACTCATGAATACGATTTTGAAATTCTACATTTTGATCTTATAATACCTCTCTAATAAATTCTCCTCTGGTATTTCTTCTTCCCTCTTCTTCCTCAGTCTCAGCTGTTACCTCTGCGACTATCTCGGGTGCAACTATCAATTCTTCACTCACCACATGGATATCTCTAATTCCTTCTTCGTCTGATATCACATTATCACGGTTAGTTATTAGAGTATCCCCACAGTCTTATTCACTCCATTGTTAGCATTCTCAGCTGTCATTTTCAATACTGTCATAAAACAAGGGTTAATTAAACAAATTAACATATCACATAATATCCCAATATTATGACTGACCAACAAATAAGCTTAGGTAGGACACACTAGCGAAGGATTTACTCATCTCTCCCCTCCTAGTTATATTTCCCGATCTCCGCCAGAGATCATATCCCTAAGCTCTGATACCAAATGTAACGACCCCAAAATAGGTCCATTCCATCCAACATATTCTGAGTCGCCAAATACATGGTACAGAAAACAACTATAACTTTTTTACAACAATTGTCGTGCAAAATACAACAACACATATGCTGTGAGTTTGGATACAAATATATACCAAATGTGACTCATGTTCCAACCGTGGACATCACCTCACAATGACACCTTACATAAAGGTATAGTCAAAAATAGTTTTAGAAATTAGAATCTTTGGGAAGTGCTCAAGGAAACCTTCGTACATGGGAGGCCATGCGTCTAGGTTATGATAGATATCATATGGCCACAGAATTATTCTTGGTTGACCCAATAGACCCCAAAGAAAAACGAGAAGATTACTATCATATTCTTCCCAATGGTGAGTCTTCTCTTGACATATCATTATCTCTACTGTCTCTAATTGAGAATTATACTTCAAACAAACACCAAAATTATATAGGTAGTGCTCGTATATATACTCAGCAAGAGGATGAGCACATCCCTGTCTTATGATGACACGAGGTTGTATGTCATTAGACATCTTGTATGATAGTGACAAACCACCCTTCCAACGTTGGGTACACCTTACCCTATTGGATTCACCAAATAAAACTACTAAATGAACTTTTCTATACTGCTTCGGGAGAACATCCACAGCTAGAGACCGCCGTTCTATTTCCCTGTTACCCTCGCTCGACCCAGCTACACTTTTATTACCTGAAAGGAATTGTGAAGCAAAAGGGTGAGCACAACTAGCTCAGTAAAGAATATCATGACTAAAGATAATTAAATTATCAATAGCCTTCATCAATAATAAATCAGAGATTTAGAACATATGATAAATGATAAAAATTTCAACCATAGTTGCAGCGGAACGAGCAATCCATTAGAAGAGTCAAATAGACTATAAAGTCTATTATCTTCTCCATGTTAAAAATTCATCAACAATGTTTTATCCCTATAACATCAATCAATAATTCTGCTCCACAATCATATGAATAACTCATAATCATAACTGTAGTTCTAAATTCCTCTTCTCATCCAGGACGAAGATAATTTTCATCACCTATCTTTACCTGAAACATCAAAGATCATGGTTACACCAAATCACATTTCCTGTTCATAATCATACTAATAACTTCATCTTTGCACTACGGCCAAAGATATTCATTTGTATCACCAGTTGGTCATGTTTATCTCAATATCTGTTCATCTTTGCACTACTGGTCAAAGATATTCAACAACATGTCATCTTTGCACTACGGGCCAAAGATATTCATCAACAATTCATCTTTGAACTACAGGCCAAAGATATTCATTAATATTTCATCTTTGCACTACAGGCCAACGATATTCCTCAACAGTTCATATTTGCACTACGGCCAAATATATTCATCAACAGTTCATATTTGCACTACAGGCCAAATATATTAATATCTCAAAGAAATATATAATCATTTATATAAACAATAATTATAACTATGTTGATCATTTCACTTTTGCACTTAAGCTGAAGATATTCAATTATAAATTCAATGGTCATCATGATCATACTAGTCAATAATTTAACTTTGCACTACTGGCCAAGAGAACCCAAAGTCATGATCATACAAATAATCTACTCATCTTTACACTCAAGTGAAAGAGAATTTCAACATCAGGGTTATAAAAATATTATATATGATAATAAAAATAATATGATCAACATATAGATTTAATCTCAAGAATAATATTCATAAATCAACTATAATTTGGTTAGAAAAAGAAACCAATTTTATCGTGAATAGTAACTCGTGAATAGTAATTCATGAATAGTAACTCGTGAATAGTAACTCATGAATAGTAACCCGACACAAAAGATAGAAATTCTACAATAAAATACATACCAATATTTCGGTTGTAATGATATTGAAAGAATAATATTTCTTAAGCTTATAAAAAATTTATTTTAATTGTTTACACTTTACTAAATAATGTATTTAATCAATCTAAAATGCCAAACTCATAAGATTTCATCGCCAATAACCAAAACCCTCATCAAAAATCTGCATATACCTCATATAGGATTCTCAAGTCATAAAATCTTATTTTCTAATTTTTTTACTTCACAGAACATATTTAATTTATTTACTCATAACTAGACTATTTTCATGAAAAATACCAAATCAGTTCTAAAAATATTTCTTTTCTGGGATTTAGCATAATATAGTCCCATAGTGAACATATATTTTTTTCAGAATTTTTAAAAGTCATTTACTATTTTTCATATGGCCAAAATAGCCGAATATTTAGACATTTATCAAAAATTGTACTTTTGTCCAAAAATTCTGAAATTTACAGAGTATACTTCTATCATATACATGTACTCCCAATAAAAATTTCATCAATTTTGGAGTTAACCACAAAGAATTATAAGCAATTACTTTTAAAATAGTCTTTTCTAATAAAATTCATAACTTTCAATCTATACATCCAAAAATCACCATTTTTGGACACAATCAAGAAAACTCATCAAAATATTATTTTAAATTCTCCAGAATTTTTGAAGGTCAGAAAAATTACAAAACTGAAAAATTATAACAACCTTTAAAATCCCTTACTATCCCTTACCTCAAAAGAGCAGTACTTCTGATCGGTATAAGGCTGAAAGAAACTTGCACTGATGAATAGAAACTCACAGAGTATCTAAATACTCACAAATTATACTTAATAATCTAGAGAGAGAAAGAGAGAAAACTTATGAATTCTGGTGTGATTTTCAATTCTAACTTAGCCCTTTATTTATAGGAAAATGTTAGCACGCTGAATCAGACTTAACTTGTAACCTGATGGCTTTACTGCTACTATTCCCTCCCACCACATTTGAATAAAAATCTCAGCACATTTCTTCACCAACCAAGAGTGGGGCCCATCAATTCTAGAATTTTCTACCAAAATGACTAACTACGAAAATTCAACAATTTCTGAACCAGACATCTCGTAAAATTCATAACAAATCATACGTTCATTTTTAACGGTTCAAAATTTGTGGACATATACTCAACTTATATATATATAACATATCCAAATATTACCACGATCCAACGGTCGGATTAAAAATTATAACCCTCGCAAAATATCTTAAAAACCCTAATTTGATTTTCAATACCTCCGTTCCGACAAAAATACAGATAAAACACCTCAACATTAACTCCTTCATTTTAACCACAAAAATATATCCCTCATTTATATCCACATAAAATAAATATTTTCTTATCATATGAATCAATAATTAATTATTCACAAATAATATTACAGAATCACATTTATGACAACCAGGCCGTTCCCAGGAAAGAGGGGGCTTTCCAATAAGAATTTTTCCTTACTGGCGCGCAAATAGGTGACCAAACCTCTCCTTAGACAGAACTTTTTAGACATTGTCAATAATGTTATCTAATAATATTATTTAATAATATGAATTATTGATCTGATAATGGAAAATACTGTGCAGTGACAATTATTGAACAACAATAATATAAAATTTTAACGTAGCAATTATTGAATCAATAAAATAAAATATTGAACAGTAATTACTATAACAATTATTGAGTAGTGCCTTCTTACGTAAGAATCAATAATTTTAAAAATACTATGCAATACCGTGTGCTACTGTGCAATAACGCGTATTACTGTATTTTAACCACCGGGTATTCCAACAGTGTTAACGGTAACAACTACGCCGTTATTTGTAAAAAACTCAAATTTGTCGTTTTCTTCACCCGACAGTTATTCATTATGGGGCTCACAAATAGCTGCGCCGTCGTACGAATATTTCCCGACAGAAAGAATATTCCACGACCAAACGAATATTCCCCGACAACAATGATTATTGTATAACCACTTGCTTATTTTGAAAAAAATTCACATTTCACCCATAACTTTAAACTTTTATCAATTTAACCATTTACTGAATAGTAATTATAAGAAAAATTGAATACTTTTATTTCATAAAATTCGGGATCTTACATATATAGTCACATAAAAGTCACACTACGCTATATCGTATAGTCGTAATACTGCTCACATGCACATAACGTTAATCTAATATTAT
The DNA here is from genome assembly GCA_016801055.1 of Panax notoginseng. Lineage (NCBI taxonomy): Eukaryota > Viridiplantae > Streptophyta > Magnoliopsida > Apiales > Araliaceae > Panax > Panax notoginseng. The sequence continues at coordinate 18,960,815 of CM029021.1, forward strand.
TATATTAATAACTTATTTACTTATGTCAATTAAATAAATTATTCACTTCCTTGACTAATTAACACCAAAATTAATTACTCTAATCATCATCGGTTAATGTATTTATGGATCTTCATAATCATTAATTATCTATATCATTCATATTATATTTATAGATATATTGCAAATAATAGTAATCACTTGTTATTAATTAATTACCAAGTAATCAATATTCTACCACAATTAATTAATATTAATTAATGGTTTACTTAATATTTCCTTCGTCAAACATAAAGCACTTCATTTCATGGTTTACCAATGTTATACATATAACAAAATGTTTCATTTTATTTCTAAAGAAGAATTTTTTTTTTAATTTTCTCCAACTATCTACTGGCGCAGCTGCGCCAGTTGTACTGCTGGGACGGCGCAGCTGCGCCGTGCCCTGACAGTGCCAAGACTGGTTTAGCCTAAGCCAGTGTCAGTTTTCATTGCTAAACTCGTTTTCTACGACATGAATTGATGTTCACAAAAGTGATATTACAAGTCTAAGAGCGTATTGATTACTTATCATAACAATCTTAATAATCATATCATATATACAGTAATCATATATTCGCGAAAAATAACTAATACTCTTATTATTACAAAATTAATTTATTATAGGAATATAATCTATAACGATTAATAATTCTTAAAAAGAAATTATTACAATTATTCATGTAATAAATAAATTTTTTTTATCACATAAGTATATATATATTTTAATTTACACATATGCCCACCTTTATATAAAAAAATAATTTATATCCAAAATTAAATGCAAAAATTATTATTTAATTATATTAAAAATATTGGGTTATTACATCAATAATTCATAATAAATAGCCTTTTTATCATAAAAATTCGAGTCTCGTGTCTATTTCATAAGAAATTTAATTATCTACAACTTTGTAGAAAAAAAAAATTTCCAAATTCCAAACAGAAAATGTCCGAAATTCACATACGGACGATTTTTAATACTTCCATTCTGACAAAATACTGATAAAATACCTCAGCATTAACTCCTTCATTTATATCCAGATAAACTAAATATATCCTTCATTTATATCCACATAAAATAAATATATCCTTATCATATAAATCAATAATTAATTATTTACAAATAATATTACAGAATCATTATTATGACAACCAGGTCGTTCCCAAGAAAGAGGGGGCTTTCTGATAAGGATTTCTCCTTACTGGCGCGCAATTAGGTGACCAAAACTCTCCTTAGGCAGAACCTCCTTAGACATTGCCAATAATTCTATCTAATAATATTATTCAAATAATATGAATTATTGATCTGATAATAGAGATACTGTGCAGTGACAATTATTGAAACAACAATAATATAAAATATCGACGTAGCAATTATTGAATCAATAAAATAAAATATTAAACAGTAATTACTGTAACAATTATTGAGTAGTGCCTTCTTACGTAAGGATCAATAATTCAACAATACTATGCAATACCGTGTGCTACTGTGCACCCACGCGTATTACTGAATTTTAACCACCGAGTATTCTAACGGTGTTAACGGTAACAACTACGCCGTTATTTATAAAAACTCAAACTTGTCGTTTTCTTCATCCAACTGTTTTCCGTTATGGGGCCCACAAATGACTGCGCCATCGTACGAATATTCCCCGACAACAAGAATATTCCACGACCAAACGAATATTCACCGACAACAATGAATATTTTATAACCATTTGCTTATTTTGTAAAATTTGCACATTTCACCCTTAACCAAAATATTATATAAAATTAACACCTTATTATTCAAAATAATAATTAAAGGAAATTCGATTTTATTTATGAATAAGTTGGGGTCTTACAACCTCTCCTCCTTATGTAATTTTATCCTCGAAATTGACGTACGTACATGGTGTTTCGAAAAGGTGCGGATACCTTGCTTTCATTTCTGATTCCAACTCTCAGGTCATTTTTTTAATAGCATGGTTCCTCCACAAAACCTTAACTTGTGGTGTAACTTTGGTGTGTAGGACATGCTCTTTCCTATCCAAGATCTTAACAGGTACCTCCTCGTACGTTAAATCTTCGGCTATCTCGTCTAGTTCTAACTCAATTATGTGGTTCGGGTTTTTCACATATTTACGAAGCATAGATATGTGAAAAACATTATGAACATGAGACATGCTTGGAGGTAATGCAAGTCTATAGGCCACAATTCGGTCAAGAATCTCAAATGGACCAACAAATCTTAGATTGAGCTTTCCTCTCTTTCCAAATCTTGTAACTCCCTTCCATGGAGCAATACGTAACAATACATGATCCCCAATATTAAATTTCACGTTCTTTCGATGAAGATCTGCATAACTTTTTTTGTCGATCCTGTGCCGTTTGTATACGTTGTCGGATCATTTGGATTTTCTCTATAGTCATACGTACCAATTCTGGTCCCAACAACATTGCTTCTCCCACCTCGTCCGAACATACTGGAGAACGACATTTTCTTTCATACAATACCTCGAATGGAGCCATACCTATACTTGCTTGATAACTGTTGTTGTAGGAGAATTCCACCAATGGTAGGTACTTATCACAACTCCCTTTGAAATCTAGGACATAGAGTCTTAATAGATCTTTAAGAGTTTGAATAGTCCTTTCTGATTGCCCGTTTGTTTGAGGATGGTATGCTGAACTGAATCGTAAATCCGTGCCCATAACTTTTTGCAAGCTAACCCAAAATCGTGAAGTGGATCTTGGGTCACGATCCGAAACTATGAATACTGGCATGCCATGCAATCTCACAATCTCATTAACGTACATACGAGAAAGACGTTCAAGGGAATAAGTCTCTTGTATCGGTAAGAAATGAGCAGACTTGGTTAATCTATCAACAATAACCCAAATCGCATCTATGCCTTGAGAAACCTTGGGAAGACCCGTAACGAAATCCATAGTAATGTGTTTCCACTTCTATTTCGAAATCTTAAGTGGTTGCAATGGATCCTTTGGCACTTGATGCTCCGCCTTTACACGTTGACAAGTTAAACACCTCGATATAAACTCCGCAATCTCTCTCTTCATATTGCTCCACCAAAATGTATGTCGAAGATCATGATATATTTTGGTACTCCCAGGATGGATTGCAAATGGTGTGTTGTGTGCCTCCATCATGATTCTATGCTTCAAGTTAGAATCGTTAGGAACACAAAGTCTGGAGTTGACTCGAAGTATTCCTTCTTCATCGATTCTTGCTTCTGGAATAACACCTTCTTGCACTTTTTTCTTCATACGCATCAGCTCCAGGTCCGTAGCTTGAGCAGCTTTAACTTTATTGATTAAAGTCGGTTCTACTCGTATATTTGATATCATTACGTGGGTACTTGGAGCCTTTACCTCTATCTCCATCCTTTGCAAGTCATACAAAATGGGCCTTCGTGTTAACAACATCGCACTCGTACCCGCATATGATCTTCTACTCAATGCGTCAGCTACTACGTTCGCTTTTCCAGGATGGTATTGGATGGTATGATCGTAATCTTTCAACAGCTCAAGCCAACGCCATTGCCGCATGTTGAGTTCCTTTTGGGTGAAGAAATATTTAAGGCTCTTATGATCCGTATAAATCTCCACTTTCTCCCCATACAGGTAGTGTCTCTATATCTTCAATACGAAAATGACTGCTGCCAACTCCAGATCATGAGTAAGATAATTCATCTCATATTCTTTGAGTTGTCGCAAAGCATAGGCTATGATTTTTCCATGTTGCATGAGAACACACCCTAACCCTTTGCCTGAAGCATCGCTGTAGATAACAAATCCATCCGAACCAGATGGTATTGTCAAAACAAGTGACAAAATGAGTCTCCTCTTGAGCTCTTGGAAACTCTTCTCGCATTTCTCGCTCTATACGAATTTTGTATCTTTCTGAGTCAGCTGAGTTAACGGAGTAGCGATTCGAGAAAATCCTTCCACGAATCTCCGATAATAACCAGCTAAGCCCAAAAATCTACGTACTTCGGTGACTGACTTCGGTTGCTCCCAACTTTGTATGGCTTCAATCTTCGCCGGATCAACAGATACTCCATGTTTTAACACCACGTGCCCAAGGAATGCTACTTCCTCAAGCCAGAACTCGCATTTCTTCAGCTTGACATATAGCTTTTTATCGCAAAGCCTTTGAAGTACTAGCTTCAAATGGTGCTCATGATCTTCTCAGCTTTTGGAATAGATGAGGATGTCATCAATAAAGACAACAACGAACTGATCTAAATATTCCTTGAACACACGGTTCATCATATCCATGAAAGCAGCAGGAGCATTAGTCAATCCAAAAGACATGACTAAGAATTTATAACGCCCGTACCGAGTTCTGAAGGCAATCTTCGGAATATCCTCAATTTTAATCTTCAGCTGATGATATCCAGAACGAAGATCGATCTTTAAAAAGAATTGTGCTCCTTGCAATTGGTCGAACAGGTCATCAATGCGAGGTAACGGATACCTATTCTTGATGGTGATATGGTTCAATTCCCTATAGTCGATACGAAGTCGCATACTCCCGTATTTCTTCTTTACGAATAAAACAGGAGCACCCCAAGGAGATGTACTAGGACGAATGAAACCGATGTCTAACAACTCCTGTAGTTGGACCTTTAACTCCTGAAGTTTAATAGGAGCCATTCGATATGGGGTTTTAGAAATGGGCTTTGTACCAGGTTCAAGGTCAATAAAGAATTCAACTTCACGTTCTGGGGGTAGACCGGAAAATTCTTCAGGAAATACGTCAGAAAATTCACTAACAGTAGAAATATTATTCAAATCTGACGTATTTTTATTCAAGTCCGTGACATGGGCTAAGAAAGCTTGACATCTATTTTTTAATAAACGAATGACTTTATGGCTTGATATGACAGTGATTGACTTTAGTGATTTGGTTGATTGAATTCATATAACAAGTTAGTTAGAAATATAAAAACTGACAACCTTACGAAAACAATCAATTTTGACATGATGAATAGTTAACCAATCAATCCCTAAAATCACATCAAATGCAAGTATCTTTAAAGAAATAAGATCGACAGGTAATGTGATGGTACCAACTTGGATCAACCAAGATTTATAAACTGTAGATGTAATGAAAGTTTTTCCTAACGGAGTCTCAACAGATAAGTCAAAGTCTAATTTCTCTGGAGTCAAGTTCAAATGTTAAGCACAAGCAGGAGAGATAAAAGAATGGGTAGAACCGGTATCTAATAAGTTATAAACTTCGCAAGAATTTATGATTAACTTATCCGTGATGACCTCGTTCGGATTCTTTGCGTTTTGGCCAGTCACGACAAACACTCTTCCAGGAACCGCTGACTTTAAGTTGTCCGGAACAGCCTTCGGAGTCACCATTTCCACTGGACTTGGTTTCGCTACAAGACAATCTCTAGCTATATGACCTTCCTTTCTACAGTTATAACACACCTTGAATTATTGTGGACAGTTTCGGCTGATATGTCCCTCTTTCCCGCATTTGTAACAAACGACCGGTGTTCGTTCTCTTCCCCTAGAAACAGTTGATGATGGTGCTGACGTCTTCACGTTATCCTTGTTGTACCTTCTATTTTTGAAATCTCCCCCGACTCGCTTCTTCTACTATCATGGCCACTATTACCACCCGAGTGGTTACCGCTTTTGTCCGAATGTTTTTCTCTCTGCTGGTTGTCATTGCTTCGATGACTGCTACCACCGGTATGACCCTGGTTGTGGTCCCTCAGTTGAACATACTCATTATCACGCTCTAATAATTAAGCAATGTTTACAACATCTGAATATAGAGAAAATTTATGAGAGATAAGATATTGCCGAATTTCAGGTTTCAGACCTCTTAGAAACATCATCGTCATACGTTCTTCATTCTCTACCAAATGAGGTGCAAACCTGGATAACTCTGCGAACTTCGCCTCGTACTAGGACACCGTCATGTTATTTTGCTCCAGTCTAATAAACTCTACCTCCTTCATATGACGAATACTTTCAAGAAAGTACTTGTCATTAAACAGTTTTTGAAACGTTTCTCAAGACATTAAGTGCAGCTGGCTGAGTACGCTTCATAGACTCCCACCAGTAGTCTGCCTCACCACGGAACATAAAGGTGACGAATGGAACCTTCTGTTCCTCCGTGCATCCCAAGACATCAAATATTTTGGTAATTTACTTGACCCACGTTTCCGCCATGATCGAATCCGACTTTTCCATAAATTTTGGTGGTCCCAACTCTTTGAACTGCTTGGATGTGACAAGCAGCGCGTTGCTATCATTTCCATCCGTATTTTGTACACGAGTCTTCCTCGTCTGATTTTGCATGAACAACAAAAAGCTTCTAAACATTCCATCATTCATCATTTGTTCGGTAGTGTTGTTTATAGGAGGAATATTGCCTTCCTGTTGCACGTTCCCCTTGTTGGTGATTAAAGGTGTCTCCACGATCTCATTCACTCCATTGTTAACATTCTTAGCTGTTATTCTCAAATACTGTCATAAAACAAGGATTAATTAAAAAAATTGACATACCACATAAAACCCCTTTATTATGACCGACCAACAAATAAGCTTAGGTAGGACACACTAGCGAAGGATTTACTCGTCTCTCCCCTCCTAGTTCTATTTCCCGATCTCCGCCAGAGACCATATCCCTAAGCTCTGATACCAACTGTGACGCCCCCAAAATAGGTATATATCACCTATTCTGAGTCGTCAAATACATGGTATAGAAATAAATATAACTTCATTAATACAATTGTCATGCAAAATACGACAATGCATAAACTGTGAGTTTAAATACAAATATTGTCTTCTAGACAATATCTACACTCAAATAAGTCATCATTACAATTATTGCAACACTATTTTACAAAATAGTGAGGACTGCTAACACAACTGACTGGAAACATCACTCCACACCCCAACTAGTTCCCGCTATATTCTCGTCTCCTAAGAAAAATAGAGCAGAAAGGAAAAGGTTAACCTCAACTATCCCAGTAAAGAATATTATGACTAAGATAATATACAACAAATTATCATTAGTCTTTAACAGGAAAAAATCTGATAAAATATAATAGACAACAAGTTTTAGATTAACAACTGCAGTGGAAACAACAATTCATTAGAAGAGTCAAGTAGAGAATGAATTCTACTATCTTCTAAGATTTAAAAGTCCATCATCAATATTTTATCCCTGTAACATCAATTAATATACATCTTGAATCAAATATTCATCTTTGTATTACAGGCCAAAGATATTCATTTGTATCACCAGTTGGTCATGTTCATCTAAACACATGTTCATCTTTGCACTACGGGCCAAAGATATTCAGTAGTTAATCATTTATCTTTGCACTACAGGCCAAAGATATTCAGTAATATCATCATTTAAGACTGAGGATGATAAAAAATATCTTAAAAAAAATAAATCCAGCGAGACAAAAGGACAAATGTTAGGAATTTATACTACAGTTTATCCAAGTTCAAAAATACTCCATAATAATCAACTGTGAAGCAGAATTTAAAAAAATAAAGATCAAAACATGGATACAATCAGAGATAGTAACTATAATAGACATCTTGGACAAAGAAGAAAAAGTTTTATTTTTCTGTGAATAGTGCTGTATTCGTGAATAGTAACCCCGACACAAAAAGGTAAAAATTCCACAATAAAATTTATATCAATATTTCGATATAATGATATTGAAGAAAATAATATCATTTACGAAGAAAATAATATCCCTTACCTCAAAAGAACAATACTTCTGATTGAAATATCATGTATAAAGCTGAAGAAAACTTGTACTGAATAACAACTCTCAAAGTATCTAAATACTCACAAAAATACGCTCGATAATATAGAGAGAGAAAAAAAAACTTGTTTCTGGTGTGATTTTTCAATTCTAACTAAGCACCCTATTTATAGGAAAATGCTTAGAACACCAAAGCAGACTAACCTGCTACCTGATGGCGTTACATGATTGTAAGACCCCAACTTATTAATGAATAAAATCAAATTTTCTCTAAATATTATTGTGAATAATAAGGGGTTAATTTGATATAATACTTTGGTTATGGGTGAAATGTGCAAATTTTACAAAATAAGCAAGTGGTTATAAAATATTCATTTTGTCGGGGAATATTCATTTGGTCGTGGAATATTCTTGCTGTCGGGGAATATTCGTACGACGGCGCAGCCTTGTGTGGGCCCCATAACGGAAAGCGATTGGATGAAGAAAATGACAAGTATAAGTTATTTATAAATAACGGCGTAGTTGTTACCGTTAATACTGTTGAAATACCCGGTGATTAAAATACAGTAGCACACGGTATTGCACCAATTATTGATTCTTACGTAAGAAGGCACTACTCAATAATTGTTATAGTAGTTATTGTTCAATATTTTATTTTATTGATTCAATAATTGTTGCATTGATATTTTATATTATTGTTGTTTCAATAATTGTTGCTGCACAGTATTTTCCATTATCAGATCAATAATTCATATTATTTGAATAATATTATTAGATAACATTATTGGCAATGTCTAGAAAGTTCTGTCTAAGGAGAGGTTTGGTCATCTAATTGCGCGCCAGTAAGGAGAAATCCTTATTGGAAAGCCCCCTCTTTCCTGGGAACGGCCTGGTTGTCATAAATGTGATTCTGTAATATTATTTGTGAATAATTAATTATTGATTCATATGATAAGGAAATATTTATTTTATGTGGATATAAATGAGGGATATATTTTTGTGGTTAAAAATGAAGGAGTTAATGTTGAGGTGTTTTATCAGTATTTTTATCGGAATGGAGGTATTAAAAATCAAATCAGGGTTTTTGAGAAATATTGCGGGTGTTATAATTTTTAATCCGACCGTTGGATCGTGGTAATTTTTGGATATGTTATACATATATAAGTTGAGTATATGTCCACAAATTTTGAACCGTTAAAAATGAACGTATGATTTATTATGAATTTTACGAGATGACTGGTTCAGAAATTGTTGAATTTTCGGAGTTTATCATTTTGATGGAAAATTCTAGAATTGGTGGGCCCCACTTGTGGTTGGTGAAGAAATGTGCTGAATTATATTTCAAATGTGGTGGGTGGGAATAGTAGCAGGTAAAGCCATCAGGTTGCAGGTCAAACCTACTAAAATTTTCCTATAAATAGAGGGCTAAGTTAGAATTGAAAATCACACCAGAAACAAGTTTTCTCTCTTTCTCTCTCTAGATTATTGAGTGTATTTTGTGAGTATTTAGATACTTTGAGAGTTTCTATTCATCAGAGCAAGTTTCTTTCAGCCTTATACCGGTATTCCGACCAGAAGTACTGATATCTTGAGGTAAGGGATATTATTTTCTTCTTAAATGATATTATTTTCTTCAATATCATTATGCTGAAATATTGATATGAGTTTTTATCAAATTTAGAACTTTTTGTGTCGGGGTTACTATTCACGTATACGGCACTATTCACGTATACGGCACTATTCACGAATACGGCACTATTCACCGAAAAATAAAATTTTTCTTTTTGTCCAAGATGTCTATTATGGTTACTATCTTTGATTGTATCCATGTTTTGATCTTTATTTTTGAATTCTGCTTCACAATTGATTATTATGAAGTATTATTGATCTTGGATAAACTGTTATACGAATCCCTACTATTTGTCCTTCTGTCTCATTGGATTCGTTCTCTTTAAGATATTTTTCATCATCCTCAGTCCTAAATGATGATATTAATGAATATCTTTGGCCTGTAGTGCAAAGATGTATGATTACTTGATGAATATCTTTGGCCTGTAGTGCAAAGATGAACAGGTGTTGAGATGAACATGACCGACAGGTGATACAAATGAATATCTTTGGCCTGTAGTGCAAAGATGAATATTTGGATAAAGATGATTATTAATTGATGTTACAGGGATAAAATATTGATGATGGACTTTTAAATCTTAGAAGATAGTAGAATTCTTTCTCTACTTGACTCTTCTAATGGTTTGCTGTTTCCGCTGCAGTTGTTGATCTAAAACTTGTTGTCGATTATATTCTATCAGATTTTTTCCTGTTGAAGACTAACGATAATTTGTTTGTATATTATCTTAGTCATAATATTCTTTACTGGGCTAGTTGAGCTCACCCTTTTCCTTTTTGTTCCATTTTTCTTCTCAGGAGGTGAGAACATAGCAGGATCTAGTCGGGATATGGAGTGATGGTTCTAGAAAGATGTTTTAGCAGTCCTCACTATTTCTGTAAAATAGTGTTTGAATAATTGTAATGAGGATTTATTTGAGTGTGGATATTGTCTAGAAGACAATTTTTGTATTTAAACTCACAGTATGTGTTGTCGTATTTTGCACGACAATTGTATTATTGAAGTTGTAGTTTGCTTTCTGTACCATGTATTTGGCGACTCAGAATGGGTGTTGTATACCTATTTTGGGGGCGTCACAGTTGGTATCAGAGCTTAGGGATATGATCCCTGGCTGAGATGTGAGACAAGAACTAGGAGGGGAGAGACGGGGAATTCCTTCACTAGTATGACTTGACTAAGTTTATTTGGTGTTTATTTGGTCGGTCAGAGTATAGGGATAATATATGACATGACTATTAACCCTTGTTTTATGGCAGTATTTAAGAATGGCAGCTGAGAACGTTAATAATGGAGTAAATCAGACCGTGGAGACACCTTTGATCACCACCCAGGGAAACGTGCAACAGGAAGGCAATATTCCTCCTGTAAACAACGTTACCGAGCAAACGATGAATGATGGAATGTTTAGGAGCTTTTTGCAGTTCATGCAAAATCAGACGAGGGAGACTCGTGTGCAGAATACGGGTGGAAATGATAACGCGCGGTTTGTCACAGCTAAGCAGTTCAAAGAATTGGGACCACCAGAATTTAAGGGAAAGCCGGATCCGATCATGGCGAAAACGTGGGTCAAGCAAATTACCAAGATATTCGATGTCTTGGGATGCACGGAGGAACAGAAGGTTCCATTCGCCACCTTTATGTTCCGCGGTGAGGCAGACTACTGGTGGGAGTCTGTGAAGCGTACCCAGCCTGACGCACTCAACATGTCCTGGGAAACATTTCAAAAACTGTTCAATGACAAGTATTTTCCTGAAAGTATTCGTCATATGAAGGAGGTGGAGTTTATCAGACTGGAACAAAACAACATGACGGTGTCCCAGTACGAGGCGAAGTTTGCAGAGTTATCCAGGTTTGCACCTCATTTGGTCGAAAATGAGGAACGAATGACAAGGATGTTTCTGAGAGGTCTAAAACCCGAGATTCGACAATATCTTATCTCTCATAAATTTTCTTTATATTCAGATGTTGTAAACAGGGCTCAATTATTAGAGCGAGATAATGAGTATGTGCAACCGAGGGACCACAACCAGGGTCATACCGGTGGCGGCAGTCATCGAAGCAATGAAAACCAGCAGGGAGGAAAACATTCGGACAAAAGCGGTAACCACTCTGGTGGTAATCGTGGTCGTGATAATAGAAGGAGCGAGTCGAGAGGAGATTTCAAGAAGAGAAGGTACAACAATGATAACGTGAAGACGTCAGCACAAACATCAACTATTTCTAGGGGAGGAGAACGACCACCGGTCGTATGTTACAAATGTGGGAAAGAGGGACATATCAGCCCAAACTGCCCACAACAATCCAAGGTATGTTATAACTGTGGAAAGGAGGGTCATATAGCTCGAGAGTGTTCTGTAGCAAAACCAAGTTCAGCGGGGATGGTGACTCCAAAAGCTGTCCCGGATAAGTCGAAATCAGCGGTTCCTGGAAGGGCGTTTGTCGTTACTGGCCAAAACGCGAGAAACCCGAACGAGGTGATCACGGGTAAGCTAATCTTGAATTCTTGCGAAGTTTATACTTTACTAGATACCGGTTCTACCCATTCTTTTATCTCTCCTGCTTGTGCTCAACGTTTAAACTTGACTCCGGAGAAATTGGACTTTAACTTATCTGTTGAAACTCCGTTGGGTGAAACCTTCGTTACATCTACAGTTTATAAATCTTGCATGATCCAAGTTGGTACTATCACATTACCTGTTGATCTTATCTCTTTAAATATACTTGCTTTTGATGTGATTTTAGGAATTGATTGGTTAACCACTCATCATGCTAAAATTGATTGCTTTCGTAAGGTTGTTAGTTTTCATATTCCTAAGCAACCTGTTATTCAAATTCAAGCAACCAAACCATTGAAGTCAAACTCTTTCATATCAAGCCGTAAAGTCATTCGTTTATTGAAAAACGGATGTCAAGCTTTCTTAGCTATGTCATAGACTTGAACAAAAATACGTCAGATTTGAGTGATATTTCTGTTGTTTGTTTCCTGACGTATTTCCTGAAGAATTTCTTGGCCTACGCGTGATATTGAATTTTGTATCATCTTTGAATCTGGTACAAAACTCACTTCTAAAATCTCATATCGAATGACTCCTATTGAACTTCAGGAGTTAAAAACCTAACCGTAGAAGTTTGTACCCAAGCCTTTATTTGGTGACTTCTTTTGTGAAATGCACCGAAGCCAGACTCTCCGTAGGGGACGCCATATTCGTGCGGTAGTAAACTGATAGGTGTCATTGTTGCGTGCTATCCAAGATTGGGATATGAGTCACAGTTGAGAGCAACCTAAGTCAGTAATCGAAATGCGTAGCTTTCTGGTTATTATCGGAGATTCGTAAAAAGGATTTTCTCGAATCGCTACTCCGTTAACTCAGCTGACTCGGAAAGATACAAAATTTGTATGGAGTGAGGAATGCGAGAAGAGTTTCCAAGAACTCAAGAGGAGACTCATTTTGGCACCTGTTCTGACAATACTATCTGGTTCGGATGGATTTGTTATCTACAGCGATGCTTCAGGCAAAGGGTTAGGATGTGTTCTCATGCAACATGGGAAAGTCATAGCCTATGCCTCACGACAACTCAAAGAATATGAGAGGAATTATCCTACTCATGATTTGGAGTTGGCAGCAGTCGTTTTTGCGTTGAAGATCTGGAGACACTACCTGTATGGGGAGAAAGTGGAGATCTATACAGATCATAAAAGCCTCAAATATTTCTTCACCCAAAAGGAACTCAACATGCGGCAGCGACGTTGGCTCGAGCTGTTGAAAGATTACGATCATACCATCCAATATCATCCTGGAAAAGCAAACGTAGTAGCTGACGCATTGAGTAGAAGATCATATGCGGGTACGAGTGCAATATTGTTAACACAAAGGCCCATTTTGTATGACTTACAAAGGATGGAGATAGAGATGAAGGCTCCAAGTACCCACATGATGATATCAAATATACGAGTAGAACCGACTTTAATCGATAAAGTTAAAGCTGCTCAAGCTACGGACATGGAGCTGATGCGTATGAAGAAGAAAGTGCAAGAAGGTGCTATTCCAGAAGCAAGAATCGATGAAGAAGGAATACTTCGAGTCAACTCCAGACTTTGTGTTCCTAACGATTTTGACTTGAAGCATAGAATAATGATGGAGGCACACAACACACCGTTTGCAATCCATCCTGGGAGTACCAAAATGTATCACGATCTTCGACATACATTTTGGTGGAGCAATATGAAAAGAGAGATCGCGGAGTTTATCTCGAGGTGTTTAACTTGTCAACGTGTAAAGGCGGAGCATCAAGTGCCAAAGGGTCCATTGCAACCACTTGAGATCCCGAAATGGAAGTGGGAACACATTACTATAGATTTTGTTACGGGTCTTCCCAAGGTTTCTCAAGGCATAGATGCGATTTGGGTTATTGTTGATAGATTAACCAAGTCCGCTCATTTCTTGCCGATACGTGAGACTTATTCCCTTGAACGTCTTGCTAGTATGTACGTGAACGAGATTGTGAGATTGCATGGCATGCCAGTATCCATAGTTTCGGATCGTGACCCAAGATTCACTTCACGATTTTGGGTTAGCTTGCAGAAAGCTATGGGCACGGATTTACGATTCAGTTCGGCATACCATCCTCAAACGGACGGACAATCAGAGAGGACTATTCAAACTCTTGAAGATCTATTAAGACTTTGTGTCCTAGATCTCAAAGGGAGTTGGGATAAGTACCTACCATTGGTGGAATTCTCCTACAACAACAGTTATCAGGCGAGCATAGGTGTGGTTCCATTCGAGGCGTTGTATGGAAGAAAATGTCGTTCTCCAGTATGCTGGGACGAGGTGGGTGAAGCAACATTGTTGGGACCAGAGTTGGTACGCATTACTACAGAGAAGATCCAAACGATTCGACAACGTATACAAACGGCACAGGATCGACAATAGAGTTATGCAGATCTTCATCGGAAGGACGTGGAATTTAATATTGGGGATCATGTATTATTACGTGTTGCACCATGGAAGGGAGTTACAAGATTTGGGAAGAGAGGAAAGCTCAATCCAAGATTTGTTGGTCCATTTGAGATTCTTGAGCGAATAGGAAATGTGGCATATAGACTCGCATTACCTCCAAGCATGTCTCGTGTTCATAATATTTTTCACATATCTATGCTTCGTAAATATGTTAAAGACCCGAATCACATTATTGAGTTAGAACCAGACGAGATAGCTGAAGATTTAACGTACGAGGAGGTACCTGTTAAGATCTTGGATAGGAAAGAGCATGTCCTACGCACGAAGGTTATACCACAAGTTAAGGTTTTGTGGAGAAACCATGCTATTGAAGAAATGACCTGGGAGTTGGAATCAGAAATGAAAGCGAGGTATCCTCACCTTTTTGAAACATCAGGTACGTACGTCAATTTCGAGGACGAAATTTCATAAGGAGGGGAGGTTGTAAGACCCCAACTTATTAATGAATAAAATCAAATTTTCTCTAAATATTATTGTGAATAATAAGGGGCTAATTTGATATAATACTTTGGTTATAGGTGAAATGTGCAAATTTTGCAAAATAAGCAAGTGGTTATAAAATATTCATTTTGTCGGGGAATATTCGTTTGGTCGTGGAATATTCTTGCTGTCGGGGAATATTCGTACGACGGCGCAGCCTTGTGTGGGCCCCATAATGGAAAGCGATTGGATGAAGAAAATGACAAGTATAAGTTATTTATAAATAACGACGTAGTTGTTACCGTTAATACTGTTGGAATACCCGGTGATTAAAATACAGTAGCACACGGTATTGCACCAATTATTGATTCTTACGTAAGAAGGCACTACTCAATAATTGTTATAGTAGTTATTGTTCAATATTTTATTTTATTGATTCAATAATTGTTGCATTGATATTTTATATTATTGTTGTTTCAATAATTGTTGCTGCACAGTATTTTCCATTATCAGATCAATAATTCATATTATTTGAATAATATTATTAGATAACATTATTGGCAATGTCTAGAAAGTTCTGTCTAAGGAGAGGTTTGGTCATCTAATTGCGCGCCAGTAAGGAGAAATCCTTATTGGAAAGCCCCCTCTTTCCTGGGAACGGCCTGGTTGTCATAAATGTGATTCTGTAATATTATTTGTGAATAATTAATTATTGATTCATATGATAAGGAAATATTTATTTTATGTGATATAAATGAGGGATATATTTTTGTGGTTAAAAATGAAGGAGTTAATGTTGAGGTGTTTTATTAGTATTTTTATCGGAATGGAGGTATTAAAAATCAAATCAGGGTTTTTGAGAAATATTGCGGGTGTTATAATTTTTAATCCGACCGTTGGATCGTGGTAATTTTTGGATATGTTATACATATATAAGTTGAGTATATGCCCACAAATTTTGAACCGTTAAAAATGAACGTATGATTTATTATGAATTTTACGAGATGACTGGTTCAGAAATTGTTGAATTTTCGGAGTTTATCATTTTGATGGAAAATTCTAGAATTGGTGGGCCCCACTTGTGGTTGGTGAAGAAATGTGCTGAATTATATTTCAAATGTGGTGGGTGGGAATAGTAGCAGGTAAAGCCATCAGGTTGCAGGTCAAACCTACTAAAATTTTTCTATAAATAGAGGGCTAAGTTAGAATTGAAAATCACACCAGAAACAAGTTTTCTCTCTTTCTCTCTCTAGATTATTGAGTGTATTTTATGAGTATTTAGATACTTTGAGAGTTTCTATTCATCAGAGCAAGTTTCTTTCAGCCTTATACCGGTATTCCGACCAGAAGTACTGATATCTTGAGGTAAGGGATATTATTTTCTTCTTAAATGATATTATTTTCTTCAATATCATTATGCTGAAATATTGATATGAGTTTTTATCAAATTTGAAACTTTTTGTGTCGGGGTTACTATTCATGTATACGGCACTATTCACGTATACGGTACTATTCACGAATACGGCACTATTCACCGAAAAATAAAATTTTTCCTTTTTGTCCAAGATGTCTATTATGGTTACTATCTTTGATTGTATCCATGTTTTGATCTTTATTTTTGAATTCTGCTTCACAATTGATTATTATGAAGTATTATTGATCTTGGATAAACTGTTATACGAATCCCTACTATTTGTCCTTCTGTCTCATTGGATTCGTTTTCTTTAAGATATTTTTCATCATCCTCAGTCCTAAATGATGATATTAATGAATATCTTTGGCCTGTAGTGCAAAGATGTATGATTACTTGATGAATATCTTTGGCCTGTAGTGCAAAGATGAACAGGTGTTGAGATGAACATGACTGACAGGTGATACAAATGAATATCTTTGGCCTGTAGTGCAAAGATGAATATTTGGATAAAGATGATTATTAATTGATGTTACAGGGATAAAATATTGATGATGGACTTTTAAATCTTAAAAGATAGTAGAATTCTTTCTCTACTTGACTCTTGTAATGGTTTGTTGTTTCCGCTGCAGTTGTTGATCTAAAACTTGTTGTCGATTATATTCTATCAGATTTTTCCCTGTTGAAGACTAACGATAATTTGTTTGTATATTATCTTAGTCATAATATTCTTTACTGGGCTAGTTGAGCTCACCCTTTTCCTTTTTGTTCCATTTTTCTTCCCAGGAGGTGAGAACATAGCAGGATCTAGTCGGGGTATGGAGTGATGGTTCTAGAAAGATATTTTAGCAGTCCTCACTATTTCTGTAAAATAGTGTTTGAATAATTGTAATGAGAATTTATTTGAGTGTGGATATTGTCTAGAAGACAATTTTTGTATTTAAACTCACAGTATGTGTTGTCGTATTTTGCACGACAATTGTATTATTGAAGTTGTAGTTTGCTTTATGTACCATGTATTTGGCGACTCAGAATGAGTGTTGTATACCTATTTTGGGGGCGTCACAATGATACTATTCACGTCCACCACTTTTAAAATAAAATTTTAACACATTTTTCACCAATCAAAAGTGGGACCCACCCATTTTAGAAATTTCTAAAATATTTTAAATTTAAACAATAATCTGCAACTTCAATAATTCATAATAAATAGTCTTTTTATCAGAAAAATTCGAGTCTCATGTCTATTCCATAAGAAATTTAATTTTCTACAACTTTATAGAAGAAAATTTTTCTAAATTCCAAACAGAAAATGCCCGAAATTCACATACGGACGATTTTTAATACCTATATTCCGATAAAATATTGATAAAATACATCAGCATTAACTCCTTCATTTATATCCACATTAACTAAATATATCCTTCATTTATATTCACATAAAATAAATATATCCTTATCATATAAATCAATAATTAATTATTCACAAATAATATTACAGAATCACAATTATGATAACCAGGTCGTTCCCAGGAAAGATGGGGCTTTCCGATAAGGATTTCTCTTTACTGGCGCGCAATTAGGTGACCAAACCTCTCCTTAGACAGAACTTTCTTAAACATTGCCAATAATACTATCTAATAATATTATTCAAATAATATGAATTATTGATCTGATAATAGAAAATACTGTGCAGTGACAATTATTGAAACAACAATAATATAAAATATCAACGTAGCAATTATTGAACCAATAAAATAAAATATTGAACAGTAATTACTGTAACAATTATTGAGTAGTGCCTTCTTACGTAAGGAACAATAATTCAACAATACTCTGCAATACCGTGTGCTACTGTGCAACCACGTGTATTACTGTATTTTAACTACCAGATATTCTAACAGTGTTAACGGTAACAACTGTACCATTATTTATAAAAACTCAAACTTGTCGTTTTCTTCATCCGACCGTTTTCCGTTATGCGACTCACAAATGACTGCGTTATCGTACGAATATTCCCCGATAACAAGAATATTCTACGACCAAACGAATATTCCTCGACAACAATGAATATTTTATAACCACTTGTTTATTTTATAAAATTTACACATTTTACTCATAACCAAATCATTATATCAGATTAACACTTTATTATTCAAAATAATAATTAGAGAAAATTCAATTTTATTTATGAATAAGTTAGGGTCTTACATTAAATATAATATCAAATATCTATATTGCTCTTATATTAGAAAAAGAGATTGTTATTTATTGAACAAAAAATAGTGAGAACCAAAATTATATTTAATATTTAAGATAATATTAAAAACTAAACAATTAATACTTATTTAAAATTCTAAAATGTTATATATTAAGAGATAATTTTTTTTTTAAAACGTCTTATATTAAAGGACGGGGAATACCTTCTTTGGCTTCAATATATTATAAAAAATGTATTACTTTTTTTTTTTCCTATTAGAATTTCAAGTTTTCAACATAAAATAAAAACAAAAATATTCCACGCGTTCATCATTATCTCCAAATCTTTCTATTCCACAATCAAATAATTCTAAATCACAGGGTCCCATCCTTCACCTACAATCCCACGCCTCACAAAAATCTTACCTCCTCCTCCGCCTCCCTCCATCTTTCTCTCCCATGGCGCAACATTTATAGCAAATCCTAAAAATCCATTTTCACATTAATATTACTACTAAACGAAAATGGAAAATTATTCATACTCAACTGGGTACCCAGATTCTGTTCATTCCTCACCCCGTTCAAGAGATATCATAGACTCTGAAACCGCATCATGGGATGATCAACAACCCTCCCATCTTTCTTCCCCAAATTACAAAATCAAGCTCATGTGCAGTTATGGCGGAAAAATTCAACCCCGTTCGCACGATAATCAGCTTACTTATGTCGGCGGCGACACCAAAATCTTGGCCGTCGAACGGAACATTAAGTTCTCTATCTTCCTCTCCAAATTGTCCTCCCTTTGTGACGCTGAGGTTTGCTTTAAGTATCAGTTGCCTGGTGAAGACCTGGATGCTTTGATTTCCGTTACGAATGATGAAGATCTGGAGCATATGATGCTCGAGTACGATCGGCTGTATCGTGATTCCGGTAAGCCGGCGCGGCTCCGGCTGTTTCTCTTTCCTTTGAACCTGCCGTCCAGTTTTAGTTCGTCGGATTCGAAGTCGGAGCGTCAGTGGTTCGTTGATGCGTTGAATTCTGTCCAGATTCCGAGTGTTGACGATTCGTCGTCTCCGGCAGCGGTCGCACCGCCTGCGGCGACTACGCCGGACTTTTTGTTCGGTCTGGATAAAGGCCATGCGATACCGAGTAAGGTGCAGGATTCAAAGCCTGCTCCGACGGTTCAGGAGGTGTTTGCGAAGGAAATACGTGGAGGATCCGAGTGCGGTTCGGAGGACCGGAACTATGTCGGAGACCCGGCGATTTCGCCGGAGGAAATTCAGCGGCAAATACACGAATTGAACAGGATGCAGATTTCTAATCAGGAACAAGTAAACCCTAGAATTTATTATGGAGATTATTACGGTCAGAAAATTACGGAGAATGTTCAGCATCCGGCAAATATTCCGGCGGCTTACTGGCAGGAAAGGCATATGAGTACCGGAGGTTATCCACCGGCGTCAGGAACTGAACTACCGGCTTACATGATTCCTTCATCGGCCGGTACGTACCAGACTCCGATGATGCGACCTATGACCGGACAAGTCGGTCAGGGTTACTACGGAATGCAGAGGATGATGCCGGAAGTTTACCGGGAGCAGCCGGTGTACAATGCCGTCCAACAACAACAACAACAACCACCACCATTTCAGCAGCCAAAGAATATAGGAGCCTACACGATGGGGACCGGACCGACAGTTGAGCACGGGTATGCGCAGGTTCATACCCAGGTTGGCTACGACGGGGCAGGGAGGCAGGTGTACTACACTGCGCCGGGAGGGGTGGTGGTGCAGCAGCAGTATCAGGCGGCTGACGGGCGGCAAGGCGGTGGCGCGTTCAATCAAGAGGGTAAGGTGGTGGTTAAGGCACCACAAACTTCTTCTATGTGATTTTTGTGGTACAAGTATTTTATTTTCTGTTAATTTAAAATATAAATAAATATTGTAGCTTATGGTGCTTACTGTGATGTAAAATGTTTGTTTGCTGTTGTGCTGTTGTGTGCATATATAAATTATAAAATGAAAATTGAGACACTGTTTTCACTTTTCAGTGTGTGTTCGATTATTATTCTTTGAGTAGCTTGTGTTATTAATTAATTTGTTAATTAGTGGATTGTTTGGTTTCAGATTATAAAATAATTTAATAATTTTGAAATTATAATTATAATTCTGATTGCAAAAATGATACCAAAAATACTGCGCGAATTTGGAGCTTAAAAGCTAAATTTGTGAGTTGCGTTTGAAATAGACTCGTGTGGACGAACAAGATATTTAAACTCCAAATGCCCCACACCAAACTTGCACTATATGTTTTTTTCCCCCTTCTTATATTAATCAAGGAAATAACTCGGTTTCATGGACTAAATTAACTCGTGAGCTCTTGTGATTTCACGTGTATTATTAATTTGTACACGCTATATTTGTTTGTAAAAATTATACTTAGAATAAGAATCTTCAAAGAGAATCTTCAACAGACTGGTCTGTTGACATATCAATTATAGCGACGGATTTTTTAGTTATGGCGACGATATGAGCCGTTGTCATATCCAGTTCATGCTATGGCGACCCGTCGCCATAGTTGGTCCATCAACTGACTTGTAAAAATATTAATATTAAGTGACTTGTTTGTTTGGGATTATTAGTGTAGGGATTATAAAATGACTTAATAGTCTTGAGATTATAATTACTAATAATTGTCCGTACCTGAACAAATTTTTAAGTAGTCACAACGTAGACTCCAGACTTGACCAAAACTCAACACATTTAAATGGCAATCTGAAAATTTACACATGAGCATCATTATACCATTCTAGATTATATATAATTAATACCAACCATCATACAAAGGCAAAATGAGAAAATTCAATATGCAGAAAAACATCAAGATAATTCTGTAACAAACAACAATCTAACGATGTTAGCTTCTTTTTTTCTTTCGAAAAGTACAGAAGTCACTATTAACTTGTTTTAATGATCATTAGTTGAATGTACAACTGCTAAATCTCGTGACTTATGTACTAACAAAATAGTGTTAAACAAATAAGAGAGACCGACGACTGGCTTTTGTTTTTTACTCTGCTACATTTGAACTGACATTCACTAAGCTCAAATATTAATTCTTATTCTTATTACATAATGGAATACAGTAAAATCTCTATTTAAGAATATATTTGAGACTAAATTATTTGTATTCTAATTGAGAGATTATTACTAAATAGAGGTATTGGTACAAAATATTTTTCGAACACCAAAAAATATCCACTTTAACAAAAATATCAATAAAAACTCCCTAATAATTATTATTCAAAAAATATTTATGCAAAGTTAAAGAAAACATAAATTATTTAGATTTTTAAACTAGGAAAATGTAGTCTTTTATAGAAAATATAGTCTTTTATAGGAAATTGTGGTCTTTTATAGAAAAATGTAGTCCTTTATAGGAAATGTAGTCTTTTATAAAAAATGTAGTCTTTTAAAATTAATATTATCTCTCTCTCTCATATATATATATATATATATATATATATATATATATATATATATATATATATATATATATATATATGAAATTATTACTATATAGAGGTATAATTTTTTTATACGGGACTTAAAAAGTATATAACAAATTACAATTTAGAGGTTATTCCTATTTATAACTGGCCCAAATTAGAACCAAATTTTTTTATAATATTGTTAAGGTTATTCTTATATAGAATATTTCTAAATAGGGTTTTACTGTATTACCTATGACAAATACATTTTTAGTGGAAAGCGCCGTTCATGGGGTCATTCCCATTTATCTGAACTTGCTCGGCTCTACACTGACTTACACCCTCTTCACTCATTATAAGTGCAAGTTGGGGCTACTGAACCTATCATCGGCCTTCTTGCGTTGTCGTGTGTCTCCATCCTTTGTTACTTTCCTATAACCTCCAAAAATATACTCACTGATATAGTAAGACTGAGATTGGCCTAAAATTCCACACAAAAAAAGGTTTTTTTATTTATTTCTCACATGCTATTCTTGTGTTTCTGTTGCAGAAATATGATAGACCCTCTGAGGATAAGGTTTTACTATTTGAATTATGGATCCTGAAACACCAAAATGATAAGAAAATACTATAACATAAGATCAAAATGCACAATTAATTAAGATATGAGAATTGGGAGAGAAGCATAGTTGCTTGGACATTCAAACCAAGAACTTTACAAATATTATGCTATCTATGCCTATGAAAATCCACTTGAAAAAGATGATAGCTTTTCATCAAACTTAGGATAGTAACATGATATACATACTGTAAAAACTAACATAACATTATTCAAAAGAAAAAACTAAGAAAATTTTAATGAAAATCCTAAACAGATACCATTGAATTGGCAAAGTATTGATGTGCATCAATTCAAGGTGAAAAGAATAGTAACTATTATGAGAAATAAATTAAAACAATTGAATGTCTGTGATGGAGGTTATATGTTTCTCTTCTTATTGGCATTTTATCAAACACGTAATCTGCAACATAGCATTGAGGGTCATCCATTTTTTTTTATAGAAACCATAATTTATAAGTAAAGTCTAACATTTAGAAAATAACAAATCACTGAAAGTCAACGCACAAATATATATATATATATATATATATATATATATATATATATCAAAAATCCCAAAAAAATCGTTGTAATTGAGCATAAAAATTGAAAATTTTCTTAGATAGGCTCAACTGAAGAATAGAAAAAGGAAGAAATTTATATGGGGATTACTTGGGCTTACTGCGAAGAGTGCGAGAAGAGGAGGAAGTAGATTTGTTGGCAAATCGTTACCAAAACAGAGAGAGGATTAAACTATATCATCCGGATAAAACCCGAACTAATCCCGACGAAATCTTAGGTTGGTTGAAAGGGTGTTGATCGCCGACTAGTGAACAGGAGAGAGAGTAACTGTAAGTGATTTGGGTAGACTGCAGGAGGGGTAGCGTGTAGGGGGTTGGTTTAATTTGGGCGGGATTTTTTTTTGTGAGATGAAATGCGAGTCTCTAGATTAAGTTGAAAGAATTAAGATGAAATGTGAGCCTCTAGATTAAAATTAGGATGAATCTGAGCCGTTCTTGTACTTTCCCAAATGAAAGATTCAAAATGGATTCTGTTTTATTATATAGATATATCATCTTCAGGAACTTTGTATCCATAAGCTAATTTTTTTCATTCCAAAAGCATGGTTAGGCAAAACTCATAAGAAATACACTTGTTTATGTTGTGGAAAGCTTGATATAACTATACATTAAACAAATAAAATTGATTTCAGTACCAACTGAAAGGTAGGTAGTGATCACTTGAGATGACCACTAAACAAATAAAATTGAGACTATTTCCACTATTTTGATGTCAACCCACCTTGAAAGTCATATAAATTTGATGCTACTAATATCATTTGATGCTAACATGAATACAAAATAGAGTACCTAATAACAATAATGTGACTTTACAGACTTTATTAGGTACTCTATTTTGTATTCAAGCCATACGAAACATATAAATTTACTCTACTATGTTACTTATGAGCCTTTCTTACAATAAAAAAACTGCACAACATCAAATTAGTCAAAACAACCAAAATAAAGGACCACCACCTGTTTATCTTCCCAAATCACCAGTTCATAATTTAGAAATTAATCTCTACCTACAGATCTGATCTCTCTAGCACGTAGTTGGCTAAAGACTCAATAAATCACACAGATCACACATAATTGATCAAATTACAACACAATTACACATGAGAAGAGTAATCAAGAGTTAAAATGACGAACCTTTGCTTTTGGAATGACCTTAACAGGAAATTGGGCAAAAAGGAAAAGATGAGTTCTTTAAAGCTCAAATTGGGCAATCCCCATTTGAGAAACCACAAAAACAAACAGAGCACAAAAAACCATAGAACCCAATTCAACCATCAGTCCATATAATCACTTCCATTTGATTGATAACAACAAAATAAACAACTCATATGACACTTACAACCTGGATTAATACATAAAAATGAACAATAACAATGGCTACTTTCAAAAAATAGAATGGACTAAATTTAACCAATGACCAAGAAACGAAAATGAAAATATAATCACTAAAACTGCCAACCGACTTGAACAAAAGATCAAAAAAATAAAAAATCAAGGAAAAACAAATTCTCCAAACCAACTCACCCGCCAGAAATTTAGGCAGATGAAATTTTAAAAACCCAACAAACAATTTTTTTTATGAGAGAGAGAAAATCTGAAGTAAAGTAAACGAACCCTGAAACTGAAACGAAGCTCCTGCTTCTTCCTTGAGTGTGCATCAGGATATTGGGGATTGCCAAGATTGTTTGTGAAAATTGGGGAAAAAAGAGACGGGAGAGAGAATAGGGAGAAAAGTACTGGGTAGGTAGAAATATAATTTGGGCGGGATTTTTTGTATGTGGGATGAAATGTGAGTTTTTAGATTAAGTTGGGAGAATTGAGATAAAATCTGAACCATTTTTATGTTTTCTCAAATTTTAAAGTGGGAAAAAATTTAAAATGGGTTTTATTTTATCATATAGATAATCCTCGAAATTATAATCCTAAGATTAATAGTCTTGTATTATAATATCGCGAATTATAATAGGATTATAATCCTCGTAAATAAATATAGTCAAGTATTATAGATAAATTTATTTCTATATTAAATACTGACATATATGGATAGTATCTGAATACTTTGTTTCTCCTAGCAGACTTCTAAGGCTTGTGCAGTACTCTACGATCAAGCAAACCTATTTATTACATCATATAAGATCAACCTAACAAGCTTGATCTTTCTATACGTAGTCCTTGTACATCATGTTCTTTTGAAGGACTTTACAAAATTGTTTTATTCATGTAGGATCAACCTAACATATTTGATTATTTCAGTCTAAGTCCTTGTACATATTTCCCTATTGTCTATTCAAGGACTTTATAGCTTATTTCAATGCAGACATATTTGCATATTCATTCATTAAGATGATAATCAAATCTTATATAAATAGGAATATCATTCCCATACTTATTCCTAACAATCTCCCCCTATTTGATTATGACAAAAATAATAAGTGCATATGTATGAGATGAATGAATCTTAAGATACAGTGAGCTACTGTATTGCTAGAGCAGATAATATGAATGGTATATTAAAAGCATTTGATTACAGCTGAATAGTAAACCTAAATTCTGGATCCAGAGTTAACTATTACATATAGAGATGTACCTTTTTCTTCATGTGTGTCTTCTGGATCCCTTCTGTTGTTGCTACTCATCTGCTTGATCTTCTTGCTCCTTCTTCCCCTGGGATGTTGACTTCATTTCTTCATGATCTTCTGGTTCCTGCTCCCCCTGAGATGCATTCTTCATTTCTTCATCTTCATGATGCTCTGACTCAGATGCATGCTCTTCTTCTTTGTTTTTTGCTTTGTTCTTCAAATTTTGCTTTGGCTCCCCCTCAAATGATGGTATACTTGTTGCTATGTTGACCTGCTTCTTCTTCTTCTCCTTCTTTGCTTTAGCCTTCATTCTTTTCTCCTTGCTCTTTCTTGAATACCTCTTTTTCACCCCCTTTTTGTCATAAATCAGTTGGGAAAGCTGTTGGACATTTGTCATAAGCTACTCTGTTAGATAAGATGAGTTACTGACTTCAATCTTGAGTTCTTGTTGACTTAGCTCCAACTGTAGAGAGAGAGAGACTGCTTGAGTAAGTCAATCTTGTCAGAGAGGGACAAGATTTAATCTGTATTATCCTTCTGAACTTGAAGAGCTTCTTCCTTCTGATCATTGATAAACTTCAGATAGATTTGATCTCTCTCTTTTATTTTGAGAGATATATCTGATATTGTCGCTAGAAGTCTGTTTTGAAGTACACTATCTCCTTCTTCCGACAACATCTTTGCCTCTGTAGCAATGAGAGATATCTTCTCAACCAGCTTATCAGAATTCTTCAGTAACTTTTGCTCATTAGGAGTTTGGTCATTTGGTTGAGCAGACTTCTGCTGAACACTAGATTAGACTCCACTATTCTCATTCTTGGACAGTTTTTTGAATGTAGTGAGAATATGATAGATCGTTAAGTGCCAATCACTGTTGGAGGACGAGGGAATATCAGACAATTCTCCTTGAGCAGAGCAGAGTAGAGCTTCTCAATTTGAGTTTGATCATCTTTAATGGTAGAGTGAATGGACTCTACGATCATATTCTTGGATATAATCCTTCTTCCATCTGAACCTACTCTACAATCGTAGGGAATGTAGTGGTTACCAGCATGTCGATAGACCTTGAAGTGAGACTGGTCTTTGATCGGCTTTCTTGCAAAATTCTTTACTTTTGGAAAATTTTGAGACACCAGCTCTAAGTTTGGAAAATATGAATAACACCAGCTGAAGTAACTTTCATCTTTACCAGTATATGCCTTTAGCCAGGGCATCCATGGATAGAACCATTTCATTAGGAGATCATCAGGATTGTACAGTATTATAGTGCAATCTAAATCCATGTTTTTCCAGTTGTTAAACAAATCTTCCGTTGACATCATTACTACTTTGAGTTGTTCGTTTCCATGGTTTATCCATCTTTCTGGTGGTACATATGGTGGTTCATCAAAGACTTCCACCACTAATCTTTGGCGTAATCTTGCTGGAGAAAGAACAAGATAGTCTGATTCCTGATCTGTAGAACTGGAATCTGTTTCCATCTTTTCACTTTCTGAGCTTGAATCATGCTGGATCATTTCATCTGATTCATTAGTGAATCACTCTTGCTGATTTTCATCACTTGTACCTTCTTTAGTATCCTTAGCATGTTCTCCCTTGAATTCAGACTTATCATCACTTAATTCAATGATTGCAGTAGAAGATTCTCCTTTTTTCTTTAGGACAGATCTAGCAAACAATCTGTTGCTCTATCTTCTCCTTGGAGATTCAGTTATAGGAGATTCAGTTCTTTCTTCATCTTCAGATTTAGGAGCCTTTGAATCATCAGATGGGCTTCTTTGAGATTCAGCCATAGGAACAGATGATTCCTCTTCAGACCCTGAGTCCTCTGAAGTGGCAAAAGAACTCCTTGAGACTTCAGCAGTTGGAGATCTAAATTCTTCAGACTTAGTCACTTCCTTATCAGTAGAATGACTACTTGAGAATTCATTCATAGAGTCTTCAGTTTTCTTTTCTTCTTCTGAGTCTACTCTCTTCTCTTCAGCAGATAGACTTCTTTGGTGAACTGATATTGACTTCTTCATCACCTTTGCTTTCTTCTTGGATGGCCTTTGGAGCAATCTGTTACTCTTTCTCCTTTTTAGGGTTGCTGCAGTTGATGCTTTTTCTTCTTATGCTTCATGCCTCTTTTTGTCAATGGAGAGACTGCTTGGTGGAACCTCTGTATTCTTCACAATCTTAGTTTTCTTTTTTGCTGGAGTGGCTGCTATAGGTACAGAGTCATCAGATTGAGACAACTTGCTTTTAATTTCTTTTGCCTTCCTCTTCTTTGTAGGGACTTTGTTGTTGCTGCCAGATGTCATTAGCTTTTTATTTTTCATGGGATTTTTCTTCCAGTTTTCAAACAGCTGTGGGGACATCACTTTATGAACATTCAGTGGTTCTCCCTCATCATCCTTTATCTTACTCTTCAGTTTCTTCTTCAGTATGATGCTCAAGAGTCTTCCATGAAAAACTTTTGTGAGGGGTTTATCTGTAGACTTCTTCATCTCAGCTTTTTCCAGCCATTTGGACAACCAATCAATTAGAATGGCTCCGAAATTCATCTGTTGTTTCATGACGATTACAGTCATAACTCTCAGTTACAGATCACTAACAGTATTATGTGCAGTGTCCTTGCACAAGATACATTTTCCCGTAATCTCAATCAGGAATTCAAACTCTTCAGGAAACTCCTTCTTCTTCATATCTTTCAGATTTACATTCCTCTTGTAGCGCATTAACTTCTTGACTTCTTCGATGTCGACGTCCTCGAGGTTTATCAGACCTTGGTTAGGAAACTCTAGACATTGGTTGATATCTGATGCTTTTATCTTCAGACTTACTCCTTTGACCTTTGTGGACAGAAGCCCAGAGTCTATCGTTGCATTTAAATAGAATTGCTTCACTAGATCGGTATAGACTGGAGTGTTAGCTTCTAAGCACTCTGAGAAACCAACATTCTTTACAAGCTCAAGTATATCCTTGAACTTCTTTTCTGATCTTTCGAACTTCTTGAAGCCGAGTTGGGTTCCAGTTATAACACGCCACTCTTCCATTTTAAGAGTTCAAAGTATATGGGTATTTAATTTCAGAACTCTTATGAGGGATAGTTGAATGCAATTTGGGCAAAGCTCGAGGTTTAATGGATTCAGGCTCTGAAAAGAATTTTTACTGTTTGAAAAAAGGAGGGAGAGAAAGTCGATAACTTTTGATAACTGTTTGGAGATTTTGAATTTGTCTTTAAGACAATTCCTTCTGACTCTGCATAAGCTATTATGTGCCAATCAGCCATTGGTTACACGATACCCAGTAAGAAGCTATAACTCCCTATAAACTGATTAGTTTTTCAGTTTTAATTTTCTTTTAAGAAAATAAGTATTACTGACATAGACTGATCGCTGACTTTTTCAGTACGTAGAGTAGCTTGATGTGATAGCTATAGACTCTACGATTTTCTTTGTCAACTCAACGATCGCCTTCTGAGAGATGCTTCAGTGACTGATTTGGCACTATTCCTTATCTTGGATTTGCATAGTTTAACCACTGATGCGCCCCGAGAGAGTTCGGGCATTGAAATTCTAAGGTGAATTTTCAAAACGCCTTTTTAAGCTATATTTGTAACTTCTCTTCACACAATCTGAATAGTGGGGCACGTGTCGAGTTCTGCAGAGCTCCATGAATTTAAACGGTGTGGAAAATACTGATATGCCCTTAGCTCCCCCTGAGCTAGTGTTCCCTTTGAGAAGACTACGATCGTCGAGGCTGCTTTACGATTGTTGAGTTTACTGCTAATCATATCCTACGATCATTGTCTGACCTAATTCTTGTGAGCTCTGTCTTAACATTCCTTCTGGGTTATTAAGGTAGCTCAGTAAGGGCCAACCTTTTAGACTGCACTAAGGGTCATGTTTATCCCTGAGGCGCTTATCAGAAGGACTGTATATTCTTGGTGGTAAGAATATCATCATGATAGGTTTTTTGTCAGAGTTTGTTTATCATCATTGGAAGTACTTGATGTTGGCATTTGTCAGTGGAAGAGGGTGAAGTGCTTTCAGCTATGTCACTTGTATAGTTAGGATAATGTACGGATAAGTATTACGATCGTAGATGTTAGTATGCTTATACTCTACGATTGGAATGTTGATTGTGGGGAATCTTAGATTAAGATGGTGTGACTTGATGATCAGCCTTGGAGTTTTAGGGATTCTACGAACATGAGTAAGGATTCATTTGGTATGTCAGCCACAGAGTTTTGGGACTCTTTAACTGGGACATTTCTATTTTGGATTGGCTCCTATCTCTATGATCTTGACAAGAGTGGTCTTGATATTTGTGGAGTGGTTAACAGACATGTACCCTGGTTGCCCTATCCTTCAAGTTTATCTCAGATCATCTTGCAACTATTACACTTCTTCATTTGGCTCCCTAAGCTTTACCATCTTCATCATTTGCATCTAGAACTTCCTCAGACTGATCAACAGCTTCAGGCTGAAAACATTGGGGATTGCTAAGATTGTTTGTGAAAATTGGGGAAAAAAGAACGGGAGAGAGAATAGGGAGAAAAGTACTGGGTATGTAAAAATATAATTTGGGCGGGATTTTTTGTGTGTGAGATGAAATGTGAGTCTTTAGATTAACTTGGGAGAATTGAGATGAAATCCGAATCGTTTTTGTGCTTTCTCAAATTTTAAAGTGGGAAAAAAATTTAAAATGTGTTCTGTTTTATCATAATTTCCGAAATTATAATTCTAAGATTAATAGTCTTGGGATTATAATCTCATAAATTATAATAGGATTATAATATTCGCAAATAAATATAGTCAAGTATTATAGATAAATTTATGCCTATATTAAATACTTACATATATGGATATATAAGAGAGAAAAGGGTATAAAGAAAAATTCACATATAACTATAATATTTTATCGACATATATGGATATATACGAGGGAAAAGAGTATAAAGAAGAACTCACATATAACTGTATTATTTTATCGCTTACATAACTACTTCAGTCGCAATCCACATTCAACATAAAAATCATTTTTATTTTATTTGTATATCAATCAATTTAGTTAAGTCATCTGAATCATAAGCGAATCAAAGCCCAGTTGGCCTCCGTTAATTTAGTCCACATAAGCGAGCTGGTTCTTAGATTGAATGAAATAAATTAAAGATTGGTTTCTTGATTTGGAAGTTTTGAACTTTAGTTGGTCAATTGGAAAAAGAGAGAAAATTCAAGGCATCAAATGACAGAACTTCATTTCATTATTAGAAGGAATACAGTCATACAGATATATAGGATCCCAGCAATGGCTCCTTCGTTCAAGCTGGATATTCTTACTTTAGCCCTAGTGGAGGCTAGACTTTCTAATGTTGGTTGTCTTCTTGCTTTCTTGTAAGGCCGTAAAATTAACCAAATAGTTCGGACTTAATTCATACTCGCTTAATTAAAAGTTCGATTCAATCTCGGCTCGAAATATAAATGATTCAAATATGAATAAATTTTTATTAATACTCAGATCATATTTCCTCGAAAAATTTAAAATGTTCGGGCTCAATTCAAGATTGTACTCGACTCGGTAGCAAAACGAGTGTCGATCAAACTTTATTTTATACTCAATAAATTTTGTGAACCAAATCTGAGCAGCTCAATACTCGACTCGACTCGGTTGATTTACGCCTTACTGTTTTTCTTGCCTTTTCTTCCCCACCCCCCCTCCCCCTCCCCCTCCCCCTCCCCCTCCCCCTCCCCTCAACTTAGTTCATATCCGATGTCCAAAAGACAAAAAGAAATAATCTTTCTCAGCCCTTGGAAATCAATGTGTAGCTTATAGTTTTGATATTATAAAGTTACTGGAGAAAAAAGTGGTAGACTCATGCATATACTTGAAGTGAAAATTCAACTGTGTCCTCGGTCGGTCCTTGATGGCTGGCTATGGGACTGTACTCTTCTTAAAGAACCAGGATGCAGTTAAAGGTTGGTAGGAAGGTAGGAAGAAAGCGCGTATCCGGGTGAGCTTTTAATGATTAAGTCATGACAAATGATGAATATGGACACTATTATTTGTTTTCTCATGTTGTGTTCTCAACTAGCTACTACATGTTAGTAGTATTTTATTACCAAGACTGCTTATCTATTATAGTAGGTTGATGCATGCCAGAATCAAATAAAGGAGGAGTCTTTTAACTATTCAAGTCTAAAGCAGTAGGCTACAACTTTGAAATCCTGTCCAAGCCAAGTTTAAGGACTCTTGGACTATCTTGAGGCCTTTCGCTTTGGAATATCTTTAAGCGTGGATTCTGTGCTTGTTCGTTTACGAGCATTTGATGTATTTGGAGATCTAAACGCACTTTAGAATTTTGTTTCTCTAATAACTTGTATATACAAATAAATGCAACGTTCGAGTATCAAACGCACCGCATTTAAATTGATACGGCGCGTTTGGATCCCGCTCTAAACACTAGCTTTATTTATTTATTATTTTTATTTTGTGTCAAGAAGAAGAAAAATCTGCCTTTTTCCTGCAAAATATGTAGTTATGATCCAAATCCAAATCATGTTATGTCAGATCCAAACCATCTTCTATTGGTTACTTTGCTTCAACATGATTCATGACACTGTTTTTTTTTTTTGCTAAAGGTATTTGATTTTATAAAGGAACCAAAATATACAATGGCAAGGGGCATCACCCAAGAATATAACAAATTCATCTAGAGACAAGCTAAAAGATGAGCAAGCTATACATGGAATGTAAATCAAACCTATAGTAGTCAACTATAATAATATGAATAAAAAGTAGTGGCTCTAATAAAAGATTTGTAAGTTGAGAGTCTAGACTTGATAATATTTATTACATCTAATGCAAGTCTAGAAGGGGGGATGAGGATATTTCTATGTATCCTTGAATTTCTAGCTTCCCATACTTTGTAGAATATGACTGCAATTGACAGGCAGAGGATGTTCTTTGAGAGCTTTGTACCTTGGAATGAAGTAGCAAAGTCAACACTATCATCCGAATTGTGAGAGATGTGGTCCCAGTTTCCCAAACATAAGGTAGCATCAAGTAAAATTTTGGAGTATTCCTTAGTAAGCATGTACTTTAGTGGTCCATGAGGAAGCTCAGCTAACTAAATTTTCAACCAATAAAAGCTCTACTTCAATTCAAAACAGTTCCATATTTATTAGGAGTGTTTTTTGGGTGGGTGAAAATTGGATTAGTAGTGAGAGGTGGACCTTTTGGGATAGAATTAAATAGAGTAGTATTATATTCGGCCATTGTAGTCCTTAGGTGACATTTTTAATCTTGCCTATATAAAGTACACCACACCACATTAATTGGTGTTTTCACAATTTTGAATCGAGAATACTCCGTCCGTCTCATAATATATCACGTTTTATTTTTTTCAAATTATTTGACGTTTTATATAATCTTAGAGAATTAATTATTATTTTTTCAAAATTACCCTTTATAAAAAAATATTACAGATGAAAGAGAGAGTATGCAACAAGTATATGGTAAATGATATTATAGACAATTAATACTATATTTAATGTTATATATTTATTTCCTTAATTTTTATATACAACTCTAAAACGTTATATATTTTGGAATGAAGGGAGTGGTTACTTCCATACAAGTCTACTATGGGCAAAAAGCACCTTTGTCTTCACTGTGTTTGTCGAGTTATAAGCATTGAGTCTCTGTACTTTAAAAAAATGCAATTGACCCACTGTGCTTTTTAGAAGTTCTTAATTAGGTCATTCCGTCCAATTTTACAGACAAACGTTAAATAAATTATCCAAATTTCCTACGTGGCTTAAAAAAATAAAAGGAAATGACATGTAAATGTTGAGGTGGTTTGAAACAACTCGGGTCAAATCCTGAGTCCGAAATAAATCTTGGGTCAAATCTTAAGTTTGAATCGAATCGAATCAAATCCATCAAAATAAAGTCTCAAACCACTGGCCCAATAGTATTTTCTTGGGTTATCTTAGCTCACCACAGGCTCACCCAAAAGGTCATGACTTGAAGATACAATTGGTAGTTACTTAATTCCTCATATACCGACAAATGTCCAACTCGGGTCAAATCCTGAGTCCGGAACAAATATCTAGTCAAATCCCAAGTCCGAATAGAATCAAATCCATCAAAATAAGGTCTCAAACTACTGGCCCAATAGTATTTTTTTGGATCATCTTAGCCCATCACAAACTCACCTAAAAGGTCATGATTAGAAGGTACTATTGATAGTTACTTAATTCCTTATATACAGATAAATTTTTTTCCTATCTTTCGATGTGGGACTGGGGTGTTACATGACTTGTTTTCAGTATTCAGTCGGGTCAACCCGACTTAGGGGTGCTCATCGGTAAAAAATCCGAACCGATAAAGAAAAAATCAAACCGGTACCAAACCGAAAAACTCAGAAAATCAAGAACCGGTACCGGTACCGGTACCGAATAACCGATTCGGTACAAATTCGGTACCGATTTTTTCGATTCGATTTTCGGTTACCGCAATAATTAAATAATTTTTTTATATTAACAAATTTTTTAAAACTAAGAAATGAATAGAGGGCATATAATTGTGTCACATTATTATTAATTTTTTTCTTTTATCCCTATAAGTTTAATTATATTACTACATTATTATTTTTTAATCAATATATTTAGTTCGATCTTCAATTTGATAAAATTTGTATTTCATCAGTTATTGATGCTTTTGGAGAAGAGGGAATAGTTGCGTTGTTCCATTTTTCTTCTCAGGAGGTGAGAACATATCAGGATCTAGTCGGGGTATGGAGTGATGGTTCTAGAAAGATGTTTTAGCAGTCCTCACTATTTCTGTAAAATAGTGTTTGAATAATTGTAATGAGAATTTATTTGAGTGTGGATATTGTCCAGAAGACAATATTTGTATTTAAACTCACAGTATGTGTTGTCGTATTTTGCACGACAATTGTATTATTGAAGTTGTAGTTTGTTTTCTGTACCATGTATTTGGCGACTCAGAATGGGTGTTGTATACCTATTTTGGGGGCGTCACACAAATTACTATCTTTTGTGATTGTTTTTAAAAACTGTCACAAAGTTCTGTCACGTATTCTTATTTTTCTAGTAGTAAATTTTTTTTCTTTTATCCCTATAAGTTTAATTATATTACTACAGTATTATTTTTTAATCAATATATTTAGTTCGATCTTCAATTTGATAAAATTTGTATTTCATCAGTTATTGATGCTTTTGGAGAAGAGGGAATAGTTGCGTTGAAATAAAAAGGACAAGGCCCAAGGGTACATAATTGTTTTCAGAAGATGGTAAAAGAGATCATAGCGATCTGCATTGCATTGCTCCACAATTACTGTAATAAATTTATGGTTAATTAATTGAATAAGATGGTTGGTCTGTGACTTTTTTTTTTATTTTTAATAAAATATAATAATAATTAGTAATCAAAAATGAAACAAGTGCGAGTGGGAGCCACCCAAAGTTCATTAGTATCTGGGTCGGTAATTCATTGGTTTAGATGCATCCAATTTCCATCAACAAAAAAAGCAGGATTCATGCATATGGTGCATAGAGTAACTTATCAGTTGGTGAAATTTTTTTCGGTTTTTCGGTATTTATCGAATTCAAAATTTTCATTATCGGTATCAGTATCGGTACTGAAAAGTATAAAAAAACCGAACAACCGGTACCGAAAAAACCGAAATCGAAAAAAATCGGTACCGCCGGTACCGGTTTCAACCGGTTCAGTAAAAAATCGAAAAAATCGAATTTTTTGAACCCCTGACTCGACCCGTGCACATATTAAACGGGTCAAAAGTCATAACTCTCTTGTTTTAATTTCAAATAATATATTAAAATATTTGTATCTATTACAACATGTTATTCATTTCACAAAAGGAAGTCAAAAGATCAAGCAGATCTGGCTCTACCTATTGAAAAAACTAATTTTTATTTTAAATGATTACGAAGAGAAGTTTTAATCTCAACAAGAAGAAGTCTCCATGGGTAATTGAACTCTGGAATTTGTTCAAAAATTCGATAATTTCGTGGGTAATACTTGCGATTGGAAGATCTAGAGGAATGAGAGATTGTCGGCGAAGATGATACGACGTCATCCGTTAAGCCTATCTTCTCTTCTTCTTCATCTTCCCCCATGGGAATAGTAATTTCCACTCCATCTCAGACCTTCCTAAAACCACCAGATTTCTCTCTGCAAAACCCTCTTCTCCTGAAAACATTTGGCATTCCATTTATCAAACACACAAATCACCATCTTCTTAAAACCCCAATCACAATAACCAAAACTACCCTTGATGAAAAAGACCAAAATATCACTAGCCCTGTAGTGTTCAGGAAGAAAAAGAAGAGCCCAATGAGGTATGTGTTGTTATTTCTTTTATTTGCTCATATGACCAATTCATGACCACCCCTTTTGTTGGTTTTAGTTTATAAATATATATGCGTATGTTTGTGGATTTATTAGGTTTATATTGTGTTAAATTTTAGTTATTTGGGATTTAGAAATTTGAGCTGGAGATGGAATTGGGATGTTTGATTGTAGTGTTCTAGACAATTTGAGTTTGATGAAGATAAAGAATGGTTTTGATGAAGAAGAAAAAGAAACCCAGATTAAGAATGTTATCTTTGGAACAACTTGGACATCTCAGGATTTATCTGTTTTTTTTTTTTGAAAAGTCACGTATGAAAATAAAATAATCTATTTGACGTCCGTCAGACAAATTTGACAGAATGGGCCAACTAATAACTTTTAAAAAATACAGTGAGTCAATTGTATTTTTTTAAAATTAAGTAACTCGACGAACATAACGTGTTAAATATATTTTTTGCTGTCTACTATGAGTTTACTAATTGCTACTATGCCTCTTTCAGCACGCTCTCTAAAACTCTCTCAAATTTTAAGTTTGATTTAAAAAAAAATTAAATTAATATATTTCATTTTATTTTCACTATTGTATAATCTAAAATTAACCAAATAATCATACTAATTTTGAATTTTAAAATATTTCAAAAAATTAATGTGATTTTATATTTTAAAGCAGATAAGAGTCATATTTACAAGTAGTTACTTGGACACACATGTGCGACACAAATTATGTTGTTAAATATAATAAATATTTTATATTAAAATAATATAAATGATAATTTGTAAATCTCCACATATATATAAACATATGGATGGTAATAAAAATCTGAAGACATAGTAATGACTTGAAAAGGAACGGGACGACTTATTTGAACGATTGTATTTATAATCATAATAATAATTTGTGTAATTTTAAATAAAAATTAATTTAATGTTATTTTAATTCACTGAATAATATATAGACTTAAAAAAAATACGTACCTCTTCTTCTATTAAGATAACATCAAATTTTATTTGTTTTTGTATTTATTTTATTTCATATTATAATTGATAATAAAATCATCTATTCCTAAATATAGTTGATTCAAGGAAACATGATCATATTGAACGTATAAAACTTTTATGTATAATTTAGTGTATTGGTAGTCCTATTTATAATGAGTTTAAGTTACTTGAAAATTAAACTAATTCAAAATAGTAAAGGGTCATATTGGACAGTATCTCTCATCTATCACAACAAACAGACCTCTCCATGTTTTTTATTTTTTGTTTCATATCATATATCTGGGCTTGAATCTTGAAAAGATGCAAGTGAAAATCAATAAAAAGAGAGTTTATATATATTTTTGTTAAAAGTATAAGAAAATAAGATTACCTATTAAAGTTTGGCAATTGGATGTTTACTTTTGAATTGGCAGACGTGAAGTTGTCAGCAGTGGCGAATCTACTATAAGGGCAGCATAGGCAATTGTTCCTATTGAATTTTTTTTATAGGGATATAGGGTCAGGGCAAATATATAAATTAATAAATTTAAAGAGGCAGATTAATAGAATAGTTAAATTTGGAGGAGACAAAAAAAAATTCATAAATCAAATCTAAATACAAGTACAAAAATCTTCTTTGTTTTAAAGGTTGGTGAAATCTTATAAGTATTTTTTATATAGTTTTTAATTTTGAATGTCTATCAGCGTGTGAAGTTTGAAGGATTGTTTGATTCAAATTTGATTTTTTTTATTGATTTGGTTTACTGTGGTTATTGTTTGTTTGGTCTGATTGATTTTTTATTTTTGAGCTGTTTGATCTTCAATTGAAAATGGAATCATTTTGGTTGAGTAATTTATGTATTTTATTATGATAACTTAAAATGATTTTACCTTATTTTATAATGGGAAATGAGAAATGGAAATGACTATGAGTCTTTAGCAGTTCCTCAGTTCTAGTTGTTATAATTACTTTATTTCTCTGCATCTAATTAATAGACCATGTATAATTTTTTGTGTTCTGGGTATAAATTTTGGATGGTTTGTTTCTCTTATTTCAAGTAAAACTTAATTAAAATTTATTAAAAAAAATACGAAAAACTAGTTTATACTTTGAAATTAATTCATGGTTTTGTTTAAATATAGAAAGCAAAATTGGTTTGAGGTTTTGAGCATTTGGAAAATCATTCAAATTGAATTAGGACAAGTAACCGAAATAAATTTTTAAATTATATCTGAATATTTTTTATTTGAAATTCCTTTTTTTTAATTTGGATTATGAATATTTATTATAACTTGTAAATATTATTATGATTACTTAATATTATGATTAGTTCAAGTTTTCTTTATTTAACTTCAACAAAAAAAATTAATTAAAATTCGCCACTGCTGAAAAAAAAATTTTAGTTCCGCCCCTAGTTGTGAGTATATAAAGGAAGAAAAAGATAAGTAAAGAAGTAGAAGTGGGACTATGCACTAGGGTTGGGCAAGTAACCAAATTGGAACTAAAATAGTACAAATCGCACCAACGATTTCGGCGTATGTGGCGGTTTTAGGTAGGTTGAAAAATCAAATTTACGGTTTCGATTTGGTTACTAGTCAAAACCACACGCATAAAATCGAAACCACACCAAATAATCATCATGTTTTCTCAAATTTGCTACAAGTATATATAATTTTTCTACTATAAAATATTTTCCTCATTTTATTTTAGAAGACATATATTGCAAGGTTGAATGAAGAATAAATAGTACTCCCTCCGTTCCAAATTATCTGCTGTTTTAGCAAAAAAAATTTATCCCACAATATCTGTTTTTTCAAAATTTCAATGCATTTTTTTTCTTTATTTTCCAAGTTTACCCCTTTACCCTAATTAATGATAGTCATTACTCTCATCCATTCCTCCCCTCTTTTTTAAGCATCTTTTCATATTCCCACCAATAAAGATTCATGCGCAGAAAACAAAAAAGTCAGCACATAAAGGTATTTTAGTATTTTTATCATACATATTGGTATGTGTGTGGAACTCTAAAAAAATAGATAATTTGGGACGGAGGGAGTATCAATTATGTTTGCAAATCAAGAGTGGCTTGGTATTTTCTAAATCAAATGTGATAGCATAGTATTAATTAACCATATAATTGTTGATACCTAGACTATTTTGCTAAATT
Organism: Panax notoginseng; assembly: GCA_016801055.1. Classification (NCBI taxonomy): domain Eukaryota; kingdom Viridiplantae; phylum Streptophyta; class Magnoliopsida; order Apiales; family Araliaceae; genus Panax; species Panax notoginseng. Next base: position 19,000,057 of record CM029021.1, read on the forward strand.
AGCTACATGATTGTGTTCACTGCGTATTACGTTTGCGTGAATGATTTTGCTAACTATTTTACGAGTTTGTTATTTCAATTGCTTTTGGAACCAAAATCGCACCAAATGAAACCAAGCTGCACGATTCAAAATAGCACCGCACCAATCACAAATGGTTTCATGTGTGATTTTATATTTTTCAAACCGCACCTAAGCAGTTTTGTGTGCGGTTTGAGCTTCAAACCACATTATGCTCACCCCTACTATGCACAACAGTAACAAAGAAGTAGATGTCGAACTGTGCATAACCGTTTTATTATTTTAGTAATACAATGTAAATTGATACAAAGGTTCTTGTTTTTAAAGTGTATATAAATATTTTTTTTATTCAACATACATTATATTTTAATAATAAATGTATACTAAGCGGATGTTAGATAAAATTGAACGAAAAAAATTTGAATTATTAAGAACATCTGAATAACTGAATAAAGTGGAAATTCTGAATGAAAGTTGAACACTAAATGAAAAAAAGTGTTTGATCATTTGTATCGCCCCCAATTCGAGTCTATATCACCCAATTTAAGTTGCCAAAATACAAATAGCATACATAAATTCTCCTATTTAAAATTATTACAATGTCATGCACACTACAAGAAGGCTTATCAGCGATCACTTATCCACGACCGCAGAAGGTCGTAAATATCTATCAGCGATCGAATTGGGTCGTTGATAGTTGTCGCATGTAATCTAGTCGTTGTCTGCACATCAGCGAGAAATGTCTGCAGTAATTTAATTATTCAATTCGACTATGGAGTTTTCACATGAACCCAGAATGTCAACATCAAAGATCCCAGAATATTTGAAGCATTAAATGCTTAAACGGAAGCCTTTCAACAGGAAGAATTCAAAGGCATCTACATAAGGCAATCAGATTGAATATATCAATAGCAAGAAGATACAAAACATAAAAAGATTTGTAAAAGCCTCACTCTACGAATCAAAAAAAATATCTTGCTTCGCTACTAAGTTCTTCAGAACTCATGCTTAAGGAACTTAGTAGCACAACAACGAACAAACTCTCATAACAGAGATGTCAAGTCTACTGGGCTTGAAAAGTTCTTAGTGAACTAGTGTTCCAAGTCTGCTGGGCTTGAAGAGTACGCAGTGTACTAGTGTTCCAAGGCTACTGGTCTTGAAGGAATCTTAGTGATTCGAAGTTGTATTGATATCCTTAGTGAATTTCCTACTCGTATAGTAGAAGAGTAGATTAGGAGTCTTGAGTATTCCGAACCACTTAAAACAACTGTGTCATTTACATTTAGTTATTTACTAACTGCCATAACTGCTATATCTGTTATAACTGCTACTTGAACTGTAATATCTGTTTTACCTTGAAGGGGATAATTAAATCACATATTCCGCTGTGCTTAAATAATTTATTAATTAACAAATTTGTCAAGTCACTCTTTGAAAAGAAAAATTTTAAAGTATCTATTCAACCCCCTATTCTAGATAACTTTCGTGCCTCCGGAAACTAACAATTAATATCAGAGCAGGTTCTTACAACTAAAGTATAATATACTTGAGTAGATCATATGGCAAATAGTAAAATCAGCTCAGAGCTAGGTGGTGGAAATAAACCACCACTTTACAACAAAGATAAATTTGATAATTGGAAAGTTTGTATGCATGCATACATGGATGCAATCGATGAAGATCTTTTTGATGCTGTGATCAATGGGCCCTATATACCAACAAAGCTAGCATCAACATATGATGCTCCAAATAAAGTAATAGTCAAACTAAGAGCAGAATGGACTGATGAAGAAAAGAGAGAGCCAAGAACATTCTATTCATGTCACTTGAAAACGAGCTGTTTAAAAATGTAGTCAATTGCAAAACAACAAAGGAAGTCTGGGAAGCATTATTGATCATGCATAAAGGAACATAAGAAGTGAGAGAGAACAAACAGTCTGTACTTACTCAGCAGTATGAAATGTTCACCCATATACCAGGAGAGAACATTACTTCCACATATGAAAGATTTAATGTACTGCTCAACTCCATTCGAGCCTATGGAAAGATCTATCCTAATAAAGATCTCATCATCAAATTCATGAGGGCTTTACCAAGAAAGTGGGATGCAAAGACTACAGCCATCTGAGAATTCAAGAACCTTCATGAGATGACTGTGCAACAGGTGTATGACAACTTTCACAATTATGAACTGGAGCCAACTCAACGAACAGAAACCTTGTCAAAAGGAAAGAGGAAGGAAAAAAAAGTTATTCTAAGAGTAACAGAAGCAACCTCTAAAGCTCCAGTTAATAATGAATCTGACACTGAAGAAAATGATGATGAAGATATTGTTATGCTTGTCAGAAGACTTAAAAGATTCATGCACAAAGGCAAAAACATTAGACCTAAGAGATTCAACAATAGTAACAATCAGAAGCAGAATAAAGACTTATGCTACAACTGCAAGAAACCAGGTCACTTCATTACAGAATGTAACAAACCTCTTAGAGAGGAGCTTAAGAGGGACAATAAGAAATCAGTCTCAAAGAAAGAATTCAAAGGCTACAAGAAGCTTCAGAAGAAAGACAAAAGTCTTATAGCTGGAGGATCATGGAGTGACTCAGATAATGATATAAACTCTGACTCAAGTGAAGATGAAGAACCTTAAATAGCCAACATGTGTTTGATGGCCAAAGAAGCCAAAAATAAGAGAAGCACTGACCATCATGAAATTAGCATTGATGAGGTATTTGATTTCAACTCACCTGATGTAGATATTAATGACTTAAGAACTCCATTACATGATATAACTTCTGATCTGCATCACTACATGAAATGGTTCAGAGTTCTGTCAAAAGATTATTCTCTTATTCAACAAGAGAAAGAGAAAGTCCAAGCAGAATTGGAAATAACTCTACTAAGCACTTTCTCTCTCTTTAATCTTGAAGCTAAAAATAAAAGCTTAAAATAGACAAATGAGCGCAGTGCACAAAGAGAGTTAAATCTAGCTTCTAAAATGAAGGAGCTAGAAAAGACAATTCTGATGTGGAAAAAGTCTTCTTCATCTATGGACTCTCTGATCTCTAGTCAAAGAAATTCTACTGATAAATCAGGTCTAGGTTTTGGGGATTCATCCTCAGAATCATGTGTGGGTAAATCATTAGATACTAACAACAACAGTGCTTCAAATCTCAATAAAAACATTATGTTTGTGAAATCCATACAGAGCATTGAGCCGATGAATCCTAGTTCTTTTGATCAAAGTAATGTCTCTAGACATAACGGGTTCCATGCTGATCTAGGATTCAAGAGTAAGTCAACTACTACATTCCAACCTTAAAGGATCATAGAGTCAAACAAAACTGACTCTACGAACCAACCAGGAAAGAATTATAGAGTTGAGGTTCACTCTAAGAAATCCCTTAATCATAGAGTAGTATGGAAACAGAAGAATCATCACAAAAAAAAAGACTACTATATATGCACACATGTCCTTGATAAGAAAGAATCCACACACAAACACAAGCATGCATTATACTAGATGTTTTATCTATAACAAACATGGTCATAAAGCTGCAGCATGCTATTATAATCATGTGAACCATAGACTTAAAATCAAGCAGATTTGGGTCCCCAAGGGAACTAAAAAAATAGGACCCAAGTTTGGGTACCAAAATAAAAGATAAATCTTATTGCAGGTATAGAATTCCACTATGACAACCTGGTGCCTTGATAGTGGATGCTCAAGGCATATGACTGGAAACAAGGCTCTCCTTTAAAACTTCAAAGAGAAGGAGGGTCCTACAGTCATCTTTGGAGACAATGGCTCTGGAAAGACTAGAGGTTATGACTCAGTTGGAAATAGTGTTGTGTCTTTCAGCAAAGTAGCTTATGTTGAAGGACTAAAGCACAACCTATTGAGAATTAACCAACTATGTGACAAAGTTCATCAAGTTACCTTCCTCAACAATCAATGTTAATCAGAGACTTGAAAACCTCTTCACTAAAGCTGACTGGAATTAGAGAAAGTAATGTCTATATAGTCAACCTTGCTGAACTAAGTTCTGATGAGACAATATGTTTTCTTGTCAAAGCCTCAGAAGAAATAAGCTGGCTATGGCATAGGAGATTATTTCATCTAAACTTCAAAAGCATGACTAAACTGACCTCCAAAGACCTAGTAGCAAGTCTACCAAAGTTTAACTTCATCAAAGAAAGACCCTGCAAAGCTTATCAACTGAGAAAGCAGACAAGGAGCTCATTCAAAGGCAAAGCAGTTAACTCTAAACATAAGCCCATGCAGTTACTTCACATGGATCTTTTTGGGCCATTCCCAACTGTAAGCCTTAGATGAAAAAGATACTTACTGGTGATAGTAGATGACTACACCATATTCACATGGGTATTCTTTCTAAGTTCTAAAGATGAAACTAGCTCTCAACTTATCAAGCTATTCAAGCTAGTCATAAATGAGAAAAGAGAAAAGATAAAGGCTATTAGAAGCGATCATAGAAGAGAATTTGACTTCTCTGAGATGGATCAGTTCTGTGAAGAAAATGGCATCAATCACAACTTCTCAGCTCCAAAAACTCCATAACAAAGTGGAGTAGCAGAAAGAAAGAATAGAACCTTGATTGAAGCAGGAAGAACACTACTTGTATTAATCAATTGGAGTGACTGTTTAATTGAGTTAAATTATTAGAAGCTTGATAATGAGAATAATTGTTAGTAATTATTCCCTGTGGGTTCGACACTCTTTTTACTTCTTTATTACTTGATTGACCGTGTGTACTTGCGCGTATTCGTCATTATATAAATCAAACAACAAGTTTTTAGCGTCGTTGCTAGGGAGCGGTTATAATAATTATTCTGTTATTAGTTTTTGTTAATTTAGTTTATTTAAATAGATTTTGATTTTTATTCGCTTTTACAGGCTCCTTTCTGTCAAGCAAAAATCTGGGATTTGTGTGTGCACCAGGGTTAATTCAGTGGTTTATGCAAACATGATCCAATGGACCACATTTAGTTCCTTACGATAGTGAGATTGAACGAACTTTTCGGAGGAGACTAAACTTCAATCAAGCTACCATGAAAAATCAGCTTGGTATGGCAGCAGAAGAACACAATCTGCTTCGAGAATATGGCATGCCAAGAGTTACGGATATTCAGTCAGGCACAGCACGGCCTGCTATTACAGCCAACAGTTTTGAGATGAAGTCAGGCATGATTTATAATATCCAAAACTCGGTACAGTTTAGAGGAGCACCAAATGATGACCACAACGATCACATTATTAGCTTCTTGGAAATTTGTGATACATTCAGATTTAATGGGGTGTCGAAAGATGCAGTAAGGCTAAGGCTATTTCTGTTCACGTTGAAAGATAAAGCCAAGAGGTGGCTGCATTCATTGCCTCTAGGGTTAATAACAACATGGAATAACTTGGCGTAAAAGTTTCTCACTAAGTTCTTCCCACCAGCAAAAACGACAAGAATGCAAGACGAAATCTTATCATTCAGGCAATTTGATTCCAAATCTTTATATGAGGCTTGGGAGAGATACAAGGATCTACTGCGAAAATGTCCACATCATGGGTTACCATTATGGCTGCAAGTGTAAGCCTTCTACAATAGTCTTAACAGTCAAATAAGGACAAGTATCGATGCTACTGCAGGTGGAGTTTTGAACGCAAAAAGTTATAAAAAGGGGTATGAATTATTGGAAAACATGGCGGCCAATAACTATTAGTGGCCCACCAACAGATTAACTCCACCGAAAGTGGCAGGGGTATTTGAATTGAATGTCATAACAGCTTTATCAGCTTAGGTAACAGCGCAAATTTTAGCATTAACAAAGAAGATTGATGCTTTGGGGGTGCAGAATGTTCCAAAAATAGAAGTGGTATGCGAATTATGTGCAGGGGCTCATCTATTGGAATAATGTGCTATTAACACCGAATCAGTGCAGTTTGGGGGTAATTCAAGTAGGCAGTAGTATGGGGTGAATTCGAATAGCTACAATCCGGGCTGGAGAAATCACCCAAATTTCTCGTGGAGTAATAATCAGAATCAGCAACAAGCTCAACCACAAGTTCCACGGAAAGCAGCACCACCGGGATTTCAGGCAAAGCAACAGCAACAACTTCCACGATAAGAAAGGAAATGTAACGACCCCAAAATTCATATAATAATATTCTCCTTCTCGATCGTTAACAATACAACTTTAATCTATCTTTACATCATAATTCGATATTAAAATTACTAAAAATGCGGAATATTTAAAACTTTTATACATTTCCTTCTATATTGCCCTAAATTACAACCTTTACATTATATCTCTTCGATTCAAATGTATATCATGAATCGTTACAACAAAATGACTTCACAAAGTCTTACACCATCAATAGATATCCATATACACTGGATAGCTCAACTTACAATTCAACATGTTACATTCAAAATACTAAATACATTTCTTATAAAACATAGGTAATCTTCGTGAATATGGATCTCTATGATTCACTTAGCACATATCCTTACCTTAAAATCTTGACCTGCAAAAGTGGTTATTTGCAAGGTTGAGCTCGACAGCCCAGCAAAATCTAACAGTTTTCATGCATCACATAACACATAATAACATGCTCGATATACATCTCATAAATATTGGACTAACATAACATACATGCTGTAGTTCATATAACAAGTATAAAGATTGAGTTCCTTACTCAATCAACGTAGTCATAAATTGACTTTAACACTTCATACTTTCTACATGTATAACATATTATGCTCGCTTACAACATATATAACATATCATGCAATTTAAAATAGTTCATCAAGTTCACGTAGAAAATAGGAACCGAAAGACTTGCCTTGATCGTTGTTTACCAATAACATATTAATAGCTTAAAGCTATTTGCACTTCACATGCCCTACGCAATTATATAATCATACACATCAACTATTAGTCACATAACAACACATAGTAATTGTAATGTAAACTCTACTCCACATCTCATAATCCTTCCTATTAATTAGCACACAATGTTCAATTAGATTGTGTTAACTTTTCGACTTATGTAATATTCGAAATTCATTCAAGTGTTTAAGTCTTGCTAGGAATACTTATGTGTTCTATATTAAACCCATTCCGTATCTTATAATGTTCATAAACACTTGTCACGGTGTTTCGACGTTTATTCGTCACACGCCCGAATCGTCTCTCTTGTGTATGCTTAGTGTGTTTACATAACTTATCTAACACATCAATAAAATAATAATAAAATTCATTAAGTGTTAATTATATGCTCATTCTTAGCACTTGATACCACAATAACAAATTTATATTTTTAACAATCATAGTATTGCATTACATCAGTAATTACAGACTTTGTGCAAAACAAAAGTCATTTATGGACATTCTGTTAATTGGCGCCACAGTTTGCACTGTGGACGGCGCTGCGGAGCGGTTCTGGCGATGTGGTGCGACTCACATGTAGTGGAGTGGCGCTGTGGTGCGACAGTGGCGCTGCGGCGCGATGCCTAGGCCAGGCAGCGGCGCTGCGGCACGAGGGTCGTGCTGCAGCTCTGACTTTAGCGCTATGGCGCGAAGTTTAGAGCTGGGGCTCCGAGTTACAGAACCAAGCACGAAGAACAAAACAAAGCTAACTTTGTTGCTGTATCTTAATTTCTAACAACAATTTATAATGTATAATTCATGTAAACTACACATAAACATTATCAAGCATACCTATACCCATTTAAACAATTAAACAACAATTTTAGAAAACTTAAATCCTTGAAAGTACTGTTTTAAAACCAAAACTCCAGGGTTGATATTATCTGACAAACTTAACTGTAATTCCACGATTATAAACCAAATTGATTCTTTTGCACTATGTTCTCTTTATTTCTTACCTAATTAACATAATCACCGTTCAATTTTACAATTAGCATACAATCAATTACTAATTTTGTTATCCTACTAAACATGTTCATGCATATATTTTTACTGTAAATCCATTCCACTCCTTTAACACGTAATTTGCATACAATCTTATATATATGTTAAGCATACAATCACACGCACACACACACACACACATACACACACACACACACACACACATATATATATATATATATATATATATATATATATATATATATTTATGCTAGTATAATAATTACCATTACAAATACACATAATTTCCTAACCAATTATAAAAACATGGTTTACAAGAATTTTGTAAAGAACTTTAGATTACAGTCCAATTCAGAAACACAGAGAACGTAAAACGTATATAGTAATAAGATTATGGGAAAAATATATTTTGTTGCTTTGAAAATCCTTTCATTGAGAATCACTTGAAACTCAGAACTTGCTTTGGAATCCCTGCCTTTTCTCTCTCAAACTCTCTCAAATTTTCTCTTTGGAAACCTTCTTCTTAGACTTAGCAACTAACTAGAATACGTAAACCAAAACCCAACTGATAACCAAATGCGAAAAATAAAAATGGATATGGCCATAATAGGCCTAATAATTCATATCAGTTACAAAATATAACATATAGATTATAAATATATTTTATTTATTTAATTTATATTATTATAATTCAAAATTCAAGAATCCAAAAGCCACAAGGCTCCGTTTGGTAAAACTCTTTAAAAATTAAAGACTTAATATATTTAAGCCTTGTTTGGCAAAACTAAATTAAACTCCTTTAATTTATTTTAATAACTCATTTATAGTATAGTTATTTGTCACACTTTATTTAATTAAGTTTTCATACTTAATTTAATTAATTCTAATAACAATTTATTGAATAAATCATTTAATCATTATAAACTCTCTAACTTAATTATTAAATTAAATTAGAATTAATTTCCTTAACTCATTAATTATTTATTAAACAAATAAGTAACCAAATCAAATCAAATCAATTAAAATATTTATTCAACGTTAAACACATCCATTAAATATTTATATAATTCAATAAATATTTAAAAATTATAATTAAAATTCTGGATTGTTACATCCTTCCCTCCTTACAAAGATTCCGTCCTCGGAATCAAAGAAACCTCCCTTACTAGGTTTTCACCAAATCTCTTTTCAAAATTTATTGTTGAATATCTTCAACACATTATTTTAATATAGGTTTTATATTTCCTACTACATTCATTACTTCAACAAATTCTAGGTTTTATTTCATAACTTTCACTTGAACTCAATTATATTTTGAGTATTATATATTCTTTAACCCATTCATTTCTTTTTCTAAGGATCGTTATCATAAACACTCGGGATATTACATTCACCCTTTCTTCTAAGAATTTTGTCTTCGAAATTTTTATCTATTAATCCTTATTCATTCAATCTATCAAAATAGATTTTACGTTAATACTTTATTCATTCAGTGGGTTCTATTGTGACACCCCCAAATCCCCGGTACTTCATTACCTCAAGATTTGGTGTTCACGTAATCAAAACATTCATTTCTAACTACCCAATCATAATAGAATTGAATAATAAAAGAAAACCTGCCCATACAGGATTAAACTTAAATAAAAAAAATCTCCCAGGTTATCCAACCTTTAACAACAATCATTCAAATGCGGAAAATTAAATAACTTCATTACAAGCTTTAAATCAAATTCTGAAAGTAAACTATCAAAACTATTACAAGTCTTCAGTATTTATTCATCTTTCATTTTCCCTTACTGGTGCTAGGTACGTCACCCGTTTCAACTTTAGCTGTAAGAAATTTTACAGGCAAGAGTGAGCAAACAAGGCCCACTTGAAATAACAATAAGTAAATCTTTAATCTTTCACATCAATTGCCAATATTAGGCTCAATAGAACTGAACAATATATTCTATTAACTTTTTGAAAATTATAACATTCACTGAGGGTCTAATGACCACGAATCATGTCCACAGTTATAAGTAATCTTTCAACTTTAACTTTAACAGTCATAAGACTATAAGGACTCCACGTACTTAGGGGGATCAACCATTCGTACAATGTATTGTGCACAACCATTTTAACGCTAAGCGTAAACCTCTATTAAAAGAGTTGTTCATCTCGGTATTTAGAATACAAGTCCGCACCAAAGTAAGTTTGGTTTGGATAAGTTTTCAAGGTAATTTGGAGTTCAACGGACATCAACTAAGGATTAGTTGAATACAAGATAATAACACTATGTTATTGAATGATCATACTGAATAAACATTTCGTTCTAAGTTCATGCTTTAGGAATAATCTAATAGCATAACAATTGAATAACTTATCATAATTTGCTTTGAACAACGTTAAGCTAAGGTTACATCTTAGAATTTAATATCAAGCATGCACAACAAATAATAACTTGAACGATAAACTAAAGGTACTTGCATGTTAATATAACAAGTTTAGAGTTAAGAAAACTTGCACAATTATAAAAGTAGAGTTAGAGAACTTGCATAAGTGTAACATAACAGTGAAAAGTAACCTTGCTGAATAATAAAGTAGCAAAGGTTAGGGAACTTGCCTCGTGTGTAGGTTAAACAATTACTATTCACGTTCACCCCAAGTCCTACACATACCATATGCATTGACAATACACATTAGTTACACTAACATTACCTTTATGAGTTCCTTTATTACTCTTAGTATAGCTACTAACTAAGTTTAAGTTTAAACAACATCACATCTTTCATGAACATTACTTTTTAGCTTTATTACAACTACTTAAATGATCATGCCATTGCACCACATGTACATTAACAACTTGATACAACATCCTAATACATGTCCAACATGTTATCATTAAGTTATACTAATACCCAAAGGGTTGCACTTGCATTCGTGCATCCCGACGCCCTCCGATTAGCTCCAAATACACAACAGTCCTAAAGATGGCCATTTTGACTACTGTTACAGTCCTCAAATTAAAAAACTTAAAGAATGAAAGTTGTAGGTCTACTCGTCCTCTTTTCGAATCATCTTGAATTACCTCAATCGGAGTTCGTATGACAAAGTTATGGCCGTTTTACTACAAGAGGTCAAAACTGCCCAACTAGGACACTTTTCCGGCGCCGGGGCACGGAACAGTGGCGCTGGGGCGCGAGCTACGGCGCTGGGGCGCGAGCTTCAGCGCTGGGGCGTGAGCTACAGCGCTGGGCACGAGTTACTGGACCATTTTTGGCGCTTGGGCGCGAACCTTGGCGCCAGGGCGCAAAATTTGGCGCTGGGGCGTGAATTTTGACGCTAGGGCGCCGCAACTCACAGAACCAACCCAGAAAGACAGAGCAAAGCTACTGTCTAATTTATTTTTAACAGTCAATGACATCCAACATGTATAACTTCATGAAAATTACACATAAAAGTTATGAAGCATTTGTGTACGAATTTTACACAACAAAACAACAATATCAGAGAACTAATTATTTAAAAACACTGTTTTCCTTTAAAACCAAACCTTTAAAAAATCAAAACTCCATTGTTGATATCTAAAGTACAGTGAACGAAATTTTCACTGTTATCAACCAAATTTAATTCTTTTGAAAAACAAGTATACCAACATCTAACAAATTAACATGCATAGTTTAATTAACATATACAAGGTTCAATTCGCGTATTAGTTCACAATTTTTTATATAATCACATACCAATTTTGTTATTTTGCAAAACATACGTTCAAACATGTTTTTAACTGTAAAACCAAGTTCCTCTTTCTTTAACACGTAATTAGCATACAGTCATGTATATATATATATATATATATATATATATATATATATATATATATATATATATATATATATATATAACAACTAAACGTACACATGCTTCCCCAACCAATTTTTACAAACATAGTTTTACAGAGAGTTTTGTAAAACTCTTATGCACAGTCATATACCAGAAAACAGAGACTACCAAGTTCATAGAAAAATGGCTTAAAACATATCTACGTACATACGTTAAGGTTTTAGGAACCTACCTTTTTTTTGTTGCTTTAGAAAACTTGTAAATCACTGAAGAAAATCTTGACAATCTCTGAGCTTTCCTCTCTCTGTCTCTCTTTCAACTATCTCAGACAAACTCCAAATTTTGATTAGGCTTAAGCCAAAATAGCATATACGTAATATTAACTAAAAACCAACGCTTACTTTTAAAACGTATAAAACTGACGCCACACTTATTACCCTAATAATATATATCGGTTACCATATATATATATATATATATATATATATTATTATTATTATTATTTACTTAATAAACTAAATTCAAAAGAAATCCAAAAGCCATAAGACTTTGTTTGGCAAACCATTTAAAAATAAAGGGTTAATATACTTACACCTTGTTTGGCAAAACTAAATTAAAATTACTTTAATTTATTTTAATAACTCTTTATAACATAGTTATTTGTTACACTTTATTTAATAATAATTTATTAAATAAATTATTTAATCACATAATTTAATCCACATAACACATTAATTATTTAACAAATAAATAATTAACTAATTACATTAATTATTTAGCAAATAAATAATTAACTAAATAAACTCAATCAAATTGAACAATTACTTATTCAATAATAAACATATCCAATAAATATTTATATAAATTAATAAATATTTATAACTTACATTTAAAAAAACATGGAATGTTACATCTATAACCACTTTCTTTCCACAAAGATCTTTCTACAATTATTAACTTTTTTTTTATTAAAAGTTTTACATTATTCTTTGATAATTCATCTCCTTCTCATTTCAAAATTTATTTTCTCATTTATTCAATATATTCGTCATTCAGTGTTGCATTCTACGACTTACTTCTTTCTAAGGAATATCATCCCTACCACATTCGCCTTTTAGAATAACAAGAATCTTCCATAATTGCTCAATAATTAGGAAGTAGTATGAATAACTCAGGAATTTAAAAGATTTCAAATCATGCTGATGGGTCATAAGACCTTGAACTACGTCCACGGTTATAAGTACTCTTTCAACTTAAACCTTAACAGTCATTAGACTATAGGGACTCCCGTACTTAGGATGTTAAGCCCTTCGTACGATGTATTATGCACAAACATCTAAACGCTATGCGTATATGTCCATAGTTATAAGTATTCTTTCAACTTAAACTTTAACAGTTATAAGACTATAGGGACTCCTCGTACTTAGGGGGATCAGTCCTTCGTACAATGTACTGTGCACAAACATCTAAACGCCTCTGCGTAATCCCCTATAAAAGGGTTGTTTATCTCAGCTTTTCAACATCTGAATCCACACCAAAATAATTTGGTTTGGCATAACTTCTCAAGAAACGCTTGAATTTCATAAACATTTGTCTAATTAAATCAAATAGCTTAGACTCATACCAATAATTCGAATATCAATCGAAACATGTCTGGCCAAATTCAATTGATAATAATTTATCTTTAAAATTCTAAAAATCATTTTATGACGTCATGATACCGCACTGTATTTACAGTCCGTTTGAGGATTCCTTCATTTTGTGACTTTATCATACTACATCATACCATAGTGGGTTGACGATCCTTAGATCACATCCAACACTAAGTAATTCTGTATTGATAACTCCATCATTTTTATCATCTTCGCACCAAGTTGCATGATGCACTAATGATATAAAATACATTTTGATATTTTCAAATCATTTTCGTCTAACCGAAGCAATTAGCATAGACTCTTCTTTAAACAGTTTAAAACAATTGAAAATCAATTTTAGTGTTATCATATCGTAACAGATAACGAGATGTTAGTGGCTCACAGTTCACATACACACCTTTGTCACCGTATGATGCTGATAACAAAAATTTATTTGTATTTTTAAAGGCACATCAGTGCGAATTTAGCTTGATGTCAAAAATTTCGAAGTTTAGCATAGCTATAAGATTTGGAAAACCTATGTCTCCACCATCAACTCCACTTTCTATAATGATCCATTGCTTAATCAGTCTATCTATTCCTATTATCCTCAATACTCCATTCACACTTATTTATACCCCGGTTCATCAAACTTACCACACTTTGGAAGTTCAGGAACTTGCCACAATAATATGAGTTTAAGAACTTATCCTAGTCAGACCATAGGCGTCCATTCGCTGAGAGGTTCAAAAATATACCATATGATTATGAGTCACGAACTTACCATAAGTATGAGTTTTAAGAACTCGCACCTAATCTTATATTCTCTACCTATCCGTTATATACATGAGAAAAGAATTACCTTCTCAACACGCATATAGCAAATAGCGCGACACAAATATTCTAATGATTATCAATGTGATAAACCAAGTACATGCACAAAATCTTTGCCCATACAAAGGTTTGTACAACTTAGTCACCATATGAGTCCTCAATTGAAATCCCACCTAACATTACCTTACTCTCAACTTATTCTCAACTTGCCCTTAACTTGCTCAATACGAATTCTTCGTATCACATTATCTATAACTCCTCGTGAGTTTATCTTGTACTATATCAAAGTACATAATCTTCATAGCATCAATCTATAATTATTCAAACAGTACATACCATCTTCCATTTATAACTTAAACAGATCACGTCGTGATCTTATTCTATAATCATCTCCCTTAAAATTCTTTTCTTAACTAGTGATCGTTTTGTTTTACGATCCTCTTTCTTTCCTTTTTCATCATTTACGATTTCATTTCTGCTTTTAATCTTACAGACTTTGTCTATTCATCATTATTCGTTATCTTGGCTATTAGAGTTAGGAAACTCCCATTTCTTATCTTTATGTCTCTTCAAGATTCTTCTTTGAATTTTCTTGTTTATATAATAATTCTTCCTTTAAGAATTTCTAACTTCATTTACATTGCTCAACATTTCATTCGAGTTCCACATTTTCATTATACGTATCCATTTTCTATACTTGGTACACATCGAGTCTCTAATAGTTTCAATATGGTACACTGAGTGATTTTCCACAAACAACCAACAAACTAGGTTCCAATTTACTAGTTCGTATATACCTCCGCTCTATGAAGGAATCGTTTAGCCCAGATACCATACATCAACTATTAAAGAGTACGATTGTACCATACTTAGATATAACTTTCTATTCTTAACTTCTTTATCATTCTCTTTTTATAGACATTGTCTATTTATTATCACCTTACATCTTTATTATTAGAGTTGGGTAACCCCACATTCATATTCATTATAACTCTGCGAGATTCTTCTTTTAATCCTCTTACGCATGTTTTAATCCATTCTTTATAAATTTCTTAAATTACTTCTTATTGTTCAAACTCTATTTGAGCTTATTCGTTCATTATCTTCACCTCTCTTCTCTAAGGTTATAGCCTACGGTACTCTTATATAAGGTTTCTAACCTATCAGCTTTGATACCAACTGTAACGACCCCAAAATTCATTTAATAATATTCTCCTTCTCGATCATTAACAATACAACTTTAATCTATCTTTACATCATTATTCGATATTAAAATCACTAAAAATGCGGAATATTTAAGACTTTTATACATTTCCTTCTGTATTGTCCTAAATCGCAACATTTACATTACATCTCTTCTATTCAAATTTATATCATGAATCGTTACAACAAAATGACTTCACAAAGTCTTACATCATAAATAGATATCCATATACACTGGATAGCTTAACTTATAATTCAACAACATGTTACATTCAAAATACTAAATACATTTCTCATAAAACATAGGTAATCTTCGCGAATATGGATCTCTATGATTCACTTAGCACATATCCTTACCTTGAAATCTTGACTTGCAAAAGTGGTTATTTGCAAGGTTGAGCTCGATAGCCCAGCAAAATCTAACAGTTTTCATGCATCACATAACACATAATAACATGCTCGATATACATCTCATAAATATTGGATTAACATAACATACATATTGTAGTTCATATAACAAGTATAAAGATTGAGTTCCTTACTCAATCAACGTAGTCATAAATTAACTTTAACACTTCATACTTTCAACATGTATAACATATCATGCTCGCTTACAACACATATAACATATCATGCAATTTAAAGCAGTTCATCAAGTCCACGTAGAAAATAGGAACCGAAAGACTTGCCTTGATTGTTGTTTACCAATAACATATTAACAGCTTACAGCTATCTGCACTTCACATGCCCTACGTAATTATATAATCATACACATCAACTATTAGTCACATAACAACACATAGTAATTGTAATGTAAACTTTACTCCACATCTCATAATCCTTCCTGTTAATTAGCACACAATATTCAATTAGATTGTGTTAACTTTTCGACTTATGTAATATTCGAAATTCATTCAAGTGTTTAAGTCTTGCTAGGAATACTTATGGGTTCTATATTAAACTCATTCCATATCTTATAATGTTCATAAATACTTGTCACGGTGTTTCGACGTTTATTCGTCACACATCCGAATCGTCTCTCTTGTGTATGCTTAGTGTGTTTACATAACTTATCTAATACATTAATAAAGTAATAGTAAAATTCATTAAGTGTTAATTATATGCTCATTCTTAGCACCATGATACCACAATAACAAATTTATATTTTTAACAATTATAGTATTGCATTACATCAGCAATTACAGACTTTGTGAAAAACAAAAGTCATTTATAGACATTCTGTTAACCGGCGCCACAGTTTGCACTGTGGGTGACGCTGCGGTGCGGTTATGGCGCTATGGCGCGACTCACATGCAGTGGAGTGGCGCTGTGGCGCTGTGGTGCTGCGGCACGATGCCTAGGCCAGGCAGTGGCGCTGCGGCGCGAGGGTCGTGCTGCAACTCTGACTTTGGCGCTAAGGCGCGAAGTTTAGAGCCAGGGCGCTGTTTTTAGCGCCGGGGCTCCGAGTTACGGAACCAAGCACGAAGAACAAAACGAAGCTAACTTTTTTGCCTTATCTTAATTTTTAACAACAATTTATAATGTATAATTCATGTAAACTACACATAAACATTATCAAGCATACCTATACCCATTTAAAACAATTAAACAACAATTTTAGAAAACTTAAATACTTGAAAGTAGTACTGTTTTAAAACAAAAACTCCAGGGTTGATATTATCTGACAAACTTAACTGTAATTCCACGATTATAAACCAAATTGATTCCTTTGCACTATGTTCTCTTTATTTCTTACCTAATTAACATAATCACCGTTCAATTTTACAATTAGCATACAATCAATTACTAATTTTGTTATCCTACTAAACATGTTCATGCATATATTTTTACTGTAAATCCATTCCCTTCCTTTAACATGTAATTAACATACAATCTTATATATATGTTAAGCATACAATCACACACACACACACACACACACACACATATATGCTAGTATAACAATTACCATTACAAATACACATAATTTCCTAACCAATTATAAAAACATGATTTACAAGAATTTTGTAAAGAACTTTAGATTACAGTTCAATTCAAAAACACAGAGAACGTAAAACGTATATAGTAATAAGATTATGGGAAAAATACCTTTTGTTGCTTTGAAAATCCTTTCACTGAGAATCGCTTGAAACTCAGAACTTGCTTTGGAATCCCAGCATTTTCTCTCTCAAACTCTCTCAAATTTTCTCTCTGGAAACCTTCTTCTTAAACTTAGCAACTAACTAGAATACGTAAACCAAAATCCAACTGATAACCAAATGCAAAAAATAAAAACGGATATGACCATAATAGGCCTAATAATTCATATCAGGTACAAAATATAACGTATAGATTATAAATATATTTTATTTATTTTATTTATATTATTATAATTCAAAATTCAAGAATCTAATAGCCACAAGGCTCCGTTTGGCAAAATTTATTAAAAATTAAAGACTTAATATATTTAAGTCTTGTTTGGCAAAACTAAATTAAACTCCTTTAATTTATTTTAATAACTCATTTATAGTATAGTTATTTGTCACACTTTATTTAATTAAGTTTTCATACTTAATTTAATTAATTCTAATAACAATTTATTGAATAAATCATTTAATCATTATAAACTCTCTAACTTAATTATTAAATTAAATTAGAATTAATTTCCTTAACTCATTAATTATTTATTAAACAAATAAGAAACCAAATCAAATCAATTAAACAAATATTTATTTAACGATAAATACATCCATTAAATATTTATATAATTCAATAAATATTTAAAAATTATAATTAAAATTCTGGATTGTTACAGGAAACAAGAAAGGATAACGAAGTATGGAAGAACACACATGATGTGACTTTGCAGAATATAGAGAATTAGATCAGCCAGTTAGCCACAACTATGAACACACGTCCTCAAGGATCATTGCCAAGCGACATAGAAACGAACCCAAGTGATGGAAATGAACACTGTAAGGCAATTACCTTGAAGAATGGGAAAGATTTAGGGGATCCAAATCTACTTAATGAAGAGGGCATTGGGGAGTAGTCAGTGAAAGAGGAGGTGGAATCGAGTAAAGCAGTAGAGAAGAAAAAATCGGATGAAAAAGTAGAAATAAAGAAGCCTGACTCATATGTGCCCCCGGTTCCATACCAAGTAGACTCCACAAGGTTAAGGAGGCCAAACATATTTCAAAATTCTTGGAGGAATTCAAGAAATTGCACATTAATATTCCCTTTGCAGAAGCTATTGAACAAATGCCAAGTTAAGCGAAGTTCATGAAGAAGATTTTATCGAGAAAAAGAAGGTTAGAAGAGTTTGAGACTATTGTACTTACAGAGGAGTGTAGTGTAATACTGAAAAAAAAGTTACCTCCAAAGCTTAAGGACCCAGGTAGCTTAACTATACCTTGCACAATTGGGAATAAGTTTTTCAAAAAAGCACTGTGCGACTTGGGGGCTAGTATCAATCTGATGTCATTATCCATCTACGCACAGTTGGGTCTACCGGAGGTAAAGCCAACCAATGTAACTCTCCAGCTAGCTGATAAGTCTTTAACTCACCCGCGAGGGATAGTAGAGGACATATTGGTGAAAGTGGACAAATTTATTTTCCCAGCTGATTTCATTATGCTCGACTTTGAGGAAGACAAGGAAATCCCACTCATACTTGGGCGTCCATTCTTAGTCACGGGGAAGACATTGATTGATGTACAAAAAGGGAAAATCACTATGAGGGTACATGATCAAGAGGTAACCTTCAATGTGTTCAAGGCAATGCATTTTTCGAATGAGGCCGAAGAGTGTTTTAGAGTCAATTGGGTTGAATTTGCATTGAAGCAATTTTTTGAGATTGATGTATATGGGGATCCGCTTGAGACAACTCTAGTTAGTATATATGCAACAAATTTCCCATCTTTGCTGGAGTATTTGAACATATTAACCGAATCTCCTTCATTTGTGCCATATGGTAAGCGATTCGAGGAATTAGATCGAGCTGAGAAATCAAACTCACGACCAAAAACATCCATTGAAGAACCTCCATTACTAGAATTGAAACAATTACCGAGTCACCTTAGGTATGCCTACTTAGGAGCTTCTTCTACTTTACCAGTTATCATCTCAGCATCACTCACTGAATCACAAGAGGATAAGCTATTGAGAGTGCTTCGAGAATTTAAAACTTCGATTGGATGGACGATAGCCGACATTAAGGGAATCAGTCCCTCGTTTTGTATGCACAAGATTTTACTGGCAGAAGATGTTAGCCCGGTTGTGGAACAACAGCTCAGATTGAATCCAATTATAAAAGAGGTTGTCAAGAAGGAAATTATTAAATGGTTAGATGCCGGAATCACATATCCCATATCGGATAGTTCGTGGGTTAGCCCAGTGCAGTGCGTTCCAAAGAAAGGGGGTATAACAGTGGTAGCTAATTCCAACAAGAAGTTAATTCCAACAAGGACAGTGATCGGATGGAGGGTGTGCATGGATTATAGAAAATATAATAAAACAACTAGTAAAGACCACTTTCCTTTGCCATTTACCGATCAAATACTTGATAGACTAGCCGGGCATTAGTTCTACTGTTTATTGGATGGATATTCGGGCTACAACCAGATTGTCATAGCACCCGAAGATCAGGAAAAGACTACCTTCACGTGCCCATATGGAACGTTCGCATTTTGACGGATGTCTTTTGGGTTATGCAATGCACTAACTACGTTCCAACGTTGCATGATGGCTATATTTTTCGATATGGTGGAGAAAAACGTAGAGGTATTCATGGATGACTTTTCGGTATTTGGGGATAGCTTTGATCTTTGCTTG
Source organism: Panax notoginseng (assembly GCA_016801055.1). NCBI lineage: Eukaryota > Viridiplantae > Streptophyta > Magnoliopsida > Apiales > Araliaceae > Panax > Panax notoginseng. The sequence goes on from CM029021.1 coordinate 19,020,309, forward strand.
GAAAATCTGACGTTAGTACTTCAGAGGTGTGTGGACACAAATTTGATTTTTAGCTAGGAAAAATGTCACTTCATGGTATGATAAGGGATCATATTAGGCCACCGGATTTCAGCAGAGGGCTTAGAGGTTAATTGAGCAAAAATTGAGACAATTGTGCATTTACCTCCTCTAACTTCTGTAAAAGGGATATACAGTTTCTTAGGCCATACAGGGTTCTACCGACGTTTTATCAATGACTTCTCCAAGATCACTAAACTGTTGTGTGCTTTACTTGAGAAAGATGTGTCGTACAAGTTTGATTCTGAATGTCTCAAGGCGTTCGAGTTGTTAAAAAAGAAGCTGGTCACTGCACCGGTCTTCCCTTTGAATTAATGTGCGACGCTAACAACTACGCAGTGGGAGCGGTGTTGGGCCAAAGAAAGGACAAAGTATTCCATGTAATTTATTATGAAAGCAAAACGTTGAATGACGCGCAAGTAAATTACACGACAACAGAGAAAGAGCTTCTTGTTGTAGTGTTTGCATTTGACAAGTTTCGGGATTATTTGATCAGTACAAAGGTAGTCAGTCGTATTCACGGATCACTCGACCCTTAAATATCTCATCTCTAAAAAGGACGCTAAACCACGGCTCATTCGTTGGGTCCTTTTACTACAAGAATTTGATCTAAATATTCGAGATAGTAAAGGAACTGAAAACCAAGTTGACGATCACTTGTCATAATTGGAGAATGAAAAACAACAGGGAATAGATAAGACCATGATCAACGAATCTTTTCTGGATGAGCAACTATTTTCGGTGGCAGCAGAAACCCCTTGGTATGCGGATTATATGAATTACATCGTAACCGGGATTTTGCCCTATGGTCTTAGTTTTTAGCAAAAGAAGAGGTCCTTGTTCGAGGTTAAGCAATACATGTGGGATAACCCATTCCTCTTCAAACAATGTTCCGATCAGATGATATGAAGATGTGTGGCTGAAATAGAAATCGAACGAATTCTACAACATTGCCATTTTTCCTTGTATGGTAGACACTATGGAGGAGATATGACAGCCGCAAAGGTAATCCAATCGGGCTTCTTTTGGCCAACGTTGTTCAAAGATTATCATGCATTCGTCAAAAGATGTGACAGGTGCCAACGAGTAGAGAATATAACGAGTCGCCATGAGATGCCACTGAATACAATGCTGGAAGTGGAATTATTTGATGTATGGGGCATCGACTTCATGGGGAAATTTTCGTCGTCCTTCAATTACAAATATATCTTGGTGACGGTGGATTACATCTCCAAGTGGGTTGAGGCAGCGTCTTTACCTACCAATGATGCCAAGGTGGTTTTGAACTTCATTTGGAAAAACATTTTTACAAGATTTGGGACTCAAAGAGCTATCATCAGTGACGAAAGTACACATTTTTGTAACAAATCTTTTTCGGCTCTGTTGGCTAAATATGGAGTTAGGCACAAGGTTGCTATGGTCTACCACCCTCAAACGAATAGGCAAGCGAAAGTATCCAATCGAAAAGTGAAGAAGATCCTGGAAAAGATTGTTAAACCAACACAGAAAGATAGGGCGAGCAAGCTCGATGAAGCATTGTGGGCGTATCGCACAGCTTACAAAACCCCAATCGACATGTCTCTCTATCGGCTGGTGTTCAGTAAAGCTTGTCACTTACTTGTCGAATTGGAACACAAGGCTTATTGGGCGATAAAGAAACTAAATCTGGATCTTGAAGCTGCCAGTGAAAAACAACTCCTACAATTGAAAGAACTAGACGAATTCCGAGTGCAAGCATATGAGAAAGCCAAGCTCTACAAAGAAAAGAGTAAAAGACGGAATGATAAACAAATTTTCCAACGATCCTTTGAGTCTGGTCAAACAGTTTTACTTTTTAACTCAAGGCTCAAACTATTTTCGGGCAAGCTAAAGTCAAGGTGGTCTGGTCCATTCACAATCACCAAGGACTTCCCATATGGAGCAATTGAGGTTCAGGATCCCGATAGCCAACATACATTCAAGGTTAATGGACAGAGACTAAAGCACTATTTGGGTGGAGGAATAGATCGCCAAAAGACCTCGATCACTATCGAGGAGGCAAACTGAGCCAAGAAATCAAGTCGGGATGACAACTTTAAACCAAGTGTTGTGTTAGGAGGCAACCCAGTTTCTAGACCTTTATTTAGTTTATATTTCATCTCATTTAGTTCAATTTTAGATTTTATTTCAGCCAATTTTCTAGTTTAATGAGATTACCATTAAATGTTTAATCAGGTAATGATCTCGATGGAGCAAGGGGAAGCAGGCCTTGAACAAAGCGATCATTCTAACAGGGAGGCGCGGGTCGCGCCAACAACGCGCGAGGCGCGCTACCTCTATACCAACTCAATGAAAAACTCACTAGACACGCGCGAGGCGCGCTACCTGAGGCACGGGGCGCGCTTCTTCGTGACCAAATCTGGCGCGGGCCGCACTAGTTGGCTAGGATCGTTTTTAAAATAGGGGTTTCAGTCTTTTCTCACCCTCATCTCTTATTTCACTTCAACCTTAACTCCACTCTTCCCTTTACCTACTGCAAATCAGATTCTAAATACTTTACAACCAATTCATCTTCCATTCACTAATCCCGCACCATTCCAACCCATTCAAACCTCAATCTACTATCTACATCACCAACACCACCTTCCCCAAATCATTCGGTCTTTACTCCAACAATCCCATCCCTTCTCGAAGAGCGAAGACGGCTAAATCAGCCCCAAATCTAGCATTGAAACAAGGAGGGTTCTTTGCAGTATGAGCATCAGTCTCCATTGACCAATATTGCTTTACTATTGGGAAACCGTCAGAGGTAACAACGTTAATTTGGTTGAAAGTGTACTGGATAATATTGGGTATTGTGTGACAATTTCTTTTGAATTATACTGCTATATTCTTGGGAACCCTTGGGTTACTGATGGCCCAAGGTTGATATTGCATTGTTCTATACATGGGGGAACTTGAGTGGTACAAAGAAAAGTTAGTTTGGGGGAAAACAAAGGATGCCCACTAAGTGTTTGCTGAATTGCCTCAACCAAATCCGACCCTTATTCTTATAACCCTAAGCAACACTCAATACACAATGTTGGCTAAAAGGCAAAGGGTCTCTTCATCTAGCACTTACCCACAATTCGATAAATCAAAGTTTGTAAGTGAGGCCGCCGAAACATGATTCAAAATGGTGATTGACAAAAAGACTTTGGTTTTAGAGCGAGGTTTAAAATCGGATACCAATATTGATGGTGATATGGCACTCATTATCGCTGAACGCGGCTGGTTTCAATTGGTGGAGCAACCAAAATCGATCGTAATCAGCATTGTCAAGGAATTATACGCCAATGCCATTGAGCATGTGGGTCGTGTGGCGATGGTATGGGTAGGCCGGTTTCATTTCACGCATCTGCTATCAATGACTATTTTGGGTTGGAGACACCTAATAGTGTTCAGTACGAAGATCGACTTCTCGACTTGGATGAGCTTGTCGTGCGGTAGTGCAAGCCCGACACACAATGGACAACCAAGGCGGGAACGGATTTGAAAGTCAGTTTTCCACACGTCGCGCATAGTAAATACGACAAAGCATGGCACACATTCATTTGCGCAAGTTTAATACCAACACGTCATCAGAATGACGTAACTAAGGACCGTGCTCGACTTCTCTATGGGATCGTACATCACCATCTTGGCCTGAGAAATGAAGTTATCATATGGGATGTTGATGTGGGATCATGCATTCAAGATTCAATAGAAATGTTGCTAAGGGGTGGTACTGAATTTTTTTTATCACTGATTTGTGCCGTAAAGCCGGGGTACAATGGCATTCATCCGAACAAATTCAACACTTTATGGCAATCATCGACCATGCAATAATTGACAATTATAGAGCATAGGATGGGGCACTATCACATCCGAGAGGAGAAGGGTATATCATGATAAGACCCCCATCCCCGCCAGTCACTGATGAGCCAATGGGCGAAAGGACCGAGGCCAAGTCATCTACGAGGTTTTAGAGACAAAGTCAAAAACAGAACCTGTGGCTTGCTCAACGCCAAGATACAATGCATCAGTACAATATTAACGCCTTCACTGCACTGGTAAAAGCTTTCTCTTGCTTTAATCCAAATTTAGATCTAGTTTAACTGCATGTTCCTCTTCTTCTTCCCGCATACCCCCCTTCGGATGACTAAGGTCCCCACGACGAGTGTGACGCCCCCAAAATAGGTATACAACACCCATTCTGAGTCGCCAAATACATGGTACAGAAAGCAAACTACAACTTCAATAATACAATTGTCGTGCAAAATACGACAACACATACTGTGAGTTTAAATACAAATATTGTCTTCTGGACAATATCCACACTCAAATAAATCCTCATTACAATTATTCAAACACTATTTTACAGAAATAGTGAGGACTGCTAAAACATCTTTCTAGAACCATCACTCCATACCCCGACTAGATCCTGCTATGTTCTCACCTCCTGAGAAGAAAAATGGAACAAAAAAGAAAAGGGTGAGCTCAACTAGCCCAATAAAGAATATTATGACTAAGATAATATACAACAAATTATCGTTAGTCTTCAACAGGGAAAAATCTGATAGAATATAATCGACAACAAGCTTTAGATCAACAACTGCAGCGGAAACAGCAAACCATTAGAAGAGTCAAGTAGAGAATGAATTCTACTATCTTCTATGATTTAAAAGTCCATCATCAATATTTTATCCCTGTAACATCAATTAATAATCATCTTTATCCAAATGTTCATCTTTGCACTACAGGCCAAAGATATTTATTTGTATCACCTGTCAGTCATGTTTATCTCAATACCTGTTCATCTTTGCACTACAGGCCAAAGATATTCAGTAATATCATCATTTAGGACTGAGGAGGATGAAAAATATCTTAAAGAGAACGAATCCAGTGAGACAGAAGGACAAATAGTAGGGATTCGTATAACAGTTTATCCAAGATTAATAATACTTCATAATAATCAATTGTGAAGCAGAATTCAAAAATTAAGATCAAAACATGGATACAATCAAAGATAGTAACCATAATAGACATCTTGGATAAAAAGGGAAAATTTTATTTTTCGATGAATAGTGCCGTATTTGTGAATAGTTCCATATACGTGAATAGTAACGTATACGTGAATAGTAACCCCGACACAAAAAGTTCCAAATTTGATAAAAAAAACTCATATCAATATTTCAGCATAATGATATTGAAGAAAATAATATCATTTAAGAAGAAAATAATATCCCTTACCTCAAAATATAAGTACTTCTGGTCGGAATACCGGTATAAGGCTGAAAGAAACTTGCTCTGATGAATAGAAACTCTCAAAGTATCTAAATACTCACAAAATACACTCAATAATCTAGAGAGAGAAAGAGAAAAAACTTGTTTCTGGTGTGATTTTCAATTCTAACTTAGCCCTCTATTTATAGGAAAATGTTAGCACGCCGAAGCAGACTTAACCTGCAACCTGATGGCTTTACCTGCTACTATTTCCACCCACCACATTTGAATAAAAATCTCAGCACATTTCTTCACCAACCAAGAGTGGGGCCCACCAATTCTAGAATTTTCCATCAAAATGATAAACTCCGAAAATTCAACAATTTCTGAACCAGTCATCTCGTAAAATTCATAATAAATCATACGTTCATTTTTAACGGTTCAAAATTTGTGGACATATACTCAACTTATATATGTATAACATATCCAAAAATTACCACGATCCAACGGTCGGATTAAAAATTATAACCCCCACAAAATATCTCAAAAGCCCTGATTTTTAATACCTCCATTCCGACAAAAATACTGATAAAAACCTCAACATTAACTCCTTCATTTTAACCACAAAAATATATCCCTCATTTATATCCACATAAAATAAATATTTCCTTATCATATGAATCAATAATTAATTATTCACAAATAATATTACAGAATCACATTTATGACAACCAGGCCGTTCCCAGAAAAGAAGGGGCTTTCCAATAAGGATTTTTCCTTACTGGCGCGCAATTAGATGATCAAACCTCTCCTTAGACAGAACTTTCTAGACATTGCCTATAATGTTATCTAATAATATTATTCAAATAATTGAATTATTGATCTGATAATGGAAAATACTGTGCAGCAACAATTATTGAAACAACAATAATATAAAATATCAACGCAGCAATTATTGAATCAATAAAATAAAATATTGAACAATAACTACTGTAACAATTATTGAGTAGTGCCTTCTTACGTAAGAATCAATAATTGGTGCAATACCGTGTGCTACTGTATTTTAACCACCGGGTATTCCAACAGTATTAACGGTAACAACTATGCCGTTATTTATAAATAACTTATACTTGTCGTTTTCTTCATCCAATCGCTTTCCGTTATGGGGCCCACATAAGGCTGCGCCGTCGTACGAATATTCCCCGACAGCAAGAATATTCCACGACCAAACGAATATTCCCCGACAAAATGAATATTTTATAACCACTTACTTATTTTACAAAATTTGCACATTTCACCCATAATCAAAGTATTATATCAAATTAACCCCTTATTATTCACAATAATATTTAGAGAAAATTTGATTTTATTCATTAATAAGTTGGGGTCTTACAACGAGCTTTGACTCGTGTTGCTCGATTTCACAACCGATAAAACACGTGCAAGTATACGCGTTCAACAAGTAATATATGATAAGTTGAGTGTCATACCAACGAGGACAAAGTGTTAGGTGCTAGTCAAATGCTAAAATTGGTTCAATACAGTCTTATTTAAACAAGTAAATGGAGATGATGTGTTAAACTATATGATTAAAAACTGTAGAAATAAGAGATTGAGTTGTACAAGGAAGTCAAGCTAGGATTACAATTCCCCTAATGCGTCGCCTAATCTCCTAACTCTCCACATTCCAAACGAATCAAGGAATGGTCAACCGAGAACAGTAATTACACATAAGCCTCTTTCGAAAGTCAAATGTACATCCCTAGTTAGATGAATCACAATAATTCTATGGTGAAAATAACTAGAATAGGGTTAATCTCAAGGGTTACACAAGGCAAATAGAGATGTGTCTATCCTATTAAGCAATTTATGCACACATTCCCATAGGCATGGTCATAACAAGAGTTCTTATATTTAAATGTTAGATATTAATATCCATTTTTCAATATCCATTAATATCAATTTCTATGTCAACCAATCAATCAATAAGCATGAAATACAACAACCAATTCCAAAATAATTCATTAATATAAATAGGAGAGAAAGTTAATTAAGCTAAACAATAGGTCCTAAAAATGGAATTAGTTCATAACTATGGTACTAATACACATTTCCAAAGTGTTTCACATGCTCAATAATACACTAATGCATGAAAGATTTGGAAAAAGAAAACTCCTTTTGTGAAGTTTTTTGGCTCAAAGTGTGACGTCCCCCAAAATAGGTATACATCACCCATTTTGAGTCGCCAAAAACATGGTACAAAAACAAATACAACTTTATTAATATAATTGTCGTGCAAAATACGACAACACATATACTGTGAGTTTAAATACAAATATTGTCTAATAGACAGTATTCACACTCAAAAGGAGTCCTCATTACAATTATTGATACACTATTTTATAAAAATAGTGAGGACTGCTAAAATAACTTTTTAGAACCATCACTCCATATCCCGGCTAGTTCTTGCTATATTCTCACCTCTTGAGAAGAAAAATGGAACAAAAAAAAGGGTGAGCTCAACTAGTCCAGTAAAGAATATTATGACTAAGATAATATACAACAAATTATCATTAATCTTCAACAGTGAAAAATTTGATAGAATTTAATAGACAACAAGTTTTAGATCAACAACTGCAGCGAAAATAGCAATTCATTAGAAGAGTCAAGTAGAGAATGCATTTTACTATCTTCTAAGATTTAAAAGTTCATCATCAATATTTTATCCCTGTAACATCAATCAATATACATCTTGAGTCAAATATTCATCTTTGCACTATAGGCCAAAGATATTCATTTGTATCACCAGTTGGTCATGTTCATCTCAACACCTGTTCATCTTTGCACTACGGGCCAAAGATATTCATCCGTTAATCATTCATCTTTGCACTACAGGCCAAAGATATTCAGTAATTTCATCATTTAGGACTGAAGATGATGAAAAATATCTTAAAGAAAATGAATCTAGTGAGACAAATATTAGAGATTCGTACTATAATTTATCTAAGTTCAAAAACGCTCCATAATAAATCATAATGAAGTAAAATTCAAGAATGAAGATCAAAATATGGATACAATCAAATATAGTAACCATAATAGACATCTTAGACAAAGAAAAGAAAATTTTATTTTTCTGTAAATAGTGTCATATTCGTGAATAGTGCCGTATACGTGAATAGTGATGTATACGTAAATAGTAACTTCGACTCAAAAAGGTGAAAATTTCACAATAAAATTTATATCAATATTTTGGCATAATGATATTGAAGAAAATAATATCATTTACAAAAAAAATAGCATCCCTTACCTCAAAAGAACAGTACTTCCGGCTGAAATATTAGGTATAAGGCTGAAGAAAACTTGTACTGAATAGCAACTCTCAAAGTATCTAAATACTTACAAAATACGCTCGATAATATAGAGAGAGAAAGAGAGAAAAATTGTTTCTGGTGTGATTTTCAATTCTAACTAAGCACCCTATTTATAAGAAAATGCTTAGAACGCTAAAGCAGACTAACCTGCTACCTGATGGCTTAACTGATACTATTCACGCCCACCACTTTTGAAATAAAATTTCAGCACATTTTTCACCAACTAAAACTGGGGCCCACCCATTTTAGAAATTTTCAAAATATTTTAAATTTAAACAATAATCAGCAACTTCAATAATTCATAATAAATAGCTTTTTATCAGAAAAATTCGAGTCTCATGTCTATTCCATAGAAAATTTAATTCTCTACAACTCTGTAAAAGTAAATTTTTCTAAATTCCAATCAGAAAATGTCCGAAATCCACATACGAATGATTTTTAATACCTTCATTCTGACAAAATACTGATAAAACACCTCAGCATTAATTCCTTCATTTATATTCACATAAAAAATAAATATTACCTTATCATATAAATTAATAATTAATTATTCACAAATAATATTACAGAATCACAATTATGGCAATCAGGTCGTTCCCAGAAAAGTGGGGGCTTTCCGATAAGGATTTCTCCTTACTGGCGCGTAATTAGGTGACCAAACCTCTCATTAGACAGAACTTCCTTAGACATTGCCAATAATACTATCTAACAATATTATTCAAATAATATGAATTATTAATCTGAAAATGGAGATACTGTGCAGTGACAATTATTTAAACAACAATAATATAAAATATTAACGTAACAATTATTGAACCAATAAAATAAAATATTGAATAGTAATTACTATAATAATTATTAAGTAGTGCCTTCTTACGTAAGGATCAATAATTCAATAATACTGTGCAATACCGTTTGCTACTGTGCAACCACGCGTATTACTGTATTTTAACTACCGAGTATTCTAACAGTGTTAACGGTAACCATTACGCCGTTATTTATAAAAATTCAAACTTGTCATTTTCTTCATTCGACTGTTTTTCGTTATGGGGCCCACAAATAGTTGCGCCATCGTATGAATATTCCCCGACAGCAAGAATATTTCACGACCAAACGAATATTTTAAGACAACAATGAATATTTTATAACCACTTGCTTATTTTGTAAAATTTGCACATTTCACCCATAACCAAAGCATTATATTAAATTAACACCTTATTATTTATAATAATAATTAGAGGAAATTCGATTTTATTTATAAAAAAGTTGGGGTCTTACAACCTCCCCTCCTTATAAAATTTCGTCCTCGAAATTAACGTACGTACCTGGTGTAAGACCCCAACTTATTGATAAATAAAATTAAATTTCCTCTAATTATTATTATGACAAAAATAACGACAAAATTGAGTTTTATAAATAACGGCGTAGTTGTTACCGTTAACACTGTTGGAATACCTAGTGGTTAAAATACAGTAATACGTGTGGTTGCACAGTAGCACACGGATTGCACAGTATTTTTGAATTATTGATTCTTACGAAGGAAGACACTACTCAATAATTGTTACAGTAGTTACTGTTCAATATTTTATTTTATTGATTCAATAATTACTGCATTGATATCTTATATTATTGTTGTTTCAATAACTGTCACTGCACAGTATTTCCCATTATCAGATCAATAATTCGTATTATTTGTAAGACCCCGAATTTTATGAAATAAAAGTATTCAATTTTTCTTATAATTACTATTCAGTAAATGGTTAAATTGATAAAAGTTTAAAGTTATGAGTGAAATATAATTTTTTTTCAAAATAAGCAAGTGGTTAAAAAATAATCATTGTTGTCGGGGAATATTCGTTTGGTCGTGGAATATTCTTTCTGTCGGGGAATATTCGTACGACGGCGCAGCCATTTGTGGGCCCCATAACAGAATAACTGTCGGATGAAGAAAACGACAAATTTGAGTTTTTACAAATAATGGCGTAGTTGTTACCGTTAACACTGTTAGAATACCCGGTGGTTAAAATACAGTAATACGCGTTATTGCACAGTAGCACACGGTATTGCATAGTATTTTTGAAATTATTGATTCTTACGTAAGAAGGCACTACTCAATAATTGTTACAGTAATTACTGTTCAATATTTTATTTTATTGATTCAATAATTGTTGCATTGATATTTTATATTATTGTTGTTTCAATAATTGTTGCTGCACAGTATTTTCCATTATCAGATCAATAATTCATATTATTTGAATAATATTATTAGATAACATTATTGGCAATGTCTAGAAAGTTCTGTCTAAGGAGAGGTTTGGTCATCTAATTGCGCGCTAGTAAGGAGAAATCCTTATTGGAAAGCCCCCTCTTTCCTGGGAACGGCCTGGTTGTCATAAATGTGATTCTGTAATATTATTTGTGAATAATTAATTATTGATTCATATGATAAGGAAATATTTATTTTATGTGGATATAAATGAGGGATATATTTTTGTGGTTAAAAAATGAAGGAGTTAATGTTGAGATTTTTATCCGTATTTTTGTCGGAATGGAGGTATTAAAAATCAGGGTTTTTGAGATATTTTACGGGGGTTATAATTTTTAATCCGACCGTTGGATCGTGGTAATTTTTGGATATGTTATACATATATAAGTTGAGTATATGTCCACAAATTTTGAACCGTTAAAAATGAACGTATATTTTGTTATGAATTTTACGAGATGACTGGTTCAGAAATTATTGAATTTTCGGAGTTTATCATTTTGGGTGGAAAATTCTAGAATTGGTGGGCCCCACTTGTGGTTGGTGAAGAAATGTGCTGAATTATATTTCAAATGTGGTGGGTGGGAATAATAGCAGGTAAAGCCATCAGGTTGCAGGTCAAATCTACCAAAATTTTCCTATAAATAGAGGGCTAAGTTAGAATTGAAAATCACACCAAAAATATAAGCTTTCTCTCTTTCTCTCTCTATATTATGAAGCATATTTTGTGAGTTTTTAGATACTTGGTGAGTTACTATTCATTAGTGCAAGTTTCCTTCAGCATCATATCCGATATCCAGTCAGAAGTACTGCTCTTTTGAGGTAAGGGATTGTAAGGGATAGTAAGGGATTTTAAGGGTTGTTATGATTTTCAGTTTTGTAATTTTTCTGATCTTCAAAAATTCTGGAAAAATTTGAAATGATATTTTGATGAGTTTTCTTGATTGTGTCCAAAAATGGTGATTTTTGGATGTATAGATTGAGAGTTATGAATTTTATGAGAAAAGACTATTTTAGAAGTAACATCTTATAATTCCTTGTGGTTAACTCCAAAATTGATGAAATTTTTATTGGGAGTACATGTGTATGATAGAAGTATACTCTGTAAATTTTAGAATTTTTGGACAAAAGTATAATTTTTGATAAATGTCTAAATATTCGGCTATTTTGGCCATATGAAAAATAGTAAATGACTTTTAAAAATTCTGAGAAAAATATATGTTCAATATGGGACTATATTCTGCTAAATTCTAGAAAAGAAATATTTTTGGAACTGATTTGGTATTTTTCATGAAAATGTACTAGTTATGAGTAAATGAATTAAATATGTTATGTGAAGTAAAAAAAATTAGAAAATAGGATTTTATGGCTTGAGAATCCTATATGAGGTATATGCAGATTTTTGATGAGGGTTTTGGTTATTGGTGATAAAATCTTATGAGTTTGGCATTTTTGAATGATTAAATACATTATTTAGTAAAGTGTAAACAATTTAAATAAATTGTTTATAAGCTTAAGAAATGTTATTCTTTCAATATCATTATACCGAAATATTGGTATGGATTTTATTGTAGAATTCCTACCTTTTTGTGTCGAGATTACTATTCACGAATTACTATTCACGAATTACTATTCACGAGTTACTATTCACGGGTACTATTCAAGACAAAATTGGTTTCTTTTTCTAACTAAATTATAGTTGATTTATGAATATTACTCTTGAGATTAAAACTATGTATTGATTATATTGATTTTATTATCATATATAACATTTTTATAACCCTGATGTTGAAATTCTCTTTCACTAGAGTGTAAAGATGGGTAGATTATTGGTATGATCATGACTAGGGTTCTCTTTGGCCTGTAGTGCAAAGTTGAATTGTGACTGGTATGATCATGAACATTGAATTTATAAGTGAATATCTTTAGCTTAAGTGCAAAGGTGAATTGATTAACATGATTATAATTATGGTGTATATAAATTCTGAAATGATTATATATTTCTTTGAGATATTAATATATTTGGCCTATAGTGCAAATATGAACTGTTGAAGAATATCTTTGGCCTGTAGTGCAAAGATAAATTATTGATGAATATCTTTGGCCTGTAGTGCAAAGATGAACTGTTGATGAATATCTTTGGCCTGTAGTGCAAAGATAAATTATTGATGAGTGCGAAGATAGATTTATTAGCATGATTATGAACAGGAACTGTGATTTGGTATAACCATGATCTTTGATATTTCAGGTAAAGACATGTGATGAAAATTATCTTCGTCCTGAATGCGAAGAGGAATTTAGAATTACAATTATGATTATGAGTTATTCATATAATTGTGGAAAGGAACTGTTGATTAATGTTACAGGGATAAAACATTGTTGGTGGATTTTTAACATGGAGAAGATAATAGACTTTATGGTCTATTTGACTCTTCTAATGGATTGCTCGTTCCGCTGCAACTATGGTTGAAAAGTTTTATCATCTACCATATGTTCTAAATCTCTGATTTATTGTTGATGAAGGCTATTGATAATTGAATTATCTTTAGTCATGACATTCTTTACTGAGCTAGTTGTGCTCACCCTTTTGCTTCACAATTCCTTTCAGGTAATAAGAGTGTAGCTGGGTCGAGCGGGGGTAACAAGGGAATAGAACGGTGGTCATCATTTAGTAGTTATATTTGGTGAAGAAAATAGGGTGAGGCGAACCCAACGTTGGAAGGGTGTTTTGTCACTATCATACAAGATGTCTAATGACATACAACCTCGTGTCATCATAAGACAGGGTTGTGCTCATCCACTTGCTGAGTATATCTATGGGCACTACCTATATAATCTTGGTGTTTGTTTGAAGTATAATTCTCAATTAGAGACAGTGGAGATAATGATAAGTCAAGAGAAGACTCACCATTGGGAAGAATATGATAGTAATCTTCTCGTTTTTCTTTGGGGTCTATTGGGTCAACCAAGGATAATTCTGTTGCCATATGATATCTATCATAACCTAGACGCGTGGCCTCCCATGTACGAAGGTTTTCTTGAGCACTTCCCAAAGATTCTAATTTCTAAAACAGTTTTTGACTATACCTTTATGTAAGGTGTTATTGTGAGGTGATGTCCACGGTTGGAACATGAGTCACATTTGGTATATATTTGTATCCAAACTCACAGCGTATGTGTTGTTGTATTTTACACGACAATTGTTGTAATAAAGTTGTAGTTATTTTCTGTACCATGTATTTGACGACTCAGAATAGGTTGGATGGAATGAACCTATTTTGGGGTCGTTACATTATTTGAATAATATTATTAGATAATATTATTGACAATGTCTAGAAAGTTCTGTCTAAGGAGAGGTTTGGTCGTCTAATTGCGCGCCAGTAAGTTGAAATTCTTATTGGAAAGCCCCCTCTTTCTTGAGAACGGCCTGGTTGTCATAAATGTGATTCTGTAATATTATTTGTGAATAATTAATTATTGATTCATATGATAAGGAAATATTTATTTTATGTGGATATAAATGAGGGATATATTTTTGTGGTTAAAAATGAAGGAGTTAATGTTGAGGTGTTTTATCAGTATTTTTGTCGGTATTAAAAATCAATCAGGGTTTTTGAGATATTTTGCGGAGGTTATAATTTTTAATCCGACCGTTGGATCGTGGTAATTTTTGGATATGTTATACATATATAAGTTGAGTATATGTCCACAAATTTTGAACCATTAAAAATGAACGTATGATTTATTATGAATTTTACAAGATGACTGGTTCAGAAATTGTTGAATTTTTGGAGTTTATCAATTTGGTGAAAAATTATAGAATTGGTGGGCCCCACTCTTGGTTGGTGAAGAAATGTGCCGAGATTTTTATTCAAATGTGGTGGGTGGGAATAGTAGCAGGTAAAGCCATCAGATTGCAGGTTAAGTCTGCTTCGGCGTGCTAACATTTTCCTATAAATAGAGGGCTAAGTTAGAATTGAAAATCACACTAGAAACAAGTTGTCTCTCTTTCTTTCTCTAGATTATTGAGTGTATTTTATGAAAATTTAGATACTTTGAGAGTTTCTATTCATCAGAGCAAGTTTCTTTCAGCCTTATACCGGTATTCCGACCAGAAATACTGATATTTTGAGATAAGGGATATTATTTTCTTCTTAAATTATATTATTTTCTTTAATATCAATATGCTGAAATATTAACATGAGTTTTTATCAAATTTGAAACTTTTTGTGTCGGGATTACTATTCACGTATACGTTACTATTCATGTATACGGCACTATTCATGAATACGACATTATTCACCGAAAAATAAAATTTTCCTTTTTTGTCCAAGATATCTATTATGGTTACTATCTTTGATTGTATCCATGTTTTGATCTTTATTTTGAATTCTACTTCACAATTGATTATTATGAAGTATTATTGATTTTGGATAAATTGTTATACGAATCCCTACTATTTGTCCTCCTGTCTCACTGGATTCGTTTTCTTTAAGATATTTTTCATTATCCTCAGTCTTAAATGATGATATTACTGAATATCTTTGGCCTGTATTGTAAAGATGTATGATTACCTGATGAATATCTTTGGCCTGTAGTGAAAAGATCAACAGGTGTTGAGATGAACATGACCGACTGGTGATACAAATGAATATCTTTGGCCTGTAGTGTAAAGATGAATATTTGGTTAATGATGATTATTAATTGATGTTACAGGGATAAAATATTGATGATGAACTTTTAAATCTTAGAAGATAGTAGAATTCATTCTCTACTTGACTCTTCTAATGGTTTACTGTTTCCGCTGCAGTTGTTGATCTAAAACTTGTTGTCGATTATATTCTATCAGATTTTTCCCTGTTGAATACTAATGATAATTTGTTGTATATTATCTTAGTCATAATATTCTTTACTGGGCTAGTTGAGCTCACCCTTTATTGTTTGTTCCATTTTTCTTTTCAAGAGGTGAGAACATAGCAGGATCTAGTCGGGGTATGGAGTGATGGTTCTAGAAAGATGTTTTAGCAGTCCTCACTATTTCTATAAAGTAGTGTTTGAATAATTGTAATGAGGACTTATTTGAGTGTGGATATTGTCTAGAAGACAATATTTGTATCTAAACTCACAGTATGTGTTGTCGTATTTTGCACGACAATTGTATTATTGAAGTTGTAGTTTGCTTTTTGTACCATGTATTTGGCGACTCAGAATGGGTGTTGTATACCTATTTTGGGGGTGTCACAGTTGGTATCAGAGCTTAGGGATATGATCCTTGGCTGAGATGTGAGACAAGAACTAGGAGGGGAGAGACGGGGAATTCCTTCGCTAGTATGACCTGACTAAATTTATTTGGTGTTTATGTGGTTGGTCAAAGTATTGGGATAATATATGACATGACTATTAACCCTTGTTTTATGGCAGTATTTAAGAATGGCAGCTGAGAACGTTAATAATGGAGTAAATCAGACCGTGGAGACACCTTTGATCACCACCTAGGGGAACGTGCAACAGGAAGGCAATATTCCTCCTGTAAAAAATATTACCAAGCAAACGATGAATGATGGAATGTTTAGGAGCTTTTTGTAGTTCATGCAAAATCAGACGAGGGAGACTCGTGTGTAGAATACGGGTGAAAATGATAACAATGCGCGGTTTATCACAGCCAAGTAGTTCAAAGAATTGGGACCACTAGAATTTAAGGGAAAACCGGATCCGATCATGGCGAAAACGTGGGTCAAGCAAATTACCAAGATATTCGATGTCTTGGGATGCACGGAGGAATAGAAGGTTCCATTCGCCACCTTTATGTTCCGCGGTGAGGCAGACTACTGGTGGGAGTCTGTGAAGCGTACCCAGCCTGACACACTCAACATGTCATGGGAAACGTTTCAGAAACTGTTTAATGACAAGTACTTTCCTGAAAGTATTCGTCATATGAAGGAGGTAGAGTTTATTAGACTGGAACAAAATAACATGACGGTGTCCCAGTACGAGGCAAAGTTTACAGAGTTATCTAGGTTTGCACCTTATTTGGTCGAGAATGAGGAACGAATGATAAGAATGTTTCTGAGAGGTTTAAAACCCGAGATTCGGCAATATCTTATCTCTCATAAATTTTCTTTATATTCAGATGTTGTAAACAGGGCTCAATTATTAGAGCGAGATAATGAGTATGTTCAACCGAGGGACCATAACCAGGGTCATACTGGTGACAGCAGTCATCAGAGCGATGAGAACCAGCGAGGAGGGAAAAATACAGACAAAAGTGGTAACCACTCGGGTGGTCATCGTTGCCATGATAATAGGAGAGGTGAGTCAAGTAAAAATTTCAGAAAGAGGAGATTCAACAGTGACGGGAAGACATCAGCAGCTGCACCTGCACCAACAACAAATTCTAGGGGAGGAGAACGACCGCCAGTTAGATGTTATAAATGCGGGAAAGAGGGATATATCAGCCCAAACTATCCACAACAATCCAAGGTATGTTACAACTGTGGAAAGGAAGGCCACATAGCTCGGGATTATTCTGTAACAAAACCAAGTTCAACGGGGATGGTGACTCCAAGGGCTGTCCCGGATAAGTCGAAATCAGCGGTTCCTGGAAGGGCGTTTGTCATGACTGGCCAAAACGTGAGGAACCCGAACGAGGTGATCACTGGTAAGCTAATCATAAACTCTTGCGAAGTTTATACCTTATTAGATACCGGTTCTACCCATTCTTTTATCTCTCCTGCTTGTGCTCAACGTTTAAACTTGACTCCGGAGAAATTGGACTTTGACTTATCTGTTGAAACTCCGTTGGGTGAAACCTTCGTTACATTTACAGTTTATAAATCTTGCATGATCCAAGTTGGCACTATCACATTACCTGTTGATCTTATCTCTTTAAAGATACTTGCTTTTGATGTGATTTTAGGAATTGATTGGTTAACCACTCATCATGCTAAAATTGATTGTTTTCGTAAGGTTGTTAGTTTTCATATTTCTAACCAACCTGTCATACGAATTCAAACTACTAAACCACTAAAGTCAGTCACTGTCATATCAAGCCACAAAGCTATTCGTTTATTGAAAAATGGATGTCAAGCTTTCTTAGCCCATGTTATGGATTTGAACAAAGACAAGTCAGATTTGAATAATATTTCTATTGTTAGAGAATTTCCCGATGTATTTTCTGAAGAACTTCCTGGTCTACCCCCAGAACGTGAAGTTGAATTCTTTATTGACCTTGAACCCGGTACAAAGTCCATTTCTAAAACCCTATATCGAATGACTCCTATTGAACTTCAGGAGTTAAAAGTCCAATTACAGGAGTTATTAGACATCGGTTTTATTCGTCCTAGTACATCTCCTTGGGGTGCTCCTGTTTTATTCGTAAAGAAGAAAGACGGGAGTATGCGACTTTGTATCGACTATAGGGAATTGAACCATGTCACCAACAAGAATAGGTATCCGCTACCTCGCATTGATGACCTGTTTGACCAGTTGCAAGGAGCACAATTCTTTTCAAAGATCGATCTTCGTTCTGGATATCATCAGCTGAAGATTAAAACTGAGGATATTCCAAAGACTGCCTTCAGAACTCGGTACGGGCATTATGAATTCTTAGTCATGTCTTTTGGATTGACTAATGCTCCTGCTGCTTTCATGGATATGATGAACCGTGTATTCAAAGAATATTTAGATCAGTTCGTTGTTGTCTTTATTGATGACATCCTCATCTATTACAAAAACCGTGAAGATCATGAGCGCCATTTGAAGCTGGTACTGCAGAGGCTTCGTGAAAACAACCTATATGCTAAATTGAAGAAATGCGAGTTCTGGCTTGAGGAAGTAGCATTCCTTGGGCACGTGGTGTCAAAACATGGAGTATCTGTCGACCCGACGAAGATTGAAGCCATACAAAGTTGGGAGCAACTGAAGTCGGTGACCGAAGTACGTAGCTTTCTGGGCTTAGTTGGATATTATTGGAGATTCGTGGAAGGATTTTTTAGAATCGCTACTCCGTTAACTCAGCTGACTCGGAAGGATACAAAATTCGGTTGGAGCGAGGATTGTGAGAAGAGTTTTCAAGAACTCAAGAGGAGACTCATTTCGGCACCTGTTCTGACAATACCATCTGGTTCGGATGGATTTGTTATCTACAGCGATGCTTCAGGCAAAGGGTTAGGATGTGTTTTCATGCAACATGGGAAAGTCATAGCCTATGCCTCGCGACAACTCAAAGAATATGAGAGGAATTATCCTACTCATGATTTGGAGTTGGCAGCAGTCGTTTTCGCGTTGAAGATTTGGAGACACTACCTGTATGGGGAGAAAGTGGAGATCTATACGGATCATAAAAGCCTCAAATATTTCTTCACCCAAAAGGAACTCAACATGCGGCAATGACGTTGGCTTGAGCTGTTGAAAGATTACGATCATACCATCCAATATCATCCTGGAAAAGCGAACGTAGTAGCTGACACATTGAGTAGAAGATCATACGCGGGTACGAGTGCAATGGTGTTAACACAAAGGCCCATTTTGTATGATTTGCAAAGGATCGAGATAGAGATGAAGGCTCCAAGTACCCACATGATGATATCAAATATACGAGTAGAACCGACTTTAATTGATAAAGTTAAAGCCGTTCAAGCTACGGACATGGAGCTGATACGTATGAAGAAAAAAGTGCAAGAAGGTGCTATTTCAGAAGCAATAATCGATGAAGAAGGAATACTTCGAGTCAACTCCAGACTTTGTGTTCCTAACGATTTTGACCTGAAGCATAGAATCAT
The DNA here is from genome assembly GCA_016801055.1 of Panax notoginseng. Taxonomy (NCBI): domain Eukaryota; kingdom Viridiplantae; phylum Streptophyta; class Magnoliopsida; order Apiales; family Araliaceae; genus Panax; species Panax notoginseng. Next base: position 19,040,003 of record CM029021.1, read on the forward strand.
GATGGAGGCACACAACACACCGTTTGCAATCCATCCTGGGAGTACCAAAATGTATCATGATCTTCGACATACATTTTGGTGGAGCAATATGAAAAGAGAGATCGCGAAGTTTATCTCGAGGTGTTTAACTTGTCAACGTGTAAAGGCGGAGCATCAAGTGCCAAAGGGTCCATTGCAACCACTTGAGATCCCGAAATGGAAGTGGGAACACATTACCATGGATTTCGTTACAGGTCTTCCCAAGGTTTCTCAAGGCATAGATGCGATTTGGGTCATTGTTGATAGATTAACTAAGTCTGCCCATTTCTTGCCTATACGTGAGACTTATTCCCTTGAACGTCTTGCTAGTATGTACGTGAATGAGATTGTGAGATTGCATGGCATGCCAATATCCATAGTTTCGGATCGTGACCCAAGATTCACTTCACGATTTTGGGTTAGCTTGCAGAAAGCTATGTGCACGGATTTACGATTTAGTTCAGCATACCATCCTCAAACGGACGGGCAATCAGAGAGGACTATTCAAACCCTTGAAGATCTATTAAGACTCTGTGTTCTAGATTTCAAAGGAAGTTGGGATAAGTACTTGCCACTGGTGGAATTCTCCTACAATAACAGTTATCAGGCAAGTATAGGTATGGCTCCATTTGAAGCCTTATATGGACGAAAGTGTCGTTCTCTAGTATGCTGGGACGAGGTGGGTGAAGCAACATTGTTGGGACCAGAATTGGTACGCATAACTACAGAGAAGATCCAAACAATTCGACAACGTACACAAACGGCACATGATCGACAAAAGAGTTATGCAGATCTTCATCGAAAGGATGTAGAATTCAATATTGGGGATCATGTATTGTTACGTGTTGCACCATGGAAAGGAGTTACAAGATTTGGGAAGAGAGAAAAGCTCAATCCACGATTTGTTGGTCCATTTGAGATTCTTGACCGAATAGGAAATGTGGCCTATAGACTCGCATTACCTCCAAGCATGTCTCGTGTTCATAATGTTTTTCACATATCTGTGCTTCGTAAATATGTGAAAGACCCGAACAACATAATTGAGTTAGAACCAGACGAGATAGCCGAAGATTTAACATACGAGGAGGTACCTATTAAGATCTTGGATAAGAAAGAGCATGTTCTACGCACGAAGATTATACCACAAGTTAAGGTTTTGTGGAGAAACCATGCTATTGAAGAAATGACCTTGGAGTTAGAATCAGAAATGAAAGCGAGGTATCCTCACCTTTTCGAAACACCAGGTACGTACGTCAATTTTGAGGACGAAATTTCATAAGGAGGGGAGGTTGTAAGACCCCAACTTATTAATGAATAAATTCAAATTTTCTCTAAATATTATTGTGAATAATAAGGTGTTAATTTAATATAATACTTTGGTTATGGGTGAAATGTGTAAATTTTACAAAATAAACAAGTGGTTATAAAATATTCATTTTGTCGGGGAATATTCGTTTGGTCGTGGAATATTCTTTCTGTCGGGGAATATTCGTATGACGGCGCAGCTATTTGTGGATCCCATAACGGAAAACGATTGGATGAAGATAACGATAAAAATTGAGTTTTATAAATAACGGCGTAGTTGTTACCGTTAACACTGTTGGAATACCCAGCGGTTAAAATACAGTAATACGTGTGGTTGCACAGTAGCACATGGATTGCACAGTATTTTTGAATTATTGATTCTTACGAAGGAAGGCACTACTCAATAATTGTTACAGTAGTTATTGTTCAATATTTTATTTTATTGATTCAATAATTGCTGCATTGATATCTTATATTATTGTTGTGTCAATAATTGTCACTGCACAGTATTTCTCATTATCAGATCAATAATTCAAATTATTTTAATAATATTATTAGATAACATTATTGGTAATGTCTAGAAAGTTCTGTCTAAGGAGAGGTTTGGTCATCTAATTGCGCGCCAGTAAGGAGAAATTCTTATTAGAAAGCCCCCTCTTTCTTGGGAACGGCCTGGTTGTCATAAATGTGATTTTGTAATATTATTTGTGAATAATTAATTATTGATTCATATGATAAGGAAATATTTATTTTATGTGGATATAAATGAGGGATATATTTTTGTGGTTAAAAATGAAGGAGTTAATGTTGAGGTGTTTTATCAGTATTTTTGTCGGTATTAAAAATCAATCAGGGTTTTTGAGATATTTTGCGGAGGTTATAATTTTTAATCCGACCGTTGGATCGTGGTAATTTTTGGATATGTTATACATATATAAGTTGAGTATATGTCCACAAATTTTGAACCGTTAAAACGGAACGTATGATTTATTATGAATTTTACGAGATGACTGGTTTAGAAATTGTTAAATTTTTGGAGTTTATCATTTTGCTGAAAATTCTAGAATTGGTGGGCCCCACTCTTGGTTGGTGAAGAAATGTGCTGAGATTTTTATTCAAATATGGTGGGTGGGAATAGTAGGAGGTAAAGCCATCAGGTTGCAGGTTAAGTCTGCTTCGACGTGCTAACATTTTCCTATAAATAGAGGGCTAAGTTAGAATTGAAAATCACACCAGAAACAAGTTTTCTCTCTTTCTCTCTCTAGATTATTGAGTGTATTTTGTGAGAATTTAGATACTTTGAGAGTTTTTATTCATCAGAGCAAGTTTCTTTCAGCCTTATACCGGTATTCCGACCAGAAGTACTGATATTTTGAGGTAAGAGATATTATTTTCTTCTTAAATGATATTATTTTCTTCAATATCATTATGCTAAAATATTAACACGAGTTTTATCAAATTTGGAACTTTTTGTGTCGGGGTTACTATTCACGTATACGTTACTATTCACGTATACGACACTATTCACGAATGCGGCACTATTCACCGAAAAATAAAATTTTTCCTTTTTGTCCAAGATATCTATTATGGTTACTATCTTTGATTGTATTCATGTTTTGATCTTTATTTTGAATTCTGCTTCACAATTGATTATTATGAAGTATTATTGATCTTGGATAAATTGTTATACGAATCCCTACTATTGTCCTCCTGTCTCACTGGATTCGTTTTCTTTAAGATATTTTTCATTATCCTCAGTCCTAAATGATGATATTACTGAATATCTTTGGCCTGTACTGCAAAGATGTATGATTACCTGATGAATATCTTTGGCCTGTAGTGCAAAGATGAACAGGTGTTGAGATGAACATGACCGACTGGTGATACAAATGAATATCTTTGGCCTGTAGTGCAAAGATGAATATTTGGTTAATGATGATTATTAATTGATGTTACAGGGATAAAATATTGATGATGGACTTTTAAATCTTAGAAGATAGTAGAATTCATTCTCTACTTGACTCTTCTAATGGTTTGCTGTTTCCGCTGCTGTTGTTGATCTAAAACTTGTTGTCGATTATATTCTATCAGATTTTTCCCTGTTGAATACTAATGATAATTTGTTGTATATTATCTTAGTCATAATATTCTTTACTGGGCTAGTTGAGCTCACCCTTTTCCTTTTTGTTTCATTTTTCTTCTCAGGAGGTGAGAACATAGCAGGATCTAGTCGGGGTATGGAGTGATGGTTCTAGAAAGATGTTTTAGCAGTCCTCACTATTTCTGTAAAATAGTGTTTGAATAATTGTAATGAGGACTTATTTGAGTGTGGATATTGTCTAGAAGACAATATTTGTATTTAAACTCAGAGTATGTGTTGTCGTATTTTGCACGACAATTGTATTATTGAAGTTGTAGTTTGCTTTTTGTACCATGTATTTGGCGACTTAGAATGGGTGTTGTATACCTATTTTGGAAGCGTCACACCTGGTGTTTCGAAAAGGTGAGGGTACCTCGCTTTTATTTTCGATTCCAACTCCCATGTCATTTCTTCAATAGCATGGTTCCTCCACAAAACCTTAACTTGTGGTATAATCTTGGTGCGTAGGACATGCGCTTTCCTATCCCAGATCTTAACAGGTACCTCCTCGTACGTTAAATCTCCAGCTTTCTCGTCTGGTTCTAACTCAATAATGTGGTTCGGGTCTTTCACATATTTACGAAGCAGAGATATGTAAAAAATATTATGAACACGAGACATGCTTGGAGGTAATGCGAGTCTATAGGCCACATTTCCTATTCGGTCAAGAATCTCAAATGGACCAACAAATCTTGGATTGAGCTTTCCTCTTTTCTCGAATCTTGTAACTCCATTCCATGGAGCAATACGTAACAATACATGATCCCCAATATTAAATTCCACGTCTTTTCGATGAAGATCCGCATAACTCTTTTGTCGATCCTGTGCCGTTTGTATACGTTGTCGAATCGTTTGGATCTTTTTTGTAGTCATGCGTACCAATTCTAGTCCCAACAACGTTGCTTCACCTACCTCGTCCCAGCATACTGGAGAATGACATTTTGTTCCATACAACGCCTCGAATGGAGTCATACCTATACTTGCATAATAACTGTTGTTGTAGGAGAATTCTACCAATGGTAGGTACTTATCCCAACTCCCTTTAAAATCTAGGACACAAAGTCTTAATAGATCTTCAAGAGTTTTAATAGTCCATTCTGATTACCCGTCCGTTTGAGGATGGTATGCTGAACTGAATCATAAATCCGTGCCCATAGCTTTCTGTAAGCTAACCCAAAATCATGAAGTGAATCTTGGGTCACGATCCAAAACTATGGATACTGACATGCCATGCAATCTCACCATCTCATTCACGTACATACGAGCAAGACGTTCAAGAGAATAAGTCTCTTGTATCGGTAAAAAATGAGCAGACTTGGTTAATAACCCAAATCGCATCTATGCCTTGAGAAACCTTGGGAAGACCCGTAACGAAATCTATGGTAATGTGTTCCCACTTCTATTTCAGAATCTCAAGTGGTTGGAATGGACCCTTTGGCACTTGATGCTCCGTCTTTACACGTTGACAAGTTAAACACCTCGAGATAAACTCTGCGATTTCTCTCTTCATATTGCTCCATCAAAATGTATGTCGAAGATCATGATACATTTTGGTACTCCCAGGATGGATTGTAAACAGTGTGTTGTGTGCCTCCATCATGATTCTATACTTCAAGTCAGAATCGTTTGGAACACAAAGTCTGAAGTTGACTTAAAGTATTCATTCTTCATCGATTCTTGCTTCTAAAATAGCACCTTTTTGCACTTTCTTCTTCATATGCACAGCTCCAGGTCCGTAGTTTGAGCAGCTTTAACTTTATCGATTAAAGTCGGTTCTACTCGTATGTTTGATATCATCACGTGGGTACTTAGAGCCTTTACCTCTATCTCCATCCTTTGCAAGTCATACAAAATGGGCCTTTGTGTTAACAACATCGCACTCGTACCCGCATATGATCTTCCACTCAATGCGTCAGCTACTACGTTTGTTTTTCCAGGATGGTATTGGATGGTATGATCGTAATCTTTCAGCAGCTTAAGTCAACGTCCTTACCGCATGTTAAGTTCTTTTTGGGTAAAAAAATATTTAAGACTCTTATGATCTTTATAAATCTCCACTTTCTCCCCATACAGTTAGTGTCTCCAGATTTTCAATGCGAAAACGACTACTGCCAACTCCAAATCATGAGTAGGATAATTCCTCTCATATTCTTTGAGTTATCACGAAGCATAGGCTATGATTTTCCCATACTGCATGAGAACACATCCTAACCCTTTGCCCGAATCATCGTTGTAGATAACAAATCCATCCGAACCAGATGGTATTGTCAGAACAGGTGCCGAAATGAGTCTCATCTTGAGCTCTTGGAAACTTTTCTCACATTCTTCGCTCCATACGAATTTTGTATCTTTCTGAGTTAGCTGAGTTAACGGAGTAGCGATTCGAGAAAATCCTTCCATAAATTTTCGATAATAACCAGCTAAACCCAGAAAATTACGTACTTCGATCACCGACTTTGGTTGCTCCCAACTTTGTATGACTTTAATCTTCGTCGGGTCAACAGTTACTCCATGTTTTGACACCACGTGCCCATGGAATGCTACTTCCTCCAGCCAGAACTCGCATTTCTTCAGCTTAACATATAGCTTATTATCGCGAAGCCTTTGGAGTACTAGCTTTAAATGGTGCTCATGATCTTCACGACTTTTAGAATAGATAAGGATGTCATCAATAAAGACAACAACAAACTGATCCAAATATTCCTAGAACACACGGTTCATCATATCTATAAAAGCAGCAGGAGCATTAGTCAATCCAAAAGACATGACTAAGAATTCATAATGCCCGTACCGAGTTCTGAAGGCAGTCTTCAGAATATCCTCAGTTTTAATCTTCAATTGATGATATCCAAAATGAAGATCGATCTTTGAAAAGAATTGTGCTCCTTGCAACTGGTCGAATAGGTCATCAATGCGAGGTAGCAGATACCTATTCTTGATGGTGACATGGTTCAATTCTCGAAAGTCAATACAAAGTCGCATACTCCCATCTTTCTTCTTTACGAATAAAACTGGAGCACCCCAAGGAGATGTACTAGGACAAATAAAACCTATGTCCAACAACTCCTGTAGTTGGACCTTTAACTCCTAAAGTTCAATAGGAGCCATTCGATATGGGATTTTAGAAATGGGCTTTGTACCAGGTTCATGGTCAATAAAGAATTCAACTTCACGTTTTGGGGATAGACCGGGAAGTTCTTCAGGAAATACGTCAAGAAATTCACTAACAATCGAAATATTATTCAAATCTGACGTATTTTTGTTCAAGTCCGTGACATGGGCTAAGAAAGCTTGACATCCATTTTTCAATAAACGAATAGCTTTATGACTTGATATGACAGTGATCGACTTTAGTGATTTGGTAGCTTGAATTCACATAACAGGTTGGTTAAGAATATGAAAACTAACAACCTTACGAAAACAATCAATTTTGACATGATGATTAGTTAACAAATCAATCCCCGTGATCACCTCGTTCGGGTTCCTCGCGTTTTGGCCAGTCACGACAAACGCTCTTCCAGGAATCGCTGGCTTTGACTTGTCCGGAACAGCCTTCGGAGTCACCATTTCCGTTGGACCTGGTTTCGTAACAATATAATTTCTAGCTATATGACCTTTCTTTCCACAGTTATAACACACCTTGGATTGTTGTGGGCAGTTTGGGCTGATGTGTCCCTCTTTCCCACATTTATAACAAACGACTGGTGCTCGTTCTCCTCCCCTAGAAACAGTTGATATTGGTGCTGACGTCTTCACGTTATCATTGTTGTACATTCTCTTTTTAAAATCTCCTCCCGACTTGCTTCTTCTACCATCATGGCCACGATTACCACCAGAGTGGTTACCGCTTTTGTCCGAATATTTTCCTTCCCGCTGGTTTTTATTGCTCCGATGACTGCTGCCACCGGTATGACCCTGGTTTTGGTCCCTCGGTTGAACATACTCATTATCTCGCTCTAATAATTGAGCCTTTTTTACAACATCTGGATAACTCTGCGAACTTCGCCTCGTACTAGGATACCGTCATGTTGTTTTGTTCTAGTCTGATAAACTCTACCTCCTTCATATGTCGAATACTTTCAGGAAAGTACTTATCATTGAACAGTTTTTGAAATGTTTTCCAAGACATGTTGAGTGCGGTTGGCTGGGTATGCTTCACAGACTCCCACCAGTATTCTGCCTCACCGCGGAACATAAAAGTGGCGAATGGAACCTTCTGTTCTTCCGTGCATCCCAAGACATCAAATATCTTGGAAATTTGTTTAACCTACGTCTCCGCCTTGATTGGATCCGACTTTCCCGCAAATTCTGGCGGTCCCAACTCTTTAAACTGCTTGGCTGTGACAAGCCGCACGTTACTATCATTTTCACCCGTATTTTATACACGAGTCTCCTTCGTCTGATTTTGCATGAACTACAAAAAGCATCTAAACATTCCATCATTCATCATTTGTTCGGTAGTGTTGTTTACAAGAGGAATATTACCTTCTTATTGCACGTTCCCCTGGTTAGCGATTAAAGGTGTCTTATAAGACCCCAACTTTTATAAATAAAGATGAATTTTCTATAAATATCATTATTGAATATTATGGAGTGAAATTGATATAATGTTATAGTTGTGGGTAATATTTATAAATTTTGTAAAGTACGCAAGTTGCTATATAATATTCGATTGGTCGGGGAATATTCGTTTTAACAGGGAATATTCGTACAACGACACAATCATTGGTGGACCCTACAATAGAATTATTGTCGAATTAAGAAAACGACAAAAATACTTTATAAAAATAACGGCGGAAGTTTTACCATTAATACTGTTAAACTACTCGGTAGTAAAAGTACAGTAATACGCATGGTTGCATAGTAGCACACGGTATTGATTATTGATGCTTACGTGATAAGTCACTCAGTTTTGTTTTATTGGTATTATTAATGTAATAAAATAGAAAAGTTTTTTTATATAAAACAGAATACTTTTATAAAGTTATTCATTTTATTAGGCTAATAGTAAAATCTTTTTATATAAAACAGAATACTTTTATAAAGTTATCTGTTTTATTAGACAATAATTAGAATATATTATATTTTATTATTCATAGTGTTTGCATAGTACCTGCATAGTGTTTGCATAGTAAAATCTTTTATAAAGTTATTCGTTTTATTAGATTATAAATAGAATATATTATATTTTATTTAAAAGATTTTACTTTAAATATGGACCGTCAGATTAAAGTAAATCAATCTAGACCGTTCATGAGTTAGTTACTATACAATCTATTTTTTTATAAATAGAAGCTTATTCCTTCATTGTTTTCTTACGAATTCACTGAAACTCTAGAGAGAGAAACTATAGAGAGAAAGAAGAAAAGTATTCTGCTACTTCATTACTCCGATATCAAGTTTTTTTTACGGTAAGGGATATTATTTGTTGTACTCGTAAGGAGTATTATTTTCTTTTGTATTCATGAAGAGAACTTCTATTATTCCATTCTTTATTATTCTGCTGGAATAACCAGTATACGCGGACTACCCTATACTTGGTGACAATCTTCTATTATTCCTTCTTTATTATTATTCTGTTGGAATATCCTGTCTGTTCGTTTTACGCCGAACCTGGTTCCGTCTTTACTATTATTCTGTTGGAATATTCTGTTTGTGCGTTTTATGCCGGACCTGGTTCCATTATTCATTATTTTGTCGGAATATCCTGTCTGTGCGTTTACGTCGGACCTGGTTCCATTATTTATTATTCTATCGAAATATCCTGTCGGTGTGTTTACACATGACCTGGTTCCATTATTTATTTTCCTGTTGGAATAACCTGTCTGTGCGGTCTATCGCATGCATGGTGATTTCTTTTGTTATTCCATTCTTTATTATATTCAGTTGGTTACAGTTTTGACTTTTATACTCCATGAAATTAGTGGAATATCCTTGATATTTGCGCTTCATCTAGTATCTTTTCATGAAAATATTCTTTCGAGCATTTTGAATTTTACTCCGCAAAGCAATATCATGTTGACAATTTGGACGTTATTGGCTCCTGGATAAATTAATTCTTGAACTTGTTTTATTGAATTCTTATATCATTGTCATCATCCTCATGTTTATATTCTGTTGAAAGTCATCTGTGGCCTATAGTGCATAGATGGACTTGGTATGATTATGACCAGGGATTATTCGGTATAATCATGACCGTAATGTTACAAATGATGTGATAAAAGTCCTCATTGGCCCGTAGTGCATTGATGGACAGTGGTTGGCATGATCATGACCATTAATGAATACACAAATATTCTTGGCCCGTAGTGCATAGATAATTGTGGTCGTGATACTAAAGAATATCCTTGGCCGTAGTGCAAGGGTGATTCGATGATGTGGATTATTTTTTTAGCTGAGTCCCAGCGATAAAAGTCATGAAAAACCTTTTAAATCATAGAAGATAGTAGATTTTATTCTCTACTTGACTCTTCTAATGGGTTGCTTGTTCCGCTACAGTTAAACTTCATGTTTGTTATATTATATCAGTTTAACACTGTTTAAGGCTAATGATAATTTATTCTGCATTATCTTAGTCATAATATTTCTTACTGGGCTAGTTGAACTCACCCTTTCTTTCATTAATCTCTTCAGGAAATGAGAATATAGCTGGGACGAGTCGAGAAACGGAGTGATAGACCAGATGATAGTATTAGTAGTCCTCACTATTCTGTTAAATAGTGTGACAATAAATATAACGAGGACTTATTCTGAGAGTGGATATTGTCTAGAAGACAATATTTGTATTAAAACTCACAGCTCTCTTATCGTATATTAACGATTGTATTTGTATCCTGTACCATGTATATGGCGACTCAGAATAGGTGATGTATACCTATTTTAGGGGTGTCACAGTTGGTATCAGAGCTTAGGGATATGATCCCTGGCTAAGATGTGAGACTAGAACTAGGAGGGAAGAGACGGGGAATTCCTTCGCCAGTATGACCTACCTAAGTTTATTTGGTATTTAATTAGTCAGTCAGAGTATAGAGATAATATGTAATATGTTATTTAACCATTGTTTTGTGACAGTATTTAAAAATGACATCCAAGAATGTTGAGAATAACAATGGAGCATAGGCGACCGTTGATTCACCACATATCAATAATCAGGATAATGTGCATCAGGAAGGCAATAATCCTCTTGCAAACAACAACACTGACCAAATGATGAATGATTAAATGTTCAGAGGCTTTATGCAATTCTTGCAACAGCAGGCGAGAGCGGCTCCTGTCCAAAATATAGGTGAAAACACTGAAAACTCTCGGACGGTCACCGATAAACAGTTCAAGGAGCTGGGACCACCGGAGTTTATTGGAGAACCAAAACCACTTAAGGCGGAAACGTGGATAAAGTAGATCACCAAAATATTTGATGTCTTGGGATGCGCCGAGGAGCAAAAGGTTCCCTTTGCCACCTTTATGTTGCGAGGAGAGGCAGATTACTGGTGAAAATCGGTAAAACGTACTCAACCTGCTGCACTGAAGATGTCTTGGGAGAAGTTCCAAGAACTGTTCAATGACAAGTACTTTTCTGAAAGTATTCATCATATGAAGGAGGTAGAGTTCATCAAGTTAGAGCAGAATAATATGACCATGTCGCAGTACGAAGCTAAGTTTGCCGAGCTGTCCCGGTTTGCGTCCCACTTGGTGGATAATGAAGAGAGAATGACGTAGATGTTTTTAAGAGGTTTAAAGCTGGAGATACGTCAACATCTTATTTCTCATAAACTGTGTTTGTATTCAGATGTTGTAAATAGGGATCAGTTAGTGGAGCGCGATAACAAGTCAACGCAACCAAAAGAGATGAACAGACAAAATGATAATACCACTGAAAGCAGTCATCGAAGCGGTGACAACAAGCGTGGAGGGAATCAGCAGGCCAGAAATGGTAACCACTTCGGTGGTAATCATGGCCAAAACAATAAGAATGGACATTTCAAGAAGAGGAGATTCAACAATGATGGAAAGACGTCAGCACCAGCACCCGTGGTTAAGGAAGGAGAACGACCACCGATCATATGCTTCAAATGCGGAGGGGAGGGACACATCAGTCCAAACTGCGCGATGCCGTCCAAAGCATGTTATAATTGTGGAAGAGAAGGTCACCTAGCCCAATTTTGTCGTTCACCGAAGACAAGTTCAGCTAGGATGGAGGCACCAAAGGACGTTCCAGAAAAGTCAAAACCGGTAGTGCAAGGAAGAGCGTTTATTGTGACCTCCCAGAAAGTAAGGAACCCGAACGAGGTCATCACGGGTAAGCTTATCATAAACTCTAGCGAAGTCTATACCTTATTTGATACCGGTTCTACCCATTCTTTTATTTCTCCTATTTGCGCTCAACGATTAAATTTGACTCCGGAGAAATTAGACTTTGACTTATCTGTGGAAACTCCGTTGGGAGAAACCTTCATTACATCCACTGTTTATAAGTCTTGTTTGGTTCAAATCGGTACCCTCACATTACCTGTCGATCTTATTTCATTGAAAATACTTGCATTTGATGTAATTCTAGGGATTGATTGGTTAACTACTCATCATGCAAAAATTGATCATTTTTGTAAGGTTGTTAGCTTTCATATTCCTAATCAACCTATTATGCGAATTCAAACAACCAAACCATTAAAATCAATCACTGTCATCTCAAGCCATAAAGCTATTCGTTTATTAAAAAACGGATGTCAAGCTTTCTTAGCTCATGTCACGGATCTAAACAAAAATACTTCAGTTTTGAATGATATTTCTATTGTTAATGAATTTCCTGACGTATTCCCTGAAGAACTTCCTGGCCTACCCCCAGAGTGTGAAATTGAATTTTGTATCGACCTTGAACCCGGTACAAAACCCATTTCCAAAGCCCCATATCGAATGGCTCCTATTGAACTTCAGGAGTTAAAGATCCAACTGCAGGAATTGTTAGACATTGGCTTTATTCGTCCTAGTATTTCTCCTTGGGGTGCTCCTGTGCTATTCGTGAAGAAGAAAGATGGAAGTATGCGACTTTGTATTGATTATCGGGAGTTGAATCATGTCACCATCAAAAACAGGTACCCATTGCCACGTATTGATGACCTGTTTGACCAGTTGCAAGGAGCACAATTCTTTTCAAAGATCGATCTTCGTTCTGGATATCATCAGCTGAAGGTTAGAACTGAGGATATTCCAAAGACGGCTTTCAGAACTCGGTACGGGCATTATGAATTCCTAGTCATGTCCTTTGGATTGACTAATGCTCCTGCTGCCTTCATGGATATGATGAACCGGGTATTCAAGGAATATTTGGATCACTTTGTGGTCGTCTTTATTGATGACATCCTTATTTATTCCAAAAGCCGTGAAGATCATGAGCAACACTTGAGGCTGGTACTCCAAAAGCTTCGTGAATACAAGCTTTATGCCAAGTTGAAGAAATGTGAGTTCTGGTTGGAGGAGGTAGCATTCCTTGGGCACGTAGTATCAAGTCGTGGAATATCGGTTGACTCGGCAAAGATTGAAGCTATTCAAAGCTGGGAGCAACCTAAATCAGTGACCGAAGTACGTAGCTTTCTTGGTTTAGCTGGTTATTATCAGAGATTCGTGGAAGGATTTTCTCGAATCGCTACTCCATTAACTCAGCTGACTCAAAAAGATATAAAGTTCGGTTGGAGCGAAGAGTGTGAGAAGAGTTTTTAAGAACTCAAGAGAAGACTCATTTCAGCACCTGTTCTGACAATACCATCTGGCTCGGAGGGATTTATCATCCACAGTGATGTTTCGGACAAAGGGTTGGGATGTGTTCTCATGCAACATGGGAAAGTCATAGCCTATGCCTCAAGACAACTCAAAGAATATGATAGGAATTATCCTACTCATGATCTAGAGTTGGCAGCTGTTGTCTTCGCACTTAAAATTTGGAGGCATTACTTGTATGGGGAGAAAGTGGAGATCTTTACGGATCATAAAAGCCTCAAATATTTCTTCACTCAAAAGGAACTCAACATGCGACAACGACGTTGGCTGGAACTGTTGAAAAATTATGATCATACCATCCAATACCATCTTGGAAAAGCGAACGTGGTAGCTGATGCATTGAGTAGAAGATCATATGCAAGTACGAGTGCGATATTGTCAACGCAAAGGCCCATTTTGTGTGACTTGCAAAGGATGGAGATAGAGTTAAAGACTCCAGGGACCCATGTGATGATGGCGAATATACGAGTAGAACCGACTTTAATTAATAAAGTTAAAGCTGCTTAAGCTACAGACCTGGAGCTGATGCGTATTTGGAAGAAAGTGCAAGAAGGTGCTATGCCGGAAGTAAGAATTGATGAAGAAGGAATATTTCGAGTCAACTCCAGACTTTGTGTTCCTTACGACCATGATTTAAAGTATAAAATCATGATGGAGGTGCACAACGCACCGTTTGCAATCCATCTTGGGAGTACTAAAATGTATCATGATCTTCGTCATACATTTTGGTAGAGCAATATGAAGAGAAAGATAGCGTTGTTTATCTTAAGGTGTCTAACTTGTCAACGAGTCAAAGCGGAGCATCAAGTACCAAAAGGTCCATTGTAACCACTTGAAATTTCAGAATGGAAGTGGGAGCATATTACCATGGATTTCGTTACTGGTCTTCCCAAGGTTTCTCAAGGCATAGATGCAATTTGGGTCATTGTTGATAGATTGACCAAGTCTGCTCATTTCTTACCAATACGAGAAACTTATACACTTGAACGTCTTGCTCGTATGTACATAAACGAGATTGTAAGACTGCATGGTATGCCAGTATCCATAGTTTTTGATCGAGACACAAGATTCACTTCACGATTTTGGGTTAGTTTGCAAAAAGCTATGGGCACGGATTTACGATTTAGTTCGGCATATCATCCCCAGACGGACGGACAATCAGAGAGGACTATTCAAACTCTTGAAGATTTATTAAGATTCTGTGTTCTTGACTTCAAGGGAAGTTGGGATAAGTTCTTACAATTGGTGGAGTTTTCCTACAACAATAGTTATCAAGCAAGTATTGGCATGACTCCATTCGAGGCGTTGTATGGAAGAAAGTGTCGTTCTCTAGTATGCTGGGATGAGGTGGATGAAGCAACGTTGTTGGGACCGGAGTTGGTACATATGACTACGGAAAAGATTCAAACGATCCGACAACGTATAAAAATCTCACAAGATCGACAAAAGAGTTATGCTGATCTTCATCGAAAGGACGTGAAATTTGATATAGGAGATCATGTGTTGTTACGAGTTGCTCCGTGGAAAGGAGTTACGAGATTTGAAAAGAGAGGAAAACTCAATCCTCGATTCATTGGCCCATTTTTAATCCTCGATCGAGTAGGAACTGTGGCCTATAGACTCGCTTTACCGCCAAGTATGTCTCGTGTTCATAATATTTTTCACATATCCATGTTACGTAAATATATGGAAGACCCGAACCACATTTTTGAGTTAGAACCGGACGAAATGGCGGAAGATTTAACGTATGAAGAGGTTCATGTTCAAATCTTGGATAAGAAGGAACATATTTTACGCTCCAAGGTTATACCTCAAGTCAAAGTTTTGTGGAGAAACCACGATGTTGAGGAAATGACCTGGGAGTTAGAATCTAAAATGAAGTCTAGGTATCCTTACCTCTTCTATATATCAGGTACGTACCCTAATTTCGAGGGCAAAATTTCATAAGAAGGGGAGGTTGTAAGACCCCAACTTTTATAAATAAAGATTAATTTTCTATAAATATCATTTTTGAATATTATGGAGTGAAATTGATATAATGTTATAGTTGTGGGTAATATTTATAAATTTTACAAAGTACGCAAGTTGCTATATAATATTCGATTGGTCGGGAAATATTCGTTTTAACAGGAAATATTCGTACGACGACACAATCATTGGTGGACCCTACAACGGAATTATTGTCGAATTGAGAAAACGACAAAAATAGTTTATGAAAATAACGGCGGAAGTTTTACCATTAATACTGTTGAACTACTCGGTAGTAAAAGTATAGTAATACGCATGGTTGCATAGTAGCACACAGTATTGATTATTGATGATTACATGATAAGTCACTCAATTTTGTTTTATTGGTATTATTAATGTAATAAAACAGAAAAGTTTTTATATAAAACAGAATACTTTTATAAAATTATTCGTTTTATTAGGCTAATAGTAAAATCTTTTTATATAAAATAGAATACTTTTATAAAGTTATCTGTTTTATTAGACAATAATTAGAATATATTATATTTTATTATGCATAGTGTTTGCATAGTGCCTGCATAGTATTTGCATAGTAAAATCTTTTATAAAGTTATTCGTTTTATTAGATTATAAATAGAATATATTATATTTTAATTAAAAGATTTTGCTTTAAATATGGACCGTCAGATTAAAGTAAATCAATCTAGACCGTTCATGAATTAGTTACTATACTGTCCATTCTTCTATAAAAAGAAGCTCATTCCCTCATTATTTCTTTCGAATTCACTGAAACTCTAGAGAGAGAAGTTATAGAGAGAAAGAAGAAAATTATTCTGCTACTGCACTAGTCATATATCCAGTATTCTTCTTCTTAAGGTAAGGGGTATTATTTCTTTTGTATTCATGAAGAGAATTTCTGTTATTTCATTATTTATTATTCTGTTGGAATAACCTGTATACGCAGGCTACCCTATACTTGGTGAAATTCTTCTGTTATTCAATTCTTTATTATTCTGTTGGAACATCCTGTCTGTGCATTTACGCCGGACCTGGTTCTATTATTTATTATTCTGTCGGAATATCCTGTCTGTGCGTTTATACCAGACCTGGTTCCATTATCTATTATTCTGTCGGAATATCCTGTCTGTACGTTTACGCTGAACCTGGTTCCATTATTTATTATTTTGTCAGAATATCCTGTCAGTGCGTTTACGCATGACCTGGTTCCGTTATTTATTATTCTGTTGGAATAACCTGTTTGTGCGGTCCATCTCATGCCTGGTGATTTCTTTTGTTATTCCATTCTTTATTATACTCAGTTGGTTAAAGTTTTGGCTTTTATACTCCATGAAATTAGTGGAATATCCTTGATATTTGCACTTCATCCAGTATATTTTTATGAAAATATTCTTCTGAGCATTCTTGAATTTTACTGCACAAAGCAGTATCATGTTAACAATTTGGACGTTATTGGTTCTTAGATTAATTAATTCTTGAACTTGTTTTATTGAATTCTTATATCATTGTCATCATCCTCATGTTTATATTTTGTTGAAAGTCATCTATGGCATGTAGTGCATAGATGGACTTGGTATGATTATAACCAGGGATTATTCGGTGTAATCATGACCGTAATATTACAAATGATGTGGTAAAAGTCCTCATTGGCCCGTAGTGCATTGATGGACAGTTGTTGGCATGATCATGACTATTGATGAATACACAAATATCCTTGGCTGTGATGCATGGATAATTTGTGGTTGTGATACTAATGAATATCCTTGGCCGTAGTGCAGGGATGATGTGAATTATTTATTAAGCTGAGTCTCAGCGATAAAAGTGATGAAAAACTTTTTAAATCATAAAAGATAGTAGATTTTATTATCTACTTGACTCTTTTAATGGATTGCTTGTTCCGCTGCAGTTAAACTTGATGTTTGTTATATTTTATTAGTTTAACACTGTTGAAGGCTAACGATAATTTATTTTGCATTATCTTAGTCATAATATTTCTTACTGGGCTAGTTGAGCTCACCCTTTTGCTTTCATTGTTCTCTTCAGGAAATGAGAACGTAGCGGGGACTAGTCGGGGAACAGAGTGACGATTCAGAGGATAGCATTAGTATTCCTCACTATTCTATGAAATATTGTGAAAATAAATGTATTGAGAACTTATTTTGAGTTTGAATCCTGTTTAGAAGAAAGTGTTGTATTTAAACTCACAGCTTATGTTCTGTCGTATTTTACACGACAGTTGTATAATTAAGTTTTATTTGTATTTTATACCATGTAGTTGACGACTCAGAATAGGTGATGTATACCTATTTTGGAGGCGTCACAGTATACATCACCTATTCTGAGTTGCCAAATACCTGGTACAGAATACAAATACAATAGTTAATATACGACAAGAGAGCTGTGAGTTTTAATACAAATACTGTCTTCTAGACAATATCCACTCTCAGAATAAGTCCTCGTTACATTTATTGTCACACTATTTAACAGAATAGTGAGGACTACTAATACTATCATCTGGTCCATCACTCCGTTCTCCGACTCGTCCCAGCTATATTCTCATTTCCTGAAGAGAACAATGAAAGAAAGGGTGAGCTCAACTAGCCCAATAAAAAATATTATGACTAAGATAATGCAGAATAAATTATCATTAGCCTTAAACAGTGTTAAGCTGATACAATATAACAAACATCAAGTTTAACTGCAGCGGAACAAGCAACCCAATAGAAGAGTCAAGTAGAGAATAAAATCTACTATCTTCTATGATTTAAAAGGTTTTTCATGACTTTTATCGCTGGGACTCAGCTAAAAAAATAATCCACACCATCGAATCACCCCTGCACTACGGCCAAGGATATTCTTTAGTATCACGACCACAATTATCTATGCACTACGGGCCAAGAATATTTGTGTATTCATTAATGGTCATGATCATGCCAACCACTGTCCATCAATGCACTACGGGCCAATGAGGACTTTTATCACATCATTTGTAACATTACGGTCATGATTATACCGAATAATCCCTGGTCATAATCATACCAAGTCCATCTATGCACTATAGGCCACAGATGACTTTCAACAGAATATAAACATGAGGATGATGACAATGATATAAGAATTCAATAAAACAAGTTCAAGAATTAATTTATCCAGGAACCAATAACGTCCAAATTGTCAACATGATACTGCTTTGTGGAGTAAAATTTAAGAATGCTCGGAAGAATATTTTCATGAAAAGATACTGGATGAAGCGCAAATATCAAGGATATTCCACTAATTTCATGGAGTATAAAAGTCAAAACTTTAACCAACTGAATATAATAAAGAATGGAATAACAAAAGAAATCACCATGCATGCGATAGACCGCACAGACAAGTTATTCCAACAGGAAAATAAATAATGGGACCAGGTCATGCGTAAACGCACCGACAGGATATTCCAACAGAATAGTAAATAATGGAACCAGGTCCGACGTAAATGCACAGATAGGATATTCTGACAGAATAATGAATAATGGAACCAGGTCCGGCGTAAAACGCATAGACAGGATATTCCAACAGAATAATAGTAAAGACGGAACCAGGTCCAGCGTAAAACGCACAGATAGGATATTCCAATAGAATAATAATAAAGACGGAATAATAGAATAATGTCACCAAGTATAGGGTAGTCCGCGTATACTGGTTATTCCAGCAGAATAATAAAGAATGTAATAACAGAAGTTCTCTTCATGAATATAAAAGAAAATAATACTCCTTACGAGTACAATAAATAATATCTCTTACCGTAAAAGAAACTTGATATCGGTATAGTGAAGTAGCAGAATACTTTTCTTCTTTCTCTCTATAGTTTCTCTCTCTAGAGTTTCAGTGAATTCATAAGAAAATAATGAAGGAATGAGCTTCTATTTATAGAAAAATAGACTGCATAGTAACTAACTCATGAACGGTCTAGATTGATTTAGTTTAATCTTACGGTCCATATTTGAAGCAAAATCTTTTAAATAAAATATAATATATTCTATTTATAATCTAATAAAACGAATAACTTTATAAAAGATTTTACTATGCAAACACTATGCAGGCACTATGTAAATACTATGCATAATAAAATATAATATATTCTAATTATTGTCTAATAAAACAGATAACTTTATAAAAGTATTCTGTTTTATATAAAAAGATTTTACTATTAGCCTAATAAAACGAATAACTTTATAAAAGTATTCTGTTGTATATAAAAAGTTTTTCTGTTTAATTACATTAATAATACCAATAAAACAAAACTGAGTGACTTATCACGTAAGCATCAATAATCAATACCGTGTGCTACTATACAACCACACGTATTACTGTACTTTTACTACCGAGTAGTTCAACAGTATCAATGGTAAAACTTCCGCCGTTATTTTTAATAAAATATTTTTGTCGTTTTCTCAATCCGACAATAATTTCGTTGTGGGGTCCACCAATGATTGTGCCGTTGTACGAATATTCCCTGTTAAAACGAATATTTCCCGACCAATCGAATATTATATAACAACTTGCGTACTTTGCAAAATTTATAAATATTACCCACAACTATAACATTATATCAAATTAACTCCATAATATTCAAAAATAATATTTATAGAAAATTCATCTTTATTTATAAAAGTTGGGGTCTTACAACCTCCCCTTCTTATGAAATTTCGCCCTCGAAATTAGGGTACGTACCTGGTATGTCGAAGAGATAAGGATACCTTGATTTCATTTCAGATTCTAACTCCCAAATCATTTCCTCAACATCGTGGTTTCTCCACAAAACTTTGACTTGAGGTATAACCTTGGAGCGTAGAATATGTTCCTTCTTATCTAAGATTTGAACAGGAACTTCTTCATACGTCAAATCCTCCGCTATTTCGTCCGGTTCTAACTCAATAATGTGGTTCGGGTCTTCCACATATTTGCGTAACATGGATATGTGAAAAATATTATGAACATAAGACATACTTGGCGGTAAAGCGAGTCTATAGGCCACATTTACTACTCGATCGAGGATTTAAAATGGGCCAATAAATCGAGGATTGAACTTTCCTCTCTTTCCAAATCTCGTAACTCCTTTCCATGGAGCAACTCGTAACAACACATGATCTTATATATCAAATTCCATGTCCTTTCGATGAAGATCAGCATAACTCTTTTGTCGATCTTGTGAGATTTTTATACGTTGTCAGATCGTTTGAATCTTTTCCGTAGTCATATGTACCAACTCCGGTCCCAACAACGTTGCTTCACCCACCTCATCCCAGCATACTAGAGAACAACACTTTCTTCCATACAACGCCTCGAATAGAGCCATGCCCATACTTGCTTGATAACTGTTGTTGTAGGAAAACTCCACGAATTGTAAGAACTTATCCCAACTTCCCTTGAAGTCAAGAACACAGAGTCTTAATAAATCTTCAAGAGTTTGAATAGTCCTCTCTGATTGTCCATCCGTCTGGGGATGATATGCCGAACTAAATCGTAAATTCGTGCCCATATTTTTTTCAAACTAACCCAAAATCGTGAAATGAATCTTGTGTCTCGATCAGAAACTATGGATACTGGCATACCATGCAGTCTTACAATCTCGTTTATGTACATACGAGCAAGACGTTCATGTGTATAAGTTTCTCGTATTGGTAAGAAATGAGCAGACTTGGTCAATCTATCAATAATGACCCAAATTGCATCAATGCCTTGAGAAACCTTGGGAAGACCAGTAACGAAATCCATGGTAATGTGCTCCCACTTACATTCTGGAATTTCAAGTGGTTGCAATGGACCTTTTGGTACTTGATGCTCCGCTTTGACTCGTTTACAAGTTAGACACCTTGAGATAAACAGCGCTATCTCTCTCTTCATATTGCTCTACCAAAATGTATGACGAAGATCACGATACATTTTAGTACTCCCAAGATGGATTGCAAACGGTGTGTTGTGCGCCTCCATCATGATTTTATACTTTAAATCATGGTCGTTAGGAACACAAAGTCTGGAGTTGACTCGAAATATTCCTTCTTCATCGATTCTTACTTCCGGTATAGCACCTTCTTGTACTTTCTTGCTCATACGCATCAGCTCCAGGTCTGTAGCTTGAGCAGTTTTAACTTTATCAATTAAAGTCGGCTCTACTCGTATATTCGCCATCATCACATAGGTCTCTGGAGTCTTTAACTCTATCTCCATCCTTTGCAAGTCACACAAAATGGGCCTTTGCGTTGACAATATCGCACTCGTACTTGCATATATGATCTTCTACTCAATGCATCAGCTACCACGTTCGCTTTTCTAGGATGGTATTGGATGGTATGATCATAATCTTTCAACAGTTCCTGCCAACGTCGTTGTCGCATATTGAGTTCCTTTTGAGTGAAGAAATATTTGAGGTTTTTATGATCCGTAAAGATCTCCACTTTCTCCCCATACAAGTAATGCCTCCAAATTTTAAGTGCGAAGACAACAGCTGCGAACTCTAGATCATGAGTATGATAATTCTTCTCATTTTCTTTGAGTTATCTTGAGGCATAGGCTATGACTTTTCCATGTTGCATGAGAACATGCAACATTCCATAAATTTTAAAGTGTAATATTAAATATTTATTGATATATATATAAATAATTAATGGATATGTTATTGTTAAATAAATAATTGTTTAAATTGAGTTGATATGATTTAGTTAATTATTTGATTATTTGTTGAATAAATAATTAAATAATAAATATTAAATATTTATTGGCAATATTAAATATTTATTAAATTATGTGGTAATTTAAGTTGACGTGCGTTAGTTAATTAATTATTGAATAAATAATTAAGGAGCTAAGTAAATTAATTATTATGAGATTATATAATAATTTAATTTAATAAGTAAGCAAGAGAGCTTATAGTGATTTAAATAGATTATAATATTTTAAATGGGAAAGGGTAATTTAAAATATTAGTTGGTTAAATAAAATTATAATTTTTTAAAAGAAATTATAGTTATGTGATATTAAATTATGTGCTAAAGTAATTTAATTGATTAATGTTTTAATTGATTTATTAAGGTGACAAATAACCTTGCTATAAAAGAGTTATTAAAATAACTTAAAGGAGTTTTAATTCCGTTTTGGCCAAACAAGGCCTAATGCCTATTAAGTCCTTAATTTATCCAAACAAGGTGTAAGGTTAATGGGTTATTTTTTTTTTATAGTAACCAAACAAGCCTTATGGCTTATGTTTTCAAAAACTTTTAACTGATGTCAGTTATGTATTTTATATTTATATTATATAATTAATATATATAATATCTAGTTACGTTAGATTGTTAGTACGCTCTAGAGTTAGAGGAGAGAGGTTAGAGAGAAGAAGAAAAAACTCAGAGGAAGAAGAAGAAGAGAAGAAGAAAAAGTGAGAGAATCCTAGAGAAATTGGGAGTGAAGAGGAGAAAAGCTTGGCAATCAAAGAGATAGTATCATCTTCTTCTTCAAGGTATTTCTCCTATACTTTTAGTTTTAAGAGTTAGTTTTTATCTTCCCAAATTCTCCATAAAATCCTTGTGTAAGTATGAAGTATTGTTGGTATGAGGCTTAATATGGCTTACTTGTAATGTTAAAACTATTTTCATGAGTTATAATCAAAGAATTGTGGTTATGTATGAAGTTTGTGAAGAAAACTTTTTTTACAGAGAGTTTTTGGTGATTATATATTGTTTAGTTAAAATAGAAATTGAGGGTTAATTAGTTGTTTAGTTGATAAATTGACCATTTAATTTGATAGAGCATGTATAATTGTTGATAAAAATACTTTGAATTAGTGATTTTGGTTGAAAAACAAAAGTTATAGTGTTGATTTTTCATAGAAATATAAAAACATGAGTTTTTTCCAAAAATAGTGAATTTGGGTGTGTTAATTTGGTTGTTTATGTTGTTGTATGGGTAGAATCATGTTTAGAGTTTTTGAAATATGTTTATATGAAGTCTATATGTAATTTACAGGATAATTAGTCTGTTAGAAACGAGCTTGTAGGCCAAAATTGGCTTTTTCTATGTTGTTGCCGAGGCTGTCTGCCGAGGTCTGCAACTCGGCGCCGCGGCGCGAAGTTGTAATACCTTTGTGGCGCCGCAGCGCCATACTCACGCCGCAGCGCGGACTGGTAGCTTTGATCCCCGCGCCGCAGTGCCATGGCCACGCCGCAGTGCCGGCCCACAGTGTAACTGTGGCGCCGTGGCGCCGCAGCGCGAGTTGTCAGAAAATTCTAACAGTGTACTTTTTGTACACGAAATTTTAAGAACACTTTATGTAATGATAGTAGGACTGAAAAATATTGATTTTAGTAGTTCTACACTATTAATAATAATGTTATTACATATTAACTTGTGTTATAATTGATTATGTGATTAAATAATCAAACCTAAATGATGAACGTACTTAGTTATGTTTGTAATGTGTTAATGGCTAACTATGCCATGATGACATATATTATAGGATATGAAATGGGTTTAATATAAAACCAATAAGTAGTCCTAGCAAAACTTAAGCACTTGAACGAAATTCGAGTTTGACTAAGAAGAAATATAGTGAGTCATAAATCGAAAAGTTAACACAATCTAATTGAGCATTGTGTGATGATAGGAAAGATTATGAGATATGGAGTAGAGTTTACATTACAATTATTATGTTTTGTTATGTGACTAATAGTTGATGTGTATGATTATATAATTGTGTAGGGCACGTGAAGTGCAGATAACTGTAAGCTGTTAATCTATTATTGGTAAACGACGACCAAGGCAAGTATTTCGGTTCCTATTTTCTATGTGGACTTAATGAACTATTTAAATTGCATGATATGTTATGCATGTTGAAATCATGAAATGTTTAAGTCAATATATGACTGCATTGTTTTGGTTAAATAACGATGATTGAGTAATGAACTCAATCTTTGTATTTGCTATGTGAATTAAAATCATGTATGTCATGTTACTTTAATTATTATGAGATGTATATCGAACATGTTATTATGTGATATGTGATGCATGAAAACTGTTAGATTTTGCTGGGCTGTCGAGCTCACTCTTACAAATAACCACTTTTGCAGGTACAAATTTTAAGGTAAAGATATGTGCTAAGTGAATTATAGAGATCTATATTCACGAAGATTATTTATGTTCTATGAGAAATGTGTTTCCTATTTTGAATGTAACATGTTGTTAAATTGTAAGTTGAGCTATCCAATGTATATGGATATTTAGTTATGATGTAAGACTTTGTATAGTCATTTTGTTGTAATGATTCGTGATATTTGATTTGAATCGAAGAGATGTAATGTAAAGGTTACGATTTAGGGCAAGACAGAAGGAGATGTATAAAAGTTTTAATTATTCCGCATTTTTAGTAAATTTTAATATCAAATATTGATGTAAAGATAGATTAAAGTTGTATTATTAACGACCGAGAAGGAGAATATTATTGTATGAATTTTGGGGTCGTTACAGTTGGTATCAGAGCTGATAGGTTAGAAACCTTAGGTAAGAGTACCTTAGGCTATAACCTTAGAGAAGAAAGGTAAAAATATGGAATGAATAAGCTCAAATAGAGTTTGAACAATAAGAAGTAATGTAAGAAATGTATAAAGAAGGGATAAAACTTGCGTGAAATGATTCAAAGAAGAATCTCGCAGAGTTATAAGGAATATGAATGTGGGGTTACCCAACTCCAATAATAAGGATGTAAGGTGATAACAAATAGACAATGTCTATAAGAAGAGAATGGTAAGAAAGTTAAGAATAGAGAGTTATATTTAAGTATAGTGCAATTGTACTCTTTAGTAGTTGATGTATGGTATCTGGGCTAAACGATTCCTTCATAGAGCGGAGGTATATACGAACTAGCAACTCGGAACCTAGTTTATTGGTTGTTTGTGGGAAACCACTCAGCGTACCATATTGAAACTGGTAGAGACTCGATGTGTACCAAGTATAGAAATGGACACGTATGATGAGAGTGTAGAACTCGAATGAAATGTTGAGCAATGTAAAATGAAGTTAGAAATTCTTAAAGGAAGAATTGTTTATAAACAAGAAGATTCAAAGAAGAATCTAAGAGATATAAAGATAAGAAATGGGAGTTTCCTAACTCCAATAGCCAAGATAACGGATAATGTCGTAAATGATGACGATCACGAGTTATGAAAATAATTTTAAAGGAGATGATTATAGAATAAGATCACGACGTGATCTGTTTAAGTTATAAAAGGAAGATGGTCTATAATGTTTGAATAATTATAGCTTAATGCTATGAAGATGGAGTACTATAAAAAAAGTACGAGATAACTCATGAGGAGTTATAGATGATATGATACGAGGAATTCGTATCGAGCAAAGAGCAAGTTATAAGCAAGATAGAGTTAGGTGGGATTTCAATTGAGGACTCATGTGATGACTGAGTTGTACAAACCTTTTTATGGGCGAGGGTTTTGTGCTTGCACTCAGTTTATCACATTGATAATTATTGGAATGTTTGTGTCGCGCTATTTGATATATGCCTGTTGAGAAGGTGATTCTTTTCTCATGTGTATAACAGATAGGTAGAGTCTAGTTAAAGAATATTATAAGGTTAAGTGCGAGTTTTTAAAACTCATACTTATGGTAGGTTCGTGACTTATAATTATATGGTATGTTTTTGAACCCCTCAGCGAATGGACGCCTATGGTCTGACTAGGATAAGTTCTTAAACTCATATGATTGTGGCAAGTTCCTGAACTCATAACGTGTGGTAAGTTTGACGAACTGGGTATAGATAAGTGTAAATGGAGTATTGAGGATGATAGGAATAGATAGACTTATTAAGCAATGGATCATTATAGAAAGTGGAGTTGATGGTGGAAGCATAGGTACTCTAAATCTACTAGCTATGCTAGACTTTCGAAATTTATTGACTTCGTGCTAATGTTTACACTTCTATTTTCTTGAAAAACATTGGATCAAATGGTGGAACCAATGAGTTTTAACAACAATACTGTTATTCGTATGTCTATGCTAATTGCTTCGGCTAGACAAAAATGATTTGCAATATATCAAAATATATTTTATATCATTAATGCATCATGTAACCTGGTGCAAAGATGATAAAAACGATGGAGTCATCAATGCGGTATTACCTAGTGTTGGATGTGATCTAAGGATCGTCAGCCCACTATGGTATGATGTAGTATGATAAAATCACCAAATGACGGAATCCTCAACGGACTGTAAATACAGTGCGGTATCATGACGTCATAAAAAGATTTTTGAGATTTCTTTGAGATATGAGAATACATATGTATATATGTATATGTATATTTTGGTTGATGTCCGAATTGTTGTAGAGGTCTATGCTATTTGATTCAGCTAGACAAATATTGAAAGATGTTCATGAAATTCAAGAGTTTTTTTTAGAAGTTACGCCAAACCAAATTGTTTTGGTGCGGATTCAGATGTTGAAAAGCTTAGATGAACAACCCTTTTATAGGGGATTACGTGGAGGCGTTGAGATGTTTGTGCACAATATATTGTACGAAGGGCTGATCACCCTAAGTACGAGGAGTCCCTATAGTCTTATGACTGTTAAAGTTTAAGTTGATAGATTACTTATAACTATGGACATACGTATAGCGTTTAAATGTTTGTGCACACTACATCGTACGAAGGGCTTAACACCCTAAGTACGGGGGTCCTTATAGTCTTATGACTGTTAAAGTTGAAGTTGAAAGATTACTTGCAACTGTGGACATAGTTCGTGGTCTTATGACCCTCAGCATGATTTGGAATCTTTTAAATTCTTGTTATTCATATCGCTTCCCAATTATTGAGCAATTGTGGAAGATTCTTGATATTCTAAAATGTGAATGTGGTAAGGATGATATTCCTTAGAAAGAAGTAAGTCGTAGAATGCGACACTGAATGATGAGTATATGGAATAAGTGAGAAAAGAAATTTTGAAATGAGAAGGAGATGAGTTATCAAAGAATAATGTAAAAATTTTAATAGAAAAGTTAATAATTACAGAAAGATGTTTGTGAAATAAGTGGTTATAGAAACCAATGAATGAATGAAGTATTAGTGTAAAATCTATTTTGTTAGATTGAATGAATAAAATTTCGAGGACGAAATTCTTAGAAGAAATGGTGAATGTAATATCCCGAGTGTTTATGATAACAATCCTTAAAAAAAAATGAGTTCAAGTAAAAGTTATGAAATAAAACCTACAATTTGTTAAAGTAATGAATATAGTAGGAAATATAAAACCTATATTTAGATAAAATGATGAAAGATTACTCTGAGTTAATTGTTTAATTTGTCTTCGATTCTGGGGATAAAATCTTTGTAAGTAGGGAAGATTGTAACGAATGAATTATGTGAGTTGTGATTCTGAGGACAGAATTCTTGTAAGGAGAGAATGATGTAACAATCCAAAAAATTTTATTTGTAATTTAAAATATTTAATTTATTTGAGTTGTGATTCTGGGGACAGAATCCTTGTAAGGAGGGAATGATGTAACATTCTATAAATTTTAAAGTGTAATATTAAATATTTATTGATATATATAAATATTTAATGGATATGTTATTGTTAAATAAATAATTGTTTAAATTGAGTTGATATGATTTAGTTAATTATTTGATTATTTGTTGAATAAATAATTAAATAATAAATATTAAATATTTATTGGCAATATTAAATATTTATTGAATTATGTGGTAATTTAAGTTGACGTGCGTTAGTTAATTAATTATTGAATAAATAATTAAGGAGCTAAGTAAATTAATTATTATGAGATTATATAATAATTTAATTTAATAAGTAAGCAAGAGAGCTTATAGTGATTTAAATAGATTATAATATTTTAAATGGGAAAGGGTAATTTAAAATATTAGTTGGTTAAATAAAATTATAATTTTTTTAAAAGAAATTATAGTTATGTGATATTAAATTATGTGCTAAAGTAATTTAATAGATTAATGTTTTAATTAATTTATTAAGGTGACAAATAACTTTGCTATAAAAGAGTTATTAAAATAACTTAAAGGAGTTTTAATTCCGTTTTGGCCAAACAAGGCCTAATGCCTATTAAGTCCTTAATTTATCCAAACAAGGTGTAAGGTTAATGGGTTATTTTTTTTTATAGTAACCAAACAAGCCTTATGGCTTATGTTTTCAAAAACTTTTAACTGATGTCAGTTATGTATTTTATATTTATATTATATAATTAATATATATAATATCTAGTTACGTTAGATTGTTAGTACGCTCTAGAGTTAGAGGAGAGAGGTTAGAGAGAAGAAGAAAAAACTCAGAGGAAGAAGAAGAAGAGAAGAAGAAAAAGTGAGAGAATCCTAGAGAAATTGGGAGTGAAGAGGAGAAAAGCTTGGCAATCAAAGAGATAGTATCATCTTCTTCTTCAAGGTATTTCTCCTATACTTTTAGTTTTAAGAGTTAGTTTTTATCTTCCCAAATTCTCCATAAAATCCTTGTGTAAGTATGAAGTATTGTTGGTATGAGGCTTAATATGGCTTACTTGTAATGTTAAAACTATTTTCATGAGTTATAATCAAAGAATTGTGGTTATGTATGAAGTTTGTGAAGAAAACTTTTTTTACAGAGAGTTTTTGGTGATTATATATTGTTTAGTTAAAATAGAAATTGAGGGTTAATTAGTTGTTTAGTTGATAAATTGACCATTTAATTTGATAGAGCATGTATAATTGTTGATAAAAATACTTTGAATTAGTGATTTTGGTTGAAAAACAAAAGTTATAGTGTTGATTTTTCATAGAAATATAAAAACATGAGTTTTTCCCAAAAATAGTGAATTTGGGTGTGTTAATTTGGTTGTTTATGTTGTTGTATGGGTAGAATCATGTTTAGAGTTTTTGAAATATGTTTATATGAAGTCTATATGTAATTTACAGGATAATTAGTCTGTTAGAAACGAGCTTGTAGGCCAAAATTGGCTTTTTCTATGTTGTTGCCGAGGCTGTCTGCCGAGGTCTGCAACTCGGCGCCGCGGCGCGAAGTTGTAATACCTTTGTGGCGCCGCAGCGCCATACTCACGCCGCAGCGCGGCCTGGTAGCTTTGATCCCCGCGCCGCAGCGCCATGGCCACGCCGCAGCTCGAGTTGTCAGAAAATTCTGACAGTGTACTTTTTGTACACGAAATTTTAAGAACACTTTATGTAATGATAGTAGGACTGAAAAATATTGATTTTAGTAGTTCTACACTATTAATAATAATGTTATTACATATTAACTTGTGTTATAATTGATTATGTGATTAAATAATCAAACCTAAATGATGAACGTACTTAGTTATGTTTGTAATGTGTTAATGGCTAACTATGTCATGATGACATATATTATAGGATATGAAATGGGTTTAATATAAAACCAATAAATAGTCCTAGCAAGACTTAAGCACTTGAACGAAATTCGAGTTTGACTAAGAAGAAATATAGTGAGTCATAAATCGAAAAGTTAACACAATCTAATTGAACATTGTGTGATGATAGGAAAGATTATGAGATGTGGAGTAGAGTTTACATTACAATTACTATGTGTTGTTATGTGACTAATAGTTGATGTATATGATTATATAATTGTGTAGGGCACGTGAAGTGCAGATAACTGTAAGCTGTTAATCTATTATTGGTAAACGACGACCAAGGCAAGTCTTTCGGTTCCTATTTTCTATGTGGACTTAATGAACTGTTTAAATTGCATGATATGTTATGCATGTTGAAATCATGAAATGTTTAAGTCAATATATGACTGCATTGTTTTGGTTAAATAATGATGATTGAGTAAGGAACTCAATCTTTGTATTTGCTATGTGAATTAAAAGCATGTATGTCATGTTACTTTAATTATTATGAGATGTATATCGAACATGTTATTATGTGATATGCGATGCATGAAAACTGTTAGATTTTGCTGGGCTGTCGAGCTCACTCTTGCAAATAACCACTTTTACAGGTACAAATTTTAAGGTAAAGATATGTGCTAAGTGAATTATAGAGATCTATATTCACGAAGATTACTTATGTTCTATGAGAATTGTGTTTCGTATTTTGAATGTAACATGTTGTTAAATTGTAAGTTGAGCTATCCAATGTATATGGATATTTAGTTATGATGTAAGACTTTGTATAGTCATATTGTTGTAATGATTCGTGATATTTGATTTGAATCGAAGAGATGTAATGTAAAGGTTACGATTTAGGGCAAGACAGAAGGAGATGTATAAAAGTTTTAATTATTCCGCATTTTTAGTAAATTTTAATATCGAATATTGATGTAAAGATAGATTAAAGTTGTATTATTAACGACCGAGAAGGAGAATATTATTGTATGAATTTTGGGGTCGTTACAGAACACATCCCAACCCTTTGCCCGAAACATCACTGTTAATGACAAATCCCTCCGAGCTAGATGGTATTGTCAGAACAGGTGCTGAAATGAGTCTCCTCTTGAGTTCTTGAAAACTCTTCTCAAATTCTTCGCTCCAACCGAACTTTATATCTTTTTGAGTCAGCTGAGTTAATGGAGTAGCGATTCGAGAAAATCCTTCCACGAATCTCCGATAATAACCAGCTAAACCGAGAAAGCTACGTACTTCGGTCACTGATTTAGGTTGCTCCCAGCTTTGAATTACTTCAATCTTTGCCGGGTCAACAAATATTCCATGACTTGATACTACGTGCCCAAGGAATGCTACTTCCTAAAGCCAGAACTCGCATTTCTTCAACTTGACATAAAGCTTGTATTCACGAAGCTTTTGGAGTGTCAGCCTCAAGTATTGCCCATGATCTTCACGACTTTTGGAATAAATAAGGATGTCATCAATAAAGACGACCACAAAGTGATCCAAATATTTCTTGAATACTCGGTTCATCATATCCATGAAGGCAGCAGGAGCATTAGTCAATCCAAAAGACATGACTAAGAATTTATAATGCCCGTACCGAGTTCTGAAGGCAGTCTTTGGAATATCCTCAGTTCTAACCTTCAGCTGATGATATCCAGAACGAAGATCGATTTTTGAAAAGAATTGTGCTCCTTGTAACTGGTCAAACAGGTCATCAATACGTGGCAATGGGTACCTATTTTTGATGGTGACATGATTCAACTCCCGATAATCAATACAAAGTAGCATACTCCCATCTTTCTTCTTCACGAATAAAACAGGAGCACCCCAAGGAGAAGTACTAGGACGAATAAAGGCAATGTCTAACAATTTCTGCAGTTGGGTCTTTAACTCCTGAAGTTCAATAGGAGTCTTTCGATATGGGGCTTTGGAAATGGGTTTTGTACCGGGTTCAAGGTCGATACAAAATTCAATTTCATGCTCTGGGGGTAGACCAGGAAGTTCTTCAGGGAATACGTTAGGAAATTCATTAACAATAGAAATATCATTCAAAACTGAAGTATTTTTGTTTAGATCCGTGACATGAGCTAAGAAAGCTTGACATCCGTTTTTCAATAAACGAATAGCTTTATGGCTTGAGATGACAGTAATTGATTTTAATGGTTTGGTTGTTTGAATTCGCATAATAGGTTGATTAGGAATATGAAAGCTAACAACCTTACGAAAATAATCAATTTTTGCATGATGAGTAGTTAACCAATCAATCCCTAGAATTACATTAAATGCAAGTATTTTTAATGAAATAAATCGACAGGTAATGTGAGGGTACCGATTTGAACCAAACAAGACCTATAAACAGTGGATGTAATGAAAGTTTCTCCCAACGGAGTTTCCACAGATAAATCAAAGTCTAATTTCTCCGGAGTCAAATTTAATCGTTGAGCGCAAATAGGAGAAATAAAAGAATGGATAGAACCGGTATCAAATAAGGTATAGACTTCGTTAGAGTTTATGATAAGCTTACCCGTGATGACCCCATTCGGGTTCCTTACTTTCTGGGAGGTCACAACAAACGCTCTCCCTTGCACTACCTGTTTTGACTTTTTTGGGACGTCCTTTGGTGACCTTCTCTTCCACAATTATAACATGCTTTCGATGGCATCGCGCAGTTTGGACTGATGTGTCCCTCCCCTCCGCATTTGAAGCATATGATCGGTGGTCGTTCTCCTTCCTTAACCATTGGTGCTGGCGTTGACGTCTTTCCATCATTATTGAATCTCCTCTTCTTGAAATGTCCATTCTTACTGTTTTGGCCATGATTACCACCGAAGTGGTTACCATTTCTGGCATGTTGATTCCATCCACGCTTGTTGTCACCGCTTCGATGACTGCTTTCACTGGTATTATCATTTTGCCTGTTGCTCTCTTTAGGTTGCGTTGACTCGTTATCGCGCTCCACTAACTGAGCCCTATTTACAACATCTGAATACAAACACAGTTTATGAGAAATAAGATGTTGACGTATCTTCAACTTCAAACCTCTTAAAATCATCCGCGTCATTCTATCTTCATTATCCACCAAGTGGGACGCAAACCGGGACAGCTCGGTAAACTTAGCTTCGTACTGCGACACGGTCATATTATTCTGCTCCAACTTGATGAACTCTATCTCCTTCATGTGACGAATACTTTTGGGAAAGTACTTGTCATTGAACAGTTCTTGAAACTTCTCCCAAGACATCTTCAGTGCAGCAGGTTGAGTACGCTTTACCGATTTCCACCAGTAATCTGCTTCTCCTCGCAACATAAAGGTGACAAAGAGAACCTTTTGCTCCTCGGCGCATCCCAATACATCAAATATCTTGGTGATCTGCTTTATCCACGTTTTCGCCTTAAGTGGTTTTGGTTCTCCAATAAACTCCGGTGGTCTCAGCCCCTAAAACTGTTTAGCGGTGACCGTCCGTGAGTTTTCAGTGTTTTCACCTATATTTTGGACAGGAGCCGCTCTCGCCTGCTGTTGCATGAATTGCATAAAGCCTCTGAACATTCCATCATTCATCATTTGGTCAGTGTTGTTGTTTGCATAAGGATTATCGCCTTCCTGACGCACATTATCCTGATTATTGATATGTGGTGAATCAACGGTCGTCTGTGCTCCATTGCTATTTTCAACATTCTCGGATGTCATTTTCAAATACTTCCACAAAACAAGGGTTAATTAACATATCACATATTATCTCTATACTCTGACCGACCAATTAAATAACAAGTAAACTTAGGTAGGTCATACTAGCGAAGGAATTCCCCGTCTCTCCCCTCCTAGTTCTTATCTCACATCTCAGCCAGGGATTATATCCCTAAGCTTTGATACCGACTGTGACACCCCCAAAATAGGTATGCATCACCTATTCTGAGTCGTCAACTACATGGTATAAAGTACAAATAAAACTTAATTATACAACTGTCGTGTAAAATACGACAGAACATAAGCTGTGAGTTTAAATACAACACTTTCTTCTAAACAGGATTCAAACTCAAAATAAGTTCTCAATACATTCATTTTCACACTATTTCATAGAATAGTGAGGACTACTAATGCTATCCTCTGAATCGTCACTCCATTCCCTGACTAGTCCCACCTACGTTCTCATTTCCTGAAGAGAACAATGAAAGCAAAAGGGTGAGCTCAACTAGCCCAGTAAGAAATATTATGACTAAAATAATGCAGAATAAATTATCGTTAGCCTTCAACAGTGTTAAACTGATAAAATATAATAAACATCAAGTTTAACTGCAGCGGAACAAGCAATCTATTAAAAGAGTCAAGTAGAGAATAAAATCTACTATCTTTTATGATTTAAAAGGTTTTTCATCACTTTTATCGCTGAGACTTAGCTTAATAAATAATCCACATCATCCCTGCACTACGGCTAAGGATATTAATTAGTATCACAACCACAAATTATCCATGCATCACAGCCAAGGATATTCGTGTATTCATCAATGGTCATAATCATGCCAACAACTGTCCATCAATGCACTACGGGCCAATGAGGACTTTTACCACATCATTTGTAATATTACGGTCATGATTACACCGAATAATCCCTGGTTATAATCATACCAAGTCCATCTATGCACTACATGCCATAGATGACTTTCAACAAAATATAAACTTGAGGATGATGACAATGATATAAGAATTCAATAAAACAAGTTCAAGAATTAATTAATCCAAGAATCAATAACGTCCAAATTGTCAACATGATACTGCTTTGTGCAGTAAAATTCAAGAATGCTCAGAAGAATATTTCCATAAAAATATACTTGATGAAGCGCAAATATCAAGGATATTCCACTAATTTCATGGAGTATAAAAGCCAAAACTTTAACCAACTGAGTATAATAAAGAATAGAATAACAAAAGAAATCACCAGGCATGAAATGGACCGCGCAGACAGGTTATTCCAACAGAATAATAAATAACGGAACCAGGTCATGCGTAAACGCACTGACAGGATATTCTGACAGAATAATAAATAATGGAACCAGGTCCAGCGTAAATGCACAGACAGAATATTCCGACAGAATAATAGATAATGGAACCAGGTCCGGCGTAAACGCACAGAAAGGATATTCTGACAGAATAATAAATAATGGAACCAGGTCCGGCGTAAACGCACAGACAGGATGTTCTAACAGAATAACAAAGAATGGAATAACAGAAGAATTTCACCAAGTATAGGGTAGCCCGCGTATACAGGTTATTCCAACAGAATAATAAATAATGGAATAACAAAAGTTCTCTTAATGAATACAAAAGAAATAATACCCCTTACCTTGAGAAGAAGAATACAGGATATATGACTAGTGCAGTAGCAGAATAATTTTCTTCTTTCTCTCTATAACTTATCTCTCTAGAGTTTCAGTGAATTCGTAAGAAATAATGAAGGAATGAGCTTCTATTTATAGAAGAATGGACTGCATAGTAACTAATTCATGAACAGTCCAGATTGATTTACTTTAATCTGACGGTCCATATTTAAAGCAAAATCTTTTAACTAAAATATAATATATTCTATTTATAATCTAATAAAACGAATAACTTTATAAAAGATTTTACTATACAAACACTATGCAGGCACTATAAAAATACTATGCATAATAAAATATAATATATTCTAATTATTGTCTAATAAAATAGATAACTTTATAAAAGTATTCTGTTTTATATAAAAAGCTTTTTTGTTTTATTACATTAATAATACCAATAAAACAAAACTGAGTGACTTATCACGTAAGCATCAATAATTAATACCGTGTGCTACTATGTAACCATACGTATTACTGTACTTTTACTACCGAGTAGTTCAACAGTATTAATGGTAAAACTTCCGCCGTTATTTTCATAAAGTATTTTTGTCGTTTTCTCAATCCGACAATAATTCCGTTGTGGGGTCCACCAATAATTGTGTCATCGTACGAATATTTTCTGTTAAAACGAATATTCCCCGACCAATCGAATCTTATATAGCAACTTGCGTACTTTGCAAAATTTATAAATATTACCCACAACTATAACATTATATCAATTTCACTCCATAATATTTAAAAATGATATTTATAGAAAATTCATCTTTATTTATAAAAGTTGGGGTCTTACATATACCTATTTTGGAGGCGTCACATGTCTCCGCAATCTCATTCACTCCATTGTTAACATTATCAGCTGCCATTCTCAAATACTGCCATAAAACAAGGGTTAATTAAACAAATTATCAAGCCACATATTATCTCTATATTATGACCGACCAACAAATAAGCTTAGGTAGAACACACTAGCGAAGGATTTACTCGTCTCTCCCCTACTAGTTCTATTCCCGATATCCGTCAGAGATCATATCCCTAAGCTCTGATACCAACTTTGACGCATCCCAAAATAGTTATACATCACCCATTCTGAGTCGCCAAAAACATGGTATAGAAACAAATAAAACTTCATTAATACAATTGTCGTACAAAATACGACTACGCATATAGTGTGGGTTTAAATATAAATATTGTCTAATAGACAGTATTCAAACTTAAAAGGAGTCCTCATTATAATTATTGATACACTATTTTACAAAAATAGTGAGGACTGCTAAAATAACTTTCTAGAACCATCACTCCATACCCCGACTAGTTCCTGCTATATTCTCACCTCCTGAGAAGAAAAATGAAACAAAAAGAAAAAAGGGTGAGCTCAACTAGCCCAGTAAAGAATATTATGACTGAGATAATATATAACAAATTTTCATTAATCTTCAACAGGAAAAAATCTGATAGAATATAATGGACAACAAGTTTTAAATCAATAACTGCAGCGGAAACAGCAATCTATTAGAAGAGTCAAGTAGAGAATGAATTCTACTATCTTTTAAGATTTAAAAGTTCATCATCAATATTTTATCTCTGTAACATCAATCAATATGCATTTTGAGTCAAATATTC
The DNA here is from genome assembly GCA_016801055.1 of Panax notoginseng. Classification (NCBI taxonomy): domain Eukaryota; kingdom Viridiplantae; phylum Streptophyta; class Magnoliopsida; order Apiales; family Araliaceae; genus Panax; species Panax notoginseng. The sequence continues at coordinate 19,076,621 of CM029021.1, forward strand.
ATCTTTGCACTACAGGCCAAAGATATTCATTTGTATCACCAGTTAGTCATGTTCATCTCAACACCTGTTCATCTTTGCACTACAGGCCAAAGATATTCATCCGTTAATCATTCATCTTTGCACTACAGGCCAAAGATATTTAGTAATATCATCATTTAGGACTGAGGATGATGAAAAATATCTTAAAGAAAACGAATCCAGTGAGACAAAAAGAAAAATAATAGGGATTCGTACTACAGTTTATCCAAGTTCAAAAACGCTCCATAATAAACCATAGTGAAGTAAAATTCAAGAATGAAGATCAAAACATGGATATAATCAAATATAGTAACCATAATAGACATCTTGGACAAAGAAAAAAAAATTCATTTTTTTGTAAATAGTGTCGTATACGTGAATAGTAACCCCGACTCAAAAAGGTAGAAATTCCACAATAAAATTCATATCAATATTTTGGCATAATGATATTGAAGAAAATAATATCATTTACGAAGAAAATAACATCCCTTACCTCAAAAGAACAGTACTTTTGGCTGAAATATCAGGTATAAGGCTGAAGAAAACTTGTACTTAATAACAACTCTGAAAGTATCTAAATACTCACAAAAATACGCTCGATAATATAGAGAGAGAAAGAGAGAAAACTTGTTTCTGGTGTGATTTTTAATTCTAACTAAGCACTCTATTTATAGGAAAATGCATAGAACGCCAAAGCAGACTAACCTGCTACCTGATGGCTTTACCTGCTACTATTCACGCCCACCACTTTTGAAGTAAAATTTTAGCACATTTTTCACCAACCAAAAGTGGGGCCCACCCATTTTAAAAATTTCCAAAATATTTTAAATTTAAACAATAATCAGTAACTTCAATAATTCATAATAAATAGCCATTTTATCAGAAAAATTCGAGTCTTATGTCTATTTCATAAGAAATTTAATTCTCTACAACTTTGTAAAAGAATTTTTTTCTAAATTCTAATCAGAAAATGTCTGAAATCCACATACGGATGATTTTTAATACCTTCATTCTGACAAAATACTGATAAAATGCCTCAGCATTAATTTCTTCATTTATATTCACATAAAAAATAAATATTACCTTATCATATAAATCAATAATTAATTATTCACAAATAATATTACAGAATCACAATTATGACAACCAGTTCGTTCCCAAGAAAGAGTGGGCTTTCCGATAAGGATTTCTCCTTACTGGCGCGCAATTAGGTGACCAAACCTCTCCTTAGACAGAACTTCCTTAGACATTGCCAATAATGCTATCTAACAATATTATTCAAATAATATGAATTATTGATCTGATAATGGAGATACTGTGCAGTGACAACAATGAATATTTTATAACCACTTGCTTAGTTTGTAAAATTTACGCATTTCACCCATAACCAAAGCATTATATATAATTAACATCTTATTATTCAAAATAATAATTAGAGAAAATTAAATTTTATTTATAAAAAAGTTGGGGTCTTACACGAAGTCTTCTCTTCTCCGTATAGAGTTTGAGCTATGAAGGATGCAATGTACTTTTTTCCTTGAGGACCAACTTCTTTCTCTTCTAAACTAAATAAACTGAAAAACTCATATTCTAAGCTCTATAATAAATGGTGGCTGCAGCTTCTGTGTTAGATAATGAAATGTAAGACCCCAACTTTTATAAATAAAGATGAATTTTCTATAAATATCATTTTTAAATATTATGGAGTTAATTTGATATAATGTTATAGTTGTGGGTAATATTTATAAATTTTGCAAAGTACGCAAGTTGTTATATAATATTCGATTGGTCGGGAAATATTCGTTTTAACATGGAATATTCGTACAACGGCACAATCATTGGTGGATCCCACAACAGAATCATTGTCGGATTGAGAAAACGACAAAAATATTTTATTAAAAATAACGGCGAAAGTTTTACCATTGATACTGTTGAACTATTCGGTAGTAAAAGTACAGTAATACGTGTGGTTACATAGTAGCACACGGTATTGATTATTAATGCTTATGTGAGAAGTCACTCAGTTTGATTCAATTATTGTCAGTTAATAATATGAATTATTTAGCGATAATGACGTTTTGTTTTATTCGTATTATTAACGTAATAAAACAGAAACATCTTTTTATATAAAACAGAATATTTTATTAAAGTTATTCTATAAATAGAATATATTATATTTTATTTAAAAGATTTTTCTTTAAATATGGACCGTCAGATTAAAGTAATCAATCTGGACCGTTCATGGATTAGTTACTATGCATTCTATTTTTTTATAAATAGCAGCTCATTCTTTCATTATTTCTTACGAATTCACTGAACTCTAGAGAGAGAAACTATAGAGAGAAACTATAGAGAGAGAGAAGAAGAGTATTCTGCTACTTAACTACTTCCTTATTACAGCTCTTCTTTAAAACGGTAAGGGGTGTTATTCTTTCTTATTCATGAAGAGAACTGTTGTTATTCCATTTCTTATTATTCTGTTGGAATAACATGTATACGCGGTCTACCCTATACTTGGTGACATTCTTCTATTATTCTATTGGAACATCCTGTCTGTGTGTTTTACAACGGACCTGGTTCTGTTTTTATTATTATTCTGTTGGAACATCCTGTCTGTGTATTTTACACCGGACCTGGTTCCGTCTTGTTATTATTCTGTTGGAACATCATGTCTGTGTGTTTTACACCGGACCTGGTTCCATTATTTATTATTCTATCGGAATATCATGTCTGTGCGTTTACGCCGGACCTGGTTCTATTATTTATTATTCTGTTGGAATAACCTGTCTGTGCGGTCTATCGCATGCCGGGTGATTTCTTTTGTTATTTCATTCTTTATTATACTCAGTTGGTTAAGTTTGGACTTCTATACTCCATGAAATTAGTGGAATATCCTTGATAATTGCGGTTCATCCAGTATCTTTTCATGAAAATATTCTTCTAAGTATTCTTGAATTTTACTCCACAAAGCAGTATCATGTTAACAATTTGGACGTTGTTAATTCTTGGATAAATTAATTCTTGAACTTGTTTTATTGAATTCTTATATCATTGTCATCATCCTCATGTTTATAAAATGTTGAAAGTCATCTGTGGCCTGTAGTGCATAGATGGACTTGGTATGATTATGACCAGGGATTATTCGGTATAATCATGACCGTAATGTTACAAATGATGTGGTAAAAGTCCTCATTGGCCCGTAGTGCTTTGATGGACTGTTGTTGGCATGATCATGACCATTAATGATTGCACGAATATCATTGGCCGTAGTGCAAGGGTGATTCGATGATGTGAATTATTTTATTAAGCTAAGTCCCAGCGATAACAGTGTTGAAAAACTTTTTAAATCATAAAAGATGGTAGAGTTTATTTTCTACTTAACTCTTTTAATGGATTGCTTATTCCGCTGCAGTTAAACTTGATGTCTATTATATTTTATCAGTTTAACATTGTTGAAGGCTAATGATAATTTATTCTGCATTATCTTAGTCATAATATTTCTTACTGGACTAGTTGAGCTCACCCTTTCTTTCACTGTTCTCTTCAGGAAATGAGAACGTAGCTGGGGCAAGTCGGGGAACGGAGTGATGGTCCGAATGATAGTATTAGTTAGTAGTCCTCACTATTCTATGTAATGGTGTGTTAATAAATGTAATGAGGACTCCTTTTGAGTATGAATACTCTCTAGAAGATAATATTTGTATTCAAACTCACAGTTTATGTTTTGTCGTATTGTACACGACAGTTGTATTAGTAAGTTGTATTTGTATTCTGTACTATGTATCTGACGACCCAAGATGGGTGATGTATACCTAATTTTGGGGGCGTCACAGTTGGTATCAGAGCTTAGGGATATGATCCCTGGCTAAGATGTGAGAATAGAACTAGAAGGGGAGAGACGGGGAATTCCTTCGCTAGTATGACCTACCTAAGTTTATTTGCATGGTATTTAATTGGTCGGTCATAATATAAGGATAATATATGACATATCAATTAACTTTTATTTTGTGGCAGTATCTGAAAATGGCATCTGAGAATGTTGAGAATAGCAATGGAGCACAGGCGACTGTTGATTCACCACATATCAATAATCAGGATAATGTGCATCAGGAAGGTGACAATCCTCATGCAAACAACAACACTGACCAGATGATGAATGATGGAATGTTCAGAAACTTTATGCAGTTCATGCAACAGTAGGCGAGAGCGGCTCCTGTCAAAAATATAGGTGGAAACACTGAAAACTCTCGGACGGTCACCGCTAAACAGTTCAAGGAGTTGGGACCACCAGAGTTTAAGGGAGAGCCAAAACCACTTATAGCGAAAACATGGATAAAATAGATTACCAAGATATTTGATGTCTTGGGATGCTCCGAGGAGCAAAAGGTTCCCTTTGCCGCCTTTATGTTGCGAGGAGAGGCAGATTACTGGTGGGAATCGATTAAGCGTACTCAATCTGCCGCATTGAAGATGTCTTGGGAGAAGTTCCAAGAGTTGTTCAATGACAAATACTTTCCTGAAAGTATTCGTCACACGAAGGAGATGGAGTTCATCAAATTGGAGCAGAATAATATGACCGTGTCGCAGTATGAGGCTAAATTTGCTGAGTTGTCCCGGTTTACGTCTCACTTGGTGGATAATGAAGAGCGAATGACGCGAATGTTTTTGCGAGGTTTAAAACCTGAGATACGTCAGCATCTTATTTCTCATAAACTGTGTTTGTATTCAGATGTTGTGAATAGGGCTCAGTTAGTGGAGCGCGAAAACGAGTCAACTCAACCAAAAGAGAGCAGTCGGTAAAATGATAATACCAGTGAGAGCAGTCATCGAAGCGGTGACAACAAGCGTGGAGGGAATCAACAGGCCAGAAATGGTAACCACTTCGGTGGTAATCAGGGCCAAAACAATAAGAATGGTCATTTCAAGAAGAGGAGATTCAACAATGATGGAAAGACATCAGCCCCAGCGCCCGTTGTTAAGGAAGGAGAACGACCACCTATCATATGTTTCAAATGCGGAGGGGACGGGCACATTAGTCCAAACTGCGCGATGCCGTCTAAAAACAACAGATATATCATTCAAATCTGACGTATTTTTGTTCAAGTCCATGACATGGGCTAAGAAAGCTTGACATTCATTTTTCAATAAATGAATGGCTTTATGGCTTGGTATGACAGCGATTGATTTTTTTGGTTTGGTTGCTTGAATTCGCATAACAGGTTGGTTAGGAATATGAAAACTAACAACCTTACGAAAACAATCAATTTTGGCATGATGAGTAGTTAACCAATCAATTCCTAAAATCAAATCAAAAGCAAGTATCTTTAAAGAGATAAGGTCAACAGGTAATGTGATTGTGCCAACTTGGATTAAGCAAGATTTATAAACTGTAGATGTAATGAAAGTTTCTCCTAACGAAGTCTCCACAGATAGGTCAAAGTCTAATTTCTCCTGAGTCAAGTTTAAACGTTGAGCACAAGCAGGAGAGATAAAAGAATGGGTAGAACCGGTATCTAGTAAAGTATAAACTTCGCTAGAATTCAAGATTAGCTTACCCGTGATCACCTCGTTCGGGTTTCTCACGTTTTGGCCAGTCACGACAAACGCCCTTCCAGGAACCGCTGATTTCGACTTATCCGGGATAACTTTTGGAGTCACCATCCCCGCTGAACTTGGTTTTGCTACAGAACACTCTCGAGCTATATGACCCTCCTTTCCACAGTTATAACATACCTTGGATTGTTGTGGGCAGTTTGGGCTGATATGTCCCTCTTTCCCACATTTGTAACATACGACCGGTGGTCGTTCTCCTCCCCTAGAAACAGTTGATGTTTGTGCTGACGTCTTCACGTTATCATTGTTGTACCTTCTCTTCTTGAAATCTCCTCCTGACTCGCTCCTTCTATTATCACGACCACGATTACCACCAAAGTGGTTACCGCTTTTGTCCGAATGTTTTCCTCCCTGCTGGTTTTCATTGCTTCGATGACTGCCGCCACCGGTATGACCCTGGTTGTGGTCCCTCGGTTGCACATACTAATTATCTCGCTCTAATAATTGAGCCGTATTTACAACATCTGAATATAAAGAAAATTTATGAGAGATAAGATATTGCCGAATCTCGGATTTTAGACCTCTCAGAAACATCCTTGTCATTCGTTCCTCATTTTCGACCAAATGAGGTGCAAACCTGGATAACTCTGCAAATTTCGCCTCGTACTGGGACACCGTCATGTTGTTTTATTCCAGTCTGATAAACTCCACCTCCTTCATAGGACGAATACTTTCAGGAAAGTACTTGTCATTGAACAGTTTTTGAAATGTTTCCCAGGACATGTTGAGTGCGTCAGGCTGGGTACGCTTCACAGACTCCCACCAGTAGTCTGCCTCACAGCGGAACATAAAAGTGGCGAATGGAACCTTCTGTTCCTCCGTGCATCCCAAGACATCGAATATCTTGGTAATTTGCTTGACCCACGTTTCTGCCATGATCGGATCCGGCTTTCCCTTAAATTCTGGTGGTCCCAATTCTTTGAACTGCTTAGCAATGACAAACCGCGCGTTGTTATCATTTTCACCCGTATTCTGCACACGAGTCTCCCTCGTCTGATTTTGGATGAACTGCAAAAAGCTCCTAAACATTCCATCATTCATCGTTTGCTCGGTAACGTTGTTTACAGGAGGAATATTGCCTTCCTGTTGCACATTCCCCTGGGCGGTGATCAAAGGTGTCTCCACGGTCTGATTTACTCCATTATTAACGTTCTCAGCTGCCATTCTTAAGTACTGCCATAAAACAAGGGTTAATAGTTATGTCATATATTATCCCCATACTCTTACCGACCAAATAAACACCAAATAAACTTAGTCAGGTCATACTAGCGAAGGAATTCCCCGTCTCTCCCCTCCTAGTTCTTGTCTCACATCTCAGCCAGGGATCATATCCCTAAGCTCTGATACCAACTGTGACGCCCCCAAAATAGGTATACAACACCCATTCTGAGTCGCCAAATACATGGTACAGAAAGCAAACTATAACTTCAATAATACAATTGTCGTGCAAAATACGACAACACATACAGTGAGTTTAAATACAAATATTATCTTCTGGACAATATCCACACTCAAATAAATCCTCATTATAATTATTCAAACACTATTTTACAGAAATAGTGAGGACTGCTAAAACATCTTTCTAGAACCATCACTCCATACCCCGACTAGATCCTGCTATGTTCTCACCTCTTGAGAAGAAAAATGGAACAAAAAGGAAAAGGGTGAGCTCAACTAGCCCAGTAAAGAATATTATGACTAAGATAATATAAAACAAATTATCGTTAGTCTTTAACAGGGAAAAATCTGATAGAATATAATCGACAACAAGTTTTAGATCAACACTTGCAGCGGAAACAGCAAATCATTAGAAGAGTCAAGTAGAGAATGAATTCTACTATCTTCTAAGATTTAAAAGTCCATCATCAATATTTTATCCCTGTAACATCAATTAATAATCATCTTTATCCAAATGTTCATCTTTGCACTACAGGCCAAATATATTCATTTGTATCACCTGTCAGTCATGTTCATCTCAACACCTGTTCATCTTTGCACTACAGGCCAAAGATATTCATCAAGTAATCATACATCTTTGCACTACAGGCCAAAGATATTCAGTAATATCATTATTTATGACTGAGGATGATAAAAAATATCTTAAAGAGAACGAATCCAGTGAGACAGAAGGACAAATAGTAGGGATTCGTATAACAGTTTATCCAAGATCAATAATACTTCATAATAATCAATTGTGAAGCAGAATTCAAAAATAAAGATCAAAATATGGATATAATCAAAGATAGTAACCATAATAGACATCTTGGATAAAAAGGGAAAATTTTATTTTTCGGTGAATAGTGCCGTATTCGTGAATAGTGTCGTATACGTGAATAGTAACGTATACGTGAATAGTAACCCCGAAACAAAAAGTTCCAAATTTGATAAAAAAAAACTCATATCAATATTTCAGCATAATGATATTGAAGAAAATAATATCATTTAAGAAGAAAATAATATCCCTTACCTCAAAATATCAGTACTTCTGGTCGGAATACCGGTATAAGGCTGAAAGAAACTTGCTCTGATGAATAGAAACTCTCAAAGTATCTAAATACTCACAAAATACACTCAATAATCTAGAGAGAGAAAGAGAGAAAACTTGTTTCTGTTGTGATTTTCAATTCTAACTTAGCCCTCTATTTATAGGAAAATGTTAGCACGCCGAAGCAGACTTAACCTATAACCTGATGGCTTTACCTGCTACTATTCCCACCCACCACATTTGAATAAAAATCTCAGCACATTTCTTCACCAACCAAGAGTGGGGCCCACCAATTCTAGAATTTTCCATCAAAATGATAAACTCCGAAAATTTAACAATTTCTGAACCAGTCATCTCGTAAAATTCATAATAAATCATACGTTAATTTTTAACGGTTCAAAATTTGTGGACATATACTCAACTTATATATGTATAACATATCCAAAAATTACCACGATCCAACGGTTAGATTAAAAATTATAACCCCCGCAAAATATCTCAAAAACTCTGATTTTTAATACCTCCATTCCGACAAAAATACTGATAAAAACCTCAACATTAACTCCTTCATTTTTAACCACAAAAATATATCCCTCATTTATATCCACATAAAATAAATATTTCCTTATCATATGAATCAATAATTAATTATTCACAAATAATATTACAGAATCACATTTATGACAATCAGGCCGTTCCCAGGAAAGAGGGGGCTTTCCAATAAGGATTTCTCCTTACTGGCGCGCAATTAGATGACCAAACCTCTCCTTAGACAGAACTTTCTAGACATTGACAATAATGTTATCTAATATTATTATTCAAGTAATATGAATTATTGATCTGATAATGGAAAATACTGTGCAGCAACAATTATTAAAATAACAATAATATAAAATATCAACGCATCAATTATTGAATCAATAAAATAAAATATTGAACAATAACTACTGTAACAATTATTGAGTAGTGCCTTCTTACGTAAGAATCAATAATTGGTGCAATACCGTGTGCTACTATATTTTAACCACCGGTTATTCCAACAGTATTAATGGTAACAACTACGGTGTTATTTATAAATAACTTATACTTGTCGTTTTCTTCATCCAATCGCTTTTCGTTATAGGGTCACACAAGGCTGCGCCGTCGTACGAATATTCCCCGACAGCAAGAATATTCCACGACCAAACGAATATTCCCCGACAAAATAAATATTTTATAACCACTTGCTTATTTTGTAAAATTTGCACATTTCACCCATAACCAAAGTATTATATCAAATTAACCCCTTATTATTCACAATAATATTTAGTGAAAATTTGATTTTATTCATTAATAAGTTGGAGTCTTACAACCTCCCCTCCTTATGAAATTTCGTCCTCGAAATTGACGTACGTACCTGATATTTTAAAAAGGCGAGGATACCTCGCTTTCATTTTTGATTCCAACTCCCAGGTCATTTCTTCAATAGCATGGTTTCTCCACAAAACCTTAACTTGTGGTATAACCTTCGTGTGTAGGACATGCTCTTTCCTATCCAAGATCTTAACAGGTACCTCCTCGTACGTTAAATCTTCAGCTATCTCGTCTGGTTCTAACTCAATAATGTGGTTCGGGTCTTTAACATATTTACGAAGCATAGATATGTGAAAAATATTATGAACACAAGACATGCTTGGAGGTAATGCGAGTCTATATGCCACATTTCCTATTCGCTCAAGAATCTCAAATGGACCAACAAATCTTGGATTGAGCTTTCCTCTCTTCCCAAATCTTGTAACTCCCTTCCATTGTGTAACACGTAATAATACATGATCCCCAATATTAAATTCCACGTCCTTCCGATGAAGATCCGCATAACTCTTTTGTCGATCCTGTGCCGTTTGTATACGTTGTCGAATCGTTTGGATCTTCTCTGTAGTAATGCGTACCAACTCTGGTCCCAACAATGTTGCTTCACCCACCTCATCCCAGCATACTGGAGAACGACATTTTCTTCCATACAACGCCTCGAATGGAGCCACACCTATGCTCACCTGATAACTGTTGTTGTAGGAGAATTCCACCAATGGTAGGTACTTATCCCAACTCCCTTTGAGATCTAGGACACAAAGTCTTAATAGATCTTCAAAAATTTGAATAGTCCTCTCTGATTGTCCTTTCGTTTGAGGATGGTATGCCGAAATGAATTGTAAATCCGTGCCCATAGCTTTCTGCAAGCTAACCCAAAATCGTGAAGTGAATCTTGGATCACGATCCGAAACTATGGATACTGGCATGCCATGCAATCTCACAATCTCGTTTACGTACATACTAGCAAGACGTTCAAGGGAATAAGTCTTACGTATCGGCAAGAAATGAGCGGACTTGGTTAATCTATCAACAATAACCCAAATCGCATCTATGCCTTGAGAAACCTTGGGAAGACCCGTAACAAAATCCATAGTAATGTGTTCCCACTTCCATTTCAGAATCTCAAGTGGTTGCAATGGACCCTTTGGTACTTGATGCTCTTCTTTTACACTTTGACAAGTTAAACATCTCGAGATAAACTCCGCGATCTCTCTTTTCATATTGCTCCACCAAAATGTATGTCGAAGATTGTGATACATTTTGGTACTCCCAGGATGGATTGCAAACGGTGTGTTGTGTGCCTCCATCATTATTCTATGCTTCAAGTCAAAATTATTAGGAACACAAAGTCTGGAGTTGACTCGAAGTATTCCTTCTTCATCGATTCTTGCTTCTGGAATAGCACTTTCTTGCACTTTCTTCTTCATACGCATCAGCTCCATGTCCGTAGCTTGAGCAGCTTTAACTTTATCGATTAAAGTCGGTTCTACTCGTATATTTGATATCATCATGTGGGTACTTGGAGCCTTCATCTCTATCTCCATCCTTTGCAAGTCATACAAAATGGGCCTTTGTGTTAACAACATTGCACTCGTACCCGTATATGATCTTCTACTCAATGCGTCAGCTACTACGTTTGCTTTTCCAGGATGATATTGGATGGTATGATCGTAATCTTTCAACAGCTCGAGCCAACGTCGCTACCGCATGTTGAGTTCCTTTTGGGTGAAGAAATATTTGAGGCTTTTATGATCTGTATAGATCTCCACTTTCTCCCCATACAGGTAGTGTCTCCAGATCTTCAACGAAAAAATGACTGCTGCCAACTCCAAATCATGAGTAGGATAATTCCTCTCATATTCTTTGAGTTGTCGTGAGGCATAGGCTATGACTTTCCCATGTTGCATGAGAACACATCCTAACCCTTTGCCTGAAGCATCGCTGTAGATAACAAATCCATCCGAACCAGATGGTATTGTCAGAACAGGTGCCGAAATGAGTCTCCTCTTGAGTTCTTGAAAACTCTTCTCGCATTTCTCACTCCATACGAATTTTGTATCTTTCTGAGTCAGCTAAGTTAACGGAGTAGCAATTCGAGAAAATCCTTCCACGAATCTCCGATAGTAACCAGCTAAGCCCAGAAAGCTACGTACTTTGGTCACCGACTTCGGTTGCTCTCAATTGTGATTCATATCCCAATCTTGGATAGCACGTCACAATGGCACCTATTGTTTTACCACCACACAAATATAGAGTCTCTTACGGAGAGTCTGGTTTTGGTTCATTCTACAAAGGAAATCACCAGATAGAGGCTCGGGTACCAACTTCTATAGTTGGATTTTTAACTCCTGAAGTTCAATAGGAGCTATTCAATATGAGATTTTAGAAATAGGTTTTGTATCGAGTTAAAGATCAATACAAAAATTTAATATCACGCTCAGGGTTAGGCCAGGAAATTCTTCAGGAAATCCGTCAGGAAATTCACTAACAACAGAAATATCATTCAAATCTAACGTATTTTTGTTCAAGTCCATGACATGGGCTAAGAAAGCTTGACATTCGTTTTTTAATAAACGAATGGCTTTATGGCTTGGTATGACAGCGATTGATTTTTGTGGTTTGGTTGCTTGAATTCGCATAACAGGTTGGTTAGGAATATGAAAACTAACAACCTTACGTAAACAATCAATTTTGGCATGATGAGTAGTTAACCAATCAATTCCTAAAATCACATCAAAAGCAAGTATCTTTAAGGAGATAAGGTCAACAGGTAATGTGATTGTGCCAACTTGGATTAAGCAAGATTTATAAACTGTAGATGTAATGAAAGTTTCTCCTAACGGAGTCTCCACAGATAGGTCAAAGTCTAATTTCTCCGGAGTCAAGTTTAAACGTTGAGCACAAGCAGGAGAGATAAAAGAATGGGTAGAACCGATATCTAGTAAAGTATAAACTTCGCAAGAATTCAAGATTAGCTTACCCGTGATCACCTCGTTCGGGTTTCTCACGTTTTGGCCAGTCACGACAAACGCCCTTCCAGGAACCGCTGATTTCGACTTATCCGGGACAACTTTTGGAGTCACCATCCCCGCTGAACTTGGTTTTACTACAGAACACTCTCGAGCTATATGACCCTCCTTTCCACAGTTATAACATACCTTGGATTGTTGTGGGCAGTTTGGGCTGATATGTCCCTCTTTCCCACATTTGTAACATACGACCGGTGGTCGTTCTCCTCCCCTAGAAACAGTTGATGTTTGTGCTGACGTCTTCACGTTATCATTGTTGTACCTTCTCTTCTTGAAATCTCCTCCCGACTCGCTCCTTCTATTATCACGACCACGATTACCACCAAAGTGGTTACCGCTTTTGTCCGAATGTTTTCCTCCCTGCTGGTTTTCATTGCTTCGATGACTGCCGCCACCGGTATGACCCTGGTTGTGGTCCCTCGGTTGCACATACTCATTATCTCGCTCTAATAATTGAGCCGTGTTTACAACATCTGAATATAAAGAAAATTTATGAGAGATAAGATATTGCCGAATCTCGGGTTTTAGACCTCTCAGAAACATCCTTGTCATTCGTTCCTCATTTTCGACCAAATGAGGTGCAAACCTGGATAACTCTGCAAATTTCGCCTCGTACTGGGACACCGTCATGTTATTTTATTCCAGTCTGATAAACTCCACCTCCTTCATAGGACGAATACTTTCAGGAAAGTACTTGTCATTGAACAGTTTTTGAAATGTTTCCCAGGGCATGTTGAGTGCGTCAGGCTGGGTACGCTTCACAGACTCCCACCAGTAGTCTGCCTCACAGCGGAACATAAAAGTGGCGAATGGAACCTTCTGTTCCTCCGTGCATCCCAAGACATCGAATATCTTGATAATTTGCTTGACCCACGTTTCCGCCATGATCGGATTCGGCTTTCCCTTAAATTCTGGTGGTCCCAATTCTTTGAACTGCTTAGCAATGACAAACCGCGCGTTGTTATCATTTTCACCCGTATTCTGCACACGAGTCTCCCTCGTCTGATTTTGGATGAACTGCAAAAAGCTCCTAAACATTCCATCATTCATCGTTTGCTCGGTAACGTTGTTTACAGGAGGAATATTGCCTTCCTGTTGCACATTCCCCTGGGCGGTGATCAAAGGTGTCTCCACGGTCTGATTTACTCCATTATTAACGTTCTCAGCTGCCATTCTTAAATACTGCCATAAAACAAGGGTTAATAGTTATGTCATATATTATCCCTATACTCTTACCGACCAAATAAACACCAAATAAACTTAGTCAGGTCATACTAGCGAAGGAATTCCCCGTCTCTCCCCTCCTAGTTCTTGTCTCACATCTCAGCCAGGGATCATATCCCTAAGCTCTGATACCAACTGTGACGCCCCCAAAATAGGTATACAAAACCCATTCTGAGTCGCCAAATACATGGTACAGAAAGTAAACTACAACTTCAATAATACAATTATCGTGCAAAATACGACAACACATGCTGTGAGTTTAAATACAAATATTGTCTTCTGGACAATATACACACTCAAATAAATCCTCATTACAATTATTCAAACACTATTTTACAGAAATAGTGAGGACTGCTAAAACATCTTTCTAGAACCATCACTCCATACCCCGACTAGATCCTGCTATGTTCTCACCTCCTGAGAAGAAAAATAGAACAAAAAGGAAAAGGGTGAGCTCAACTAGCCCATTAAAGAATATTATGACTAAGATAATATACAAACAAATTATCGTTAGTCTTCAACAGGGAAAATTTTATTTTTCGGTGAATAGTGCCGTATTCGTGAATAGTGTCGTATACGTGAATAGTAACCCCGACACAAAAAGTTCTAAATTTGATAAAAAAAACTCATATCAATATTTCAGCATAATGATATTGAAGAAAATAATATCATTTAAGAAGAAAATAATATCCCTTATCTCAAAATATCAGTACTTCTGGTCGGAATACCGGTATAAAGCTGAAAGAAACTTGCTCTGATGAATAGAAACTCTCAAAGTATCTAAATACTCACAAAATACACTCAATAATCTAGAGAGAGAAAGAGAGAAAACTTGTTTCTGGTGTGATTTTCAATTCTAACTTAGCCCTCTATTTATAGGAAAATGTTAGCACGCTGAAGCAGACTTAACCTGCAACCTGATGGCTTTACCTGCTACTATTCCCACCCACCACATTTGAATAAAAATCTCAGCACATTTCTTCACCAACTAAGAGTGGGGCCCACCAATTCTAGAATTTTCCATCAAAATGATAAACTCCGAAAATTCAATAATTTCTGAACCAGTCATCTCGTAAAATTCATAATAAATCATACGTTTATTTTTAACGGTTCAAAATTTGTGGACATATACTCAACTTATATATGTATAACATATACAAAAATTACCACGATCCAACGGTCGGATTAAAAATTATAACCCCCGCAAAATATCTCAAAAACCATGATTTTTAATACCTCCATTCCGACAAAAATACTGATAAAAACCTCAACATTAACTCCTTCATTTTTAACCACAAAAATATATCCCTCATTTATATCCACATAAAATAAATATTTCCTTATCATATGAATCAATAATTAATTATTCACAAATAATATTACAGAATCACATTTATGACAATCAGGCCGTTCCCAGGAAAGAGGGGGCTTTCCAGTAAGGATTTTTCCTTACTGGCGCGCAATTAGATTACCAAACCTCTCCTTAGACACAACTTTCTAGACATTGCAAATAATGTTATCTAATAATATTATTCAAATAATATGAATTATTGATCTGATAATGAAAAATACTGTGCAGCAACAATTATTGAAACAAAAATAATATAAAATATC
Source organism: Panax notoginseng (assembly GCA_016801055.1). Taxonomy (NCBI): domain Eukaryota; kingdom Viridiplantae; phylum Streptophyta; class Magnoliopsida; order Apiales; family Araliaceae; genus Panax; species Panax notoginseng. The sequence continues at coordinate 19,091,954 of CM029021.1, forward strand.
AACGCAGCAATTATTGAATCAATAAAATAAAATATTGAACAATAACTACTGTAACAATTATTGAGTAGTGCCTTCTTACGTAAGAATCAATAATTGGTGCAATACCGTGTGCTACTATATTTTAACCACCGGGTATTCCAACAGTATTAACGGTAACAACTACGCCGTTATTTATAAATAACTTATACTTGTCGTTTTCTTCATCCAATCGCTTTCCGTTATGGGGCCCACACAAGGCTGCGCCGTCGTACGAATATTCCCCGACAGCAAGAATATTCCACGACTAAACGAATATTCCCCGACAAAATGAATATTTTATATCCACTTGCTTATTTTACAAAATTTGTACATTTCACCCATAACCAAAGTATTATATCAAATTAACCCCTTATTATTCACAATAATATTTAGAGAAAATTTAATTTTATTCATTAATAAGTTGGGGTCTTACATTACCCCCAGAGCGTGAAATTGAATTTTGTATCGACCTTGAACCCGGTACAAAACCCATTTCCAAAGCCCCATATCGAATGGCTCCTATTGAACTTCAGGAGTTAAAGATCCAACTGCAGGAATTGTTAGACATTGTCTTTATTCGTCCTAGTACTTCTCCTTGGGGTGCTCCTGTGCTATTCGTGAAGAAGAAAGATGGAAGTATGCGACTTTGTATTGATTATCGGGAGTTGAATCATGTCACCATCAAAAACAGGTACCCATTGCCACGTATTGATGACCTGTTTGACCAGTTGCAAGGAGCACAATTCTTTTCAAAGATCGATCTTCGTTCTGGATATCATCAGCTGAAGGTTAGAACTGAGGATATTCCAAAGACGGCTTTTAGAACTCGGTACGGGCATTATGAATTCCTAGTCATGTCCTTTGGATTGACTAATACTCCTGCTGCCTTCATGGATATGATGAACCGGGTATTCAAGAAATATTTGAATCACTTTGTGGTCGTCTTTATTTATGACATCCTTATTTATTCTAAAAGCCGTGAAGATCATAAGCAACACTTGAGGCGGGTACTCCAAAAGCTTCGTGAATACAAGCTTTATGCCAAGTTGAAGAAATGCGAGTTCTGGCTGGAGGAGGTAGCATTCCTTGGGCACGTAGTATCAAGTCGTGGAATATCGGTTGACCCGGCAAAGACTGAAGCTATTCAAAGCTGGGAGCAACCTAAATTAGTGACCGAAGTACGTAGCTTTCTTGGTTTAGTTGGTTATTATCGGAGATTCATGGAAGGATTTTCTCGAATCGCTACTCCATTAACTCAGCTGACTCGGAAAGATACAAAGTTCGGTTGGAGCGAAGAATGTGAGCAGAGTTTTCAAGAACTCAAGAGGAGACTCATTTCAGCACCTATTCTAACAATACCATCTGGCTCGGAGGGATTTGTCATCTATAGTGATGCTTCGAGCAAAGGGTTGGGATGCGTTCTCATGCAACATGAAAAAGTCATAGCCTATGCATCAAGACAACTCAAGGAATATGAGAGGAATTATCCTACTCATGATCTAGAGTTGGCAGTTGTTGTCTTTGCACTTAAATTTTGGAGGCATTACTTGTATGGGGAGAAGGTGGAGATCTTTACGGATCATAAAAGCCTCAAATATTTCTTCACTCAAAAGGAACTCAACATGCGACAACGACGTTGGCTTGAACTGTTGAAAGATTATGATCATACCATTCAATACCATCCTGGAAAAGCGAACGTGGTAGCTGACGCATTGAGTAGAAGATCATATGCAAGTACGAGTGCAATATTGTCAACACAAAGGCCCATTTTGTGTGACTTGCAAAGGATGGAGATAAGGTTAAAGACTCCAGGGACCCATGTGATGATGGCGAAGAAAGTACAAGAAGGTGCTATGCCGGAAGCAAGAATCGATGAAGAAAGAATACTTCGAGTCAACTCCAGACTTTGTGTTCCTAACAACCCTGATTTAAAGTATGAAATCATGATGGAGGCGCACAACACAGCGTTTGCAATCCATCCTGGAAGTACCAAAATGTATCATGATCTTCGTCATACATTTTGGTGGAGCAATATGAAGAGAGAGATAGCATTATTTATCTCAAGGTGTCTAACTTGTCAACGAGTCAAAGCGGAGCATCAAGTACCAAAAGGTCCATTGCAACCACTTGAAATTCCAGAATGGAAGTGGGAGCACATTACCATGGATTTCGTTACCGGTCTTCCTAAGGTTTCTCATGGTATAGATGCGATTTGGGTCATTGTTGATAGATTGACCAAGTCTGCTCATTTCTTACCAATACGAGAAACTTATACACTTGAACGTCTTGCTCGTATGTACATAAACAAGATTATAAGACTGCATGGTATGCCAGTATCTATAGTTTCTGATCGAGACCCAAGATTCACTTCACGATTTTGGGTTAGTTTACAAAAAGCTATGGGCACAGATTTACGATTTAGTTCGGCATATCATCCTCAGACGGACGGACAATCAGAGAGGACTATTCAAACTCTAGAAGATTTCTTAAGACTCTGTGTCTTTGACTTCAAGGGAAGTTGGGACAAGTTCTTACCATTGGTGGAGTTTTCCTACAATAACAGTTATCAAGCAAGTATTGGCATGGCTCCATTCGAAGAATTGTATAGAAGAAAATGTCGTTCTCCAGTATGCTGGGATGAGGTGGGTGAAGTAACGTTGTTGGGACCGGAGTTAGTACGTATGACTACAGAAAAGATTCAAACGATCCGACAACGTATAAAAACCTCACAAGATCGACAAAAGAGTTATGTTGATCTTCATAGAAAGGACGTGGAATTTGATATAGGAGATCATGTGTTCTTACGTGTTGCTCCATGGAAAGGAGTTACGAGATTTAGAAAAAGAGGAAAGCTCAATCCTCGATTCATCAGTCCATTTTTAATCCTCGATCGAGTAGGAACTGTGGCTTATAGACTCGCTTTACCGCCAAGTATGTCTCGTGTTCATAACGTTTTTCACATATCCATGTTACGCAAATATGTGGAAGACCCGAACCACATTATTGAGTTAGAACCGGACGAAATAGTGGAGAATTTGACGTATGAAGAAGTTCATGTTCAAATCTTGGATAAGAAGGAACATATTCTACGCTCCAAGGTTATACCTCAAGTCAAAGTTTTGTGGAGAAACCACGATGTTGAGGAAATGACTTGGGAGTTAGAATCTGAAATGAAATCAAGGTATCCTTATCTCTTCGACATACCAGGTACGTACCCTAATTTCGAGGGCGAAATTTCATAAAAAGGGGAGGTTGTAAGACCCCAACTTTTATAAATAAAGATGAATTTTCTATAAATATCATTTTTGAATATTATAGAGTTAATTTGATATAATGTTATAGTTGTGGGTAATATTTATAAATTTTGCAAAGTACGCAAGTTATTATATAATATTCAATTGGTCGGGGAATATTCGTTTTAACAGGAAATATTCGTACAACGGCACAATCATTGGTGGACCCCACAACGGAATTATTGTCGGATTGAGAAAACGACAAAAATATTTTATTAAAAATAACGGCAGAAGTTTTACCATTGATACTGTTGAACTACTTGGTAGTAAAAGTACAGTAATACGTGTGGTTGCATAGTAGCACACGGTATTGATTATTAATATTTATGTGAGAAGTCACTCAGTTTGATTCAATTATTGTCAGTTAATAATATGAATTATTTAGCGATAATGACGTTTTGTTTTATTCGTATTATTAACGTAATAAAACAGAAACATCTTTTTATATAAAACAGAATACTTTATTAAAGTTATTCTATAAATAGAATATATTATATTTTATTTAAAAGATTTTTCTTTAAATATGGACCGTTAGATTAAAGTAATCAATCTGGACCGTTCATGGATTAGTTACTATTCATTCTATTTTTCTATAAATAGCAGCTCATTCCTTCATTATTTCTTACGAATTCACTGAACTCTAGAGAGAGAAACTATAGAGAGAGAGAGAAGAAGAGTATTCTGCTACTTAACTACTTCCTTATTACAGCTCTTCTTTAAAACGGTAAGGGGTGTTATTCTTTCTTATTCATGAAGAGAACTGTTGTTATTCCATTTCTTATTATTCTGTTGGAATAACCTGTATACGCGGTCTACCCTATACTTGGTGACATTCTTCTATTATTCTGTTGGAACATCCTGTCTGTGTGTTTTACACCGGACCTGGTTCCGTTTTTATTATTATTCTGTTGGAACATCATGTCTGTGTGTTTTACACCGGACCTGGTTCCGTCTTGTTATTATTCTGTTGGAACATCATGTCTGTGTGTTTTACACCGGACCTGGTTCCATTATTTATTATTCTGTCGGAATATCCTATCTGTGCGTTTACGCCGGACCTGGTTCTATTATTTATTATTCTGTTGGAATAACCTGTCTGTGCGGTCTATCGCATGCCGGGTGATTTCTTTTGTTATTCCATTCTTTATTATACTCAGTTGGTTAAGTTTGGACTTCTATACTCCATGAAATTAGTGGAATATCCTTGATAATTGCGGTTCATCCAGTATCTTTTCATGAAAATATTCTTCTAAGTATTCTTGAATTTTACTCCACAAAGCAGTATCATGTTGACCATTTGGACGTTGTTAATTCTTGGATAAATTAATTCTTAAACTTGTTTTATTGAATTCTTATATCATTGTCATCATCCTCATGTTTATAAAATGTTGAAAGTCATCTGTGGCATGTAGTGCATAGATGGACTTGGTATGATTATGACCAGGGATTATTCGGTATAATCATGACCGTAATGTTACAAATGATGTGGTAAAAGTCATCATTGGCCCGTAGTGCATTGATGGACAGTTGTTGGCATGATCATGACCATTAATGAATACACGAATATCATTGGCCGTAGTGCAGGGGTGATTCGATGATGTGGATTATTTTATTAAGCTGAGTCCCAGCGATCACAGTGTTAAAAAACCTTTTAAATCATAAAAGATAGTAGAGTTTATTTTCTACTTGACTCTTTTAATGGATTACTTGTTCCGCTGCAGTTAAACTTGATGTCTATTATATTTTATCAGTTTAACATTGTTGAAGGCTAATGATAATTTATTCTGCATTATCTTAGTCATAATATTTCTTACTGGGCTAGTTGAGCTCACCCTTTCTTTCACTATTCTCTTCAGGAAATGAGAACGTAGCTGGGGCAAGTCGGGGAACGGAGAGATGGTCCGAATGATAGTATTAGTTAGTAGTCCTCACTATTCTATGTAATGGTGTATTAATAAATGTAATGAGGACTCCTTTTGAGTATGAATACTCTCTAGAAGATAATATTTGTATTCAAACTCACAGTTTATGTTTTGTCGTATTGTACACGACAGTTGTATTAGTAAGTTGTATTTGTATTCTGTACTATGTATCTAACGACCCAAGATGGGTGATGTATACCTAATTTTGGGGGTGTCACGTGAAATCTCAGCTTTTTAGGTCATTAATACCAAATCTCTGCTTGGGCACCGGAGGTGGCTCTGAGGCGCGGAGAGTAAGGCTTGGAATGGCACTGCAGCGTCATGTCAGCACAAAAAGATCGGAGCTCGCGCTGCAGCACCAGTTTATAAAGGAACTAGGGCGCTGCAGCGCCAAGCTGACATCATCATTAACCCGGAGGGCACGCTGCAATGCCAGGTTAAAGCCTGGCATTTGTGTTGCAGCGCCAGTGTGCAATTTTTAACCTTTTTTGCCCCTTAAAGCTGGAAATGACCTAATAAGCCCTGCAACACAAACATTAAGCAAAATAATAACAAAAAATATATAAAAGCTAAATAAATAATGGAGAATAGGCAGCTTCTTAAGCCACAGAGGATCTGATTCACGGATATAAATCTCACACATAAAATACCCCCAAACTTAAGCTTTTGCTTGTCCTCAAGCAAATTATCTGAACATCCATACCCACATTAATGTAAGACGCGAATGAAATCTAATCCTATAGACTATCATCATGGCTTCTAAGCACAATTATAGACCCTCTCAGAGAACAGGACAACACAGATATGAATGAGGGTTTAATATCAATTTGCAAGCATAAGACTGTACTCGATCCATTCTCTGTGTGTGTGTGAAGACCAGCCATCCTAACTAATCATAGCTCAAATTAAGTTCACACAGTCGATTGTGATAACCAATATGCTCACTCTGCAACTCGAACAATCAACGAGCATTAAGAACAAGACGTAAATGCAATAAAGGATCAAAAGGCTCTAGCATGAAGACAGTAAAATCTGACTCGGACAATGCTTAATTACCTTAGGCTATTCAGAGCTACCCATTAATGAACTTTTGATCAATGACTCCCAAGCTAGATGACTTTAGGGCACTAGGTGTAGAACACCCCTATGAATCTAATAACTCGAGCAGCAAAGGCCACGTAATCAACTTAAGCCAAATTAGACTTTACGAAATTCGAAGATTATTAGGTGAGTGCATTTTATGTTACATCTCAACTTAAGTCTGCATTTATGGGCGAGTGCGTTTCACGCTCCATCTCGACCCACCGCAAGACTTTCGATTACACCATTTTTTATTTTTTATTTATATACCAGAACTCAAGATCCAAAAATGTAAAAGCGTCTAAGTCTTTTATTACCTTGTAATCATGAAAGTTTTGATAGAGTGTACATATTCTCAAAACAATAAACAAACAAGCTATATCCGAAAAATAACTAGTTACAACAATTGGTCAGTGCTTGCTAAGAAGGATGAATTAATAACAGTCTCGACTTATCGATTGAACACACCCCTAGCTCACACATGCTTAACACGACTCTAAGAGATAGACATAATCACTTGGTGCTTGTCATTCACAATCAAAAAAAATATAATCTTTAAAACCCAAGCCCAGCATATGAACAGTTACAGAACGGGGGATAGGGTTAATCAAAAACCATAGCAAGAAAAGATAAGAGTCAAAGTACCCTTGCACTAATACCAACTCAAAATAGGGGAAAGCCATAACACATGGCATCAAGTATACCAATTTGTGCAAATCCCAAAATATGGCTATAAACAAAACATACAAGATGCTAATTATAAAAACATCCATAACAATCCCAAAATATGGCTATAAACAAAACATGATGCTAATTATAAAGACATTAATAACAATAAATGAAATTGTTCATGCATAATCCATAATAAAAATAAAACCAACATAATCAGTCTAAAAAGTCTAAGGTTATTCAAGCCCAAAAGACGCAATTCAAACATAACAATTCATATAAATAAAATGGAATAGAAATCTCCCCCAGACTTAACTGTGCCAATGCCCTCATTGGCCTGAGATGGTGTAGAATCATTCAATGCCATCCCCGTCTGTATCTTCCTCGTGGGCCTCATCTCTAGGCGGGGATGATGGTGGATAGGGAGTAAAAGTCGGAGACTCTGAAAACTGGAATGGCGTTGACTCTGCGTCATCCCCACCCTTGGGTGCATAGATGCTGGAAATGGTGTTGGCAAACTCTGTATGGTTGTGCATGAACTGGCTCTTCCACTGAGCTACAGTGTCCACCTTCCTATGTAGGAAGTTCAGGCTAGCCAAAATCTCAGCTAGGGTCGTAGGTGGAGCAGACCCAGATGGGGGCTCGGATACCTGTGTGGACGGTCCGGCCTCAGATGAGGGTGGCGACTTTGGAGCCGGTAGGTAACCCTCGCCCTGAGGGTGAGACAGCGCTCCTTCCCACACTCTAAATCGGTAGATGACATGATGATCTATGACTGCCATGGGCGACTGAGTGACGTCATCGTTCTGCCACTGCACGCCCGCCCGTTTGCAGAGGCAGGTAATAAGGGACGGGTGAGGGAGTCTTGATATTGTGTTGCTTCGGATAGCCTTCTTGATGGACTCCTGAATGAGAACCCCTACATCCACTTTCAGTCCCGTGACGATGGCAAAGAGCAGGACGACTCGCTCTCAAGTGACATTGCTGAGATGGCGTGTTGGCATGATGTTTGAGCAGATAAAGGCATACCACGCCTTGCCATAGCGACTGAGAGCTTGTTGAGGGAAACTGGTCTTCTCGCCATGGAATTCATTTGTCTTCCAGGCGGTGCCGAGCTTGCCAAGCCTTACTACTATCTCATCTGCGCTCTAGCTCCGTAGCCCGGGCTCCAAGTAGTCGTGGCCATCATAATTTGGAGTCCCAAATACACTGTTGATGGACGGGCTATCATAGGGGATCAGTTTACCCCGAATTGGAACTACCGCAGGGCAATCTGCACTAGCATTGGCGTAGAACTCTCTGACCACAGAAATAATAGCAGAGTCAGGCTGCTTTGTAAAGTGGATCCATTTCATTGCTAGTATCATCGTCATCATATCACCAACATTCTTATAATTTGGCCTAAGACCCCTCTCAGGCATCAAATTTCACTTGGCGAATGTTTGGGTGTATCACTTCCACACCTCCTCACTAATAAATTTGGCAGGGTCCCATCTTGGAGGAGGAGCTCTCGGTGCCGGTGAAAGGGGGCCGGTGCTAGTACGGGGCGTTTGGATACGATGTCAACAACTTTAGTTTATAGCACAAGAGAGGATCACAATCTAACCCAAAACTAACAAACCAAAGGGTGGCTTTCAATTGAAGATGCAAGGAACACAAATAACCCAAAACTTGCAACATGGGAGTAGCAAACCCTAGCCTTAGTAATTGGATAATTCAACAGATCACCCATAACTAATAATAACAAGATAAGGTCATATTCTTACTTTGCAAATAACACAGTACGACTCACAGAGAAACCATTGTAATAAATAAAAGGAATGGCTAAAATCACCCAAAATCCACAGTAAAGGAAGTAATACCCTTTAATAGAAACAGCAAGTCCCTTACCTTGTAGAGAATCAGTCTCTGGCACGATTTGGAGAGGCTAGGGCACGATTATGAAAGGCTAGGGCACGAATGAGAGGATCGCTTGGGCTTTTGGCTGGAAGAGTGATCGAAACTGTCAAGAGATAGGGAGAATTGTGACTGTTATGCTGATAAAAAGCCGTCTTAAGAGCCAAAATTTCACTAATGAAGTTGCAGCGCGAGAAATCCTTTGTTGTTTGGCGCTGCAGCGCGAGTCCAAAAATCAAAATTTTAACTTGGCACTGCAGCGCGATCGTCAGTTCAAAACCTGACGCTGCAGCGCGACTTACAGTATTGATGTCGGCGTTGCAGCGTGAGTTTCCAGTATATCCTAGTATGTCTTGGCGCTGCAGCGCGGATTGTAGTACTGATGTCGGCGTTGTAGCGCGAGTTTCCAGTGTGATGGATGAGGCTTGGCGCTAAAAACTTGTTGGTCAGTTTCCCAACCAATAAAATACGCACAAGTATACGCGGTCAACAAGTAATATATGATAAGTTGAGTGTCGTACCCACGAGGATAAAGTGTTAGGTGCTAGTCAAATACTAAAATTGGTTCAATATAGTCTTATCTAAACAAGTAAATGGAGATGGTGTGTTAAACTATATGATTAAAAACTATAGACATAAGAGATTGAGTTGTACAAGGAAGTCAAGCTAGGATTACAATTCTCTTAATACGTTGCCTAATCTCCTAACTCTCCACATTATAAACGAATCAAGGAATGGTTAACCGAGAACAGTAATTACACATAAGCCTCTTTTGAAAGTCAAATATACATCCCTAGCTAGATGAATCACAATATTTTTATGGTGAAAATAACTAGACTAGGGTCATTAAGCTTAATCTCAAGGGCTATACAAGGTAAATAGAGATATGTATATCCTATTAAATAATTTGTGCACACATTCCCATAGGCATGGTCATAACAAGTGTTCTTGTATTTAAATGTTAGATATTAATATCCATTTTTTAATATCCATTAATATCAATATCAATTTCTATGTCAACCAATCAATCAATAAGCATGAAATACAACAACCCATTCCAAAATGATTCATTAATATAAATAGGAGAGAAAGTTAATTAAGATAAATAATAGGTTACATTGCAATCCTAGAAATGGAATTAGTTCATAAATATAGTACTAATACACATTTCCAATGTGTTCCACATGCTCAATAATACACTAATGAATGAAAAATTTGGATAAAGAAAACTTCTTTTGTAAAAAATTTTGGCTCCAAGTCTTCTCTTCTCTGTGTAGAGTCTGAGCTATGAAGGATGCAATGTACTTTTCTTCCATGAGGACCATCTTCTTTCTCTTCTAAACTAAATAAATTGAAAAACTCCTATTCTAAGCTCTGTAATAAATTGTGGTTGCAGCTTCTGTGTTAGATAATGAATTCTCAGCTTTTTAGGTCATTAATACCAAATCTCTGCCTGGGCACCGGAAGTAGCGCTGCAGCGCGGAGAGTAAGGCTTGGAATGGCGCTGCAACGCCACGTCAGCTCAAAAAGACCGGAGCTCGCACTGCAGCGCCAGTTTATAAAGGAATTGGGGCGCTGCAGCGCCAAGCTAACATCATCATTGACCTAGAGGGCACACTACAGCGGCAGGTTAAAGCCTGGCATTGGCGCAGCAGTGCCAGTGTGCAATTTTTGACCTTTTTTGCCCCTTAAAGCTGGAAATTACCTAATAAGCCCTGCAACACAAACATTAAGCAAAATAATAACAAAATATATATAAAAGCTAAATAAATAATGGAGAACAGGCAACTTCTTAAGCCATAGAGGATCTGATTCGCGAATATAAATCACTCATCAACTCGTCCCTCAGGGAAGTCCTCGCGCTTAATTTATTTTCTTTTCATGTAATGAAGACTTTACTTGTGTTAAGTTTGGGGAGGGGGGGTTAGTAGTTTTAATAGTTAGTTTGCTTGTGAATTCATAATATGTGGTTGCATAGTATGATGCATTAGTAATTGTTAACTTTCATTCATTCGCATATGTGCTATATATATATATATATATATATAAATTCATCCTTTATTCACGTAGAATTTGTGTTAGTAGAAGCATGCATAGAGCATCTTGCACTGAGATTGGGCATGGATGCCTTGGTATGTTAGGTAATGGCCGACGATGAAACTGGTTTACCCTGTACGTGTATATAATTAACTATCATGTGTTGATTGGTTTTGAACATAGGAACCTTATAGCATAATTTCTAGCTTTCTTCCAATTTTAAGCACACCAACTGACTATCAGTAGCGATTAGGGAATTTATGTAAGATAAACCATGGGCATTCACTTGATCATTGTTTAAAATTAGCGTTGGCCAATGCATAAGTTTGGGGGATTTTGGTTTACATGTATAAAAAAATAAGAAAACATGAAGAAAAAAAAAATAGAAAAATGGTTATATGTGAAATAAAAATTAGCTTAGTTTAAATTTGTGGCTTTTGTTACTCGAACGAGACGCTCTATGGGATGTCTTTACACCCTGCGCCCTAAATCCTTCGGGTTTTGGAGTCGTTGGTCGAAAGTCTGCTACACGGGTAACATTGAAAAGCCTAAGGAAGTTACACATTGCACAAGTCAGACATGGGAAATAACAGGTGGGATGGAGAATTAAAATGCACCCGTAATGTATGAGAATTTAACGCTTTATATTCTATTGCTTATTAGCCTAATTTCCCTCGTGCTTATGTGGATGCCATGTTTAGTTAAAAATGTGTAGAAGGGTGTGTGTGTCCATGAATTTGATTACACAAATGATTTTAAAACTGCTGATACAATGTTGGGTACACATACACAAGGAGGTTAGAGTTATGTTAGTGAGGTGAGAATATGAGAAGTAAAAAACATACATGATGTGATACTGATTGCAAGTTAGGTGTTTATCTCTGAGGCGTATATATTATATAACTACCATGGTTATTGCTCGATCTCATTAGTTGAATTAATTATGTTTAGTTTGTGTTAGGGTAGTTGTGTAAATTTCTTGAGGACCAGGAAGTATTTTAAGTTTGGGGATATTTGATGAGTGGGTAGAAAACCTACGAGTCTGGTATTTCTTAGCTTAGTATATTGTTATTTTCTTAGTAATACATGTTACTTTTGATAGTTTTGGTGTGCTTTGCAGGAATGAAGTGCGGATGAGACTAAGGAGCTGAAAAGAAAGAAAAGATTGAAGTTTAGGATAGACTGACAGTAGAGTGCGGACTGCGCTTCAAATAAGTTGCATATGTTGTGGGGTGCACTGCGGCTGAGTGGAGTTTTTGCTAGCATGGCGCGGGCTGCGCAACTTATCAAAGGGTTATGGTGCGGGGCGCGCCGCTCTGACGTGTTCTACAGATTTTGTTACTTATTTGCGCAAAAGTTGATTTAAAAAAGGATTTGGATATTACCTTATGTAATAGGGTTTGTTAGGGGCTTTAAATACTTTCTTTTGGGATTGTTTTGGGGGATCTTTTTAACTGACAACTATTGGGGGCTACACTTGTGGAGCTTTTGGATATTGAATTGGAGGCTTTACGAGACAGATTTTGGAGGGCAATACTGAAGTTCTGTACTCAAGATGTTTTTCAGTTTTTATTTGTTAGTTTCAATTATGATGAGGAACTAATTTCTTAATTAGGGGTACAATGGAACCTTTTGCGATGCAATAACTAAATTATATTTATTCTCACTTATTGATCTTATTGAGTTGATTATTATATTTTGTGCTTGATTAAATAATTGTTTGGCCAACAATTAACATGATATCTTTGATGGAATTGAAAGAGGAAATCTTAGATTAGATCTGAATATAATAACGCATGAATTTGTTGATTCTTCTTAAGGATGACATAATAGTGTATGAGACGAAAGTAAATTTATGTCATGCATAACTTTGTTAAGAATTTGTGCTTAATGAATCTGTTTTAAGTGTCTTGCACGAAAGTAGCAAAATAACTGAAATATGTCTTTTTATTAATCATTTAAAGATGTTAGTAAATTGATAAGCAATCCTAGTTAGCAACTCATTGGATTAGTTAAGTGGGATTAAGATAAAGTGATTATTGCAAAGCAATTGGGAAAATTGTATTCCTATGTGTTAATCCTCTGGTAATCAATATTTGTAAGTTTAATTAGTTCTTAATTACTTTATTTTAATTAACTTTCATAAATCAATTGGAGTGGTTGTTTAAGTGAGTTAAAGTGGTAGAAGCTTGATAATTAGAATAATTGTTAGTAAATGTTCCATGTTGGTTCGACACTCTTCTTACTTCTTTATTACTTGATTGACCGTGTGCACTTGCGCATATTTGTCATTATATAAATCGGACAACATTGAACAAGAAGATGAAATCATAGAGTCAGCCAGACAAGACATAGAGACACTACGACCTGAAAGCTCAACAGAACCTAAAGTAAACTTAGAAGAGCTCAGACAAGAAGGCATAAGATCGGATGTTCCAAATGGAAGAAGATGGGCAAAAGATCACACCCAAGACTTGATTATTGGATATCCAAATGCAAGAATCAAGACAAGATCAGCTACTCAAAATGAATGTTTTTATCTAAGCTTTCTATCCCATATGGAACTTAAGAAGATAGAGGAAGCCTTGGAAGATTTAAGCTGGATAGAGGCTACGCAAGAGGAGCTGAATCAGTTTAAAAGTAGCATAGTTTGAAGATTAGTTCCTAGACTAAAGCATTATCTAGTTATTGACATCAAATGGGTTTTCAGAAACAAGATGGATGAAGATGGAGTGATCGCAAGAAACAAAGCAAGAATTGTGGCTAAAGGTTACTCTCTAGAAGAAGGCATTGACTATGATGAGACTTTTACCCCCGCTTCCAGATTAGAAGCCATCAGAATATTCCTTGCTTATGTTGCTCACATGAAATTCAAAGTCTTCCAAATAGATGTTAAAAGTGCATTTCTAAATAGATAACTTCAAGAAGAAGTTTATGTGAAACAACCTCCAGGTTTTATCAGTCCATCTCTCTCTAATTATGTCTATAGATTAGATAAAGCTTTATATGGGCTAAAACAAGCACCTAGAGCATGGAATGAAACTCTAACAAACTTTCTTATTGAAAAGGGATTCACTAGAGGAAGAGTAGACACCACACTATTCCTTAGGAAGCACAAAGAAAAAGTTATACTAGTTCAAATATATGTAGATGATATTATATTTGGTTTGACTGATGAAAAGCTATGTGAAAGGTTTGCAAAGCTAATGCAGAGCAAGTTTGAAATGAGCATGATGGGAGAGCTGAACTTCTTTCTTGGACTTCAAGTAAAGTAATCTGAAGAAAGTATCTTCATAAACCAAGCCAAATACATTAAGAATCTATTGAAAAAGTATGGCATGGAATCAGGAACACTCATGAAAACTCCCATGGCACCTGCAACTAAGCTAGACAAAGATGAGCAATGTAAAAGTATTGATATTACTCAAAATAGAGGTATGATAGGCTCACTTTTGTACTTAAATGCCAACAGACCTGATATAATGTTTACCACATGTATTTGTGCTACATTTCAAGCTAATTCTAAATAGTCTCGTCTTATAGTTGTGAAAAGGATTTTCAGGCATCTCAAGGGCACTCCAAATTTAGGACTATGGTATCCTAAGGAGTCACCCTTTGATCTGATGGGATACTCAGATGCTGACTATGTAAGATGCAAAATTGATAGAAAGAGTACAAGTGGAACTTGTCAGTTCCTTGGAAATAGACTTGTCTCATGGATTAGCAAAAAGCAAAACTCTGTATCAACCTCTACTGCTGAAGCTGAATATATTGCAGTAGGCAGCTGCTGTGCACAGATCGTATGGATGAAGAATCTGCTTGCAGACTACGGTTTTAAATTCAAATTTATCCTTGTGTATTGTGATAATACAAGTGCAATAGCTATAACTCATAATCTTGTCATGCATTCTAGAACCAAGCATATATATATAAGATATCTAATAGTCCAATAATAATCTAGAAGGGGGGTTGAATAGATTATTACTGATTAAAAATTATCTTAGGCCTTTTTGAATTTTTGGATAATTAATTTGTAGTGTTAGAAAGTAATATGCAAGACAGTAAAAATTCAATCACACAATGCACAGAGATTTGTCTGGTTCACAACATACATCCCGGGTATGCTGCTACGTCCAGTCTCAAGCTCCTCTCCAGGACTTGAGATCCTATTACTATCAGTAATAAATACTCCTTTAACAGGCGAAGAAGCCTTTACAAAGTTTTATAGATAAACGCCCAACTATTCCCAACTAATCTATCTCGGACAGCAAGCTCCCACCTCCCTCCTCAAGTTTAGTTGTACTTCTTTTGAGTTTAGTTCTATTCTATGATCTGGTCTTGAATCAACACCTCTTCCTCACCTCACAAGTACACTAGAGACCCGACTTCCCGCTGACCTCTCAAAGACTCTGGTCTTGGTCGAAGAATTACTCGTCTTTCTCACAGGTGCATAAAATAAACTAACTCTGACCTTTTCTCCTTTTTATAAATGATATTACAACAATGTGCTCCTCAAATAAGCAGATAAGAATTTAGTAAAGATTGATGCTTCTCAAATAAGCAGATAAGATTAAAGAGCAAATGAGTTTATAAAAGTTTAAAGACTTTTATACTTGAGAAAATATTGTGACATCCCCAAAATAGGTCCATTCCACCCAACCCATTCTGAGTCGTCAAATACATGGTACAGAAAACAACTACAACTTTATTACAACAATTGTCGTGCAAAATACAACAAAACATATGTTGTGAGTTTGGATACAAATATATACCAAATGTGACATTGGACACCATCATGTATCAGCACCTCACAAAGGTACCTTACATAAAGGTACTGTCAAAAACTATTTTAGAAACTAGAATCTTTGGGAAGTGCTCAAGGAAACCTTCGTACATGGGAGGCCATGCGTCTAGGTTATGATAGATATCATATGGCCACAGAATTATCCTTGGTTGACCCAATAGACCCCAAAGAAAAACGAGAAGATTACTATCATATTCTTCCCAATGGTGAGTCTTCTCTTGACATATCATTATCTCTATTGTCTCTAATTGAGAATTATACTTCAAACAAACACCAAGATTATATAGGTAGTGCTCGTATATATACTCAGCAAGTGGATGAGCACATCCTTGTCTTATGATGACACGAGGTTGTATGTCGTTAGACATCTTGTATAATAGTGGCAAACCACCCTTCCAACGTTGGGTACGCCTTACCCTATTGGATTCACCAAATAAAACTACTAAATGAACTTTTCTATACTGCTTCGGGAGAACATCCACAGCTAGAGACCACCGTCTATTTTCCCGTTACCCTCGCTCGACCCAGCTACACTCTTATTACCCGAAAGGAATTGTGAAGCAAAAGGGTGAGCACAACTAGCTCAGTAAAGAATATCATGACTAAAGATAATTAAATTATCAATAGCCTTCATCAATAATAAATCAGAGATTTAGAACATATGGTAAATGATAAAAATTTCAACCATAGTTGCAGCGGAACGAGCAATCCATTAGAATAGTCAAATAGACTATAAAGTCTATTATCTTCTCCATGTTAAAAATCCACCAACAATGTTTTATCCCTGTAACATCAATCAACAATTCTGGTCCACAATCATATGAATAACTCATAATCACAACTGTAGTTCTAAATTCCTCCTCTCATCCAGGACGAAGATAATTTTCATCACCTGAAACATCAAAGATCATGGTTACACCAAATCACATTTCCTGTTCATAATCATACTAATAACTTCATCTTTGCACTACGACCAAAGATATTCATTTGTATCACCAGTTGGTCATGTTCATCTCAACATCTGTTCATCTTTGCACTACTGGCCAAAGATATTCAACAACATGTCATCTTTGCACTACGGGCCAAAGATATTCATCAACAATTCATCTTTGCACTACAGGCCAAAGATATTCCTCAACAGTTCATATTTGCACTACGGCCAAATATATTCATCAACAGTTCATATTTGCACTACAGGCCAAATATATTAATATCTCAAAGAAATATATAATCATTTCAGAATTTATATAAATAATAATTATAACCATGTTGATCAATTCACCTTTGCACTTAAGTTAAAGATATTCACTTATAAATTCAATGGTCATGATCATACCAGTCAACAATTCAACTTTGCACTACTGGCCAAAGAGAACCCATAGTTATGATCATACCAGAAATCTACCCATCTTCACACTCAAGTCAAAGAGAAATATCATCATTAGGGTTATAAAAATGTTATATATGATAATAAAATCAATATAATCAACATATAGATTTAATCTCAAGAGTAATATTCATAAACCAACTATAATTTGGTCAGAAAAAGAAACCAATTTTGTCGTGAATAGTAACTCGTGAATAGTAACTCATGAATAGTAAACTCGACACAAAAATGTAGAAATTTCACAATAAAATACATACCAATATTTCGGTATAATGATATTGAAAGAATGATATTGAAAGAATAATATTTCTTAAGCTTATAAATAATTTATTTTAATTGTTTATACTTTACTAATTAATGCATTTAATCATCATAAAATGTCAACTCTTAAGATTTTATCATCAATAACCAAAACCCTCATCAAAAATCTGCATATACCTCATATAGGATTCTCAAGCCATAAAATCCTATTTTCCAATTTTCTTACTTCACATAACATATTTAATTCATTTACTCATAACTAGTCAATTTTCATAAAAAATACCAAATCAGTTCCAAAAATATTTTTTTTCTAGAATTTAGCATAATATAGTCCCATAGTGAACATATATTTTTCTCAAAATTTTTAAAAGTCATTTACTATTTTTTATATGGCCAAAACAACCGAATATTTGCACATTTATCAAAAATTATACTTTTATTTAAAAATTCTGAAATTCACATAGTATACTCCTATCATATACATGTACTCCAATAAAAATTTCATCAATTTTGGAGTTAACCACAAGAAGTTATAAGCGGTTACTTTTAAAATAATATTTTCTTATAAAATTCATAACTCTTAATCTATACATCCAAAAATTACTATTTTTGGACACAATCAAGAAAACTCATCAAAATATCATTTCAAAATTTTCTAGAATTTTTGAAGGTCAGAAAAATTACGAAACTAAAAAATATAACAACCCTTAAAATCCCTTACTATCCCTTACCTCAAAATAGCAGCACTTCTGACCGGATATAACGCTGAAGGAAACTTGCACTGATGAATAGCAACTCACCAAGTATCTAAATACTCAATAATCTAGAGAGAGAAAGAGAGAAAACTTGTTTCTGATGTGATTTTCAATTCTAACTTAGCCCTCTATTTATAGGAAAATGTTAGCACGCCGAAGCAGACTTAACCTGCAACCTGATGGCTTTACCTGCTACTATTCCCACCCACCATATTTGAATAAAAATCTCAGCACATTTCTTCACCAACCAAAACTGGAGCCCACCAATTCTAGAATTTTTCACCAAAATAATTAACTCCGAAAATTCAACAATTTCTGAACCAGTCATCTCGTAAAATTCATAACAAATTATACGTTCATTTTTAACGGTTCAAAATTTGTGGACATATACTCAACTTATATATGTATAACATATCTAAATATTACCACGATCCAACGGTCGGATTAAAAATTATAACCCTCGCAAAATATCTTAAAAACCCTAATTTGATTTTCAATACCTCCGTTCCGACAAAAATACAGATAAAACACCTCAACATTAACTCCTTCATTTTTAACCACAAAAATATATCCCTCATTTATATCCACATAAAATAAATATTTCCTTATCATATGAATCAATAATTAATTATTCACAGATAATATTACAGAATCACATTTATGACAACCAGGTCGTTCCCAGGAAAGAGGGGGCTTTTCAATAAGGATTTATCCTTATTGGCGCGCAATTAGGTGACCAAACCTCTCATTCGACAGAACTTTCTAGACATTTTCAATAATGTTATCTAATAATACTATTCAAATAATATGAATTATTGATCTGATAATGAGAAATACTATGCAGTGACAATTATTGAACAATAATATATATAAAATTTTAACGTAGCAATTATTGAATCAATAAAATAAAATATTAAACAGTAATTACTGTAACAATTATTGAGTAGTGCCTTCTTACGTAAGATTCAATAATTTTAAAAATACTGTGCAATACCGTGTGCTACTGTGCAATAACGCGTATTACTGTATTTTAACCACCGGATATTTCAACAGTATTAACGGTAACAACTACGCCGTTATTTGTAAAAACTCAAATTTGTTGTTTTCTTCATCCGACAGTTATTCGTTATGGGGCCCACAAATAGCTGCGCCGTCGTACGAATATTCCCCGACGGAAAGAATATTCCACGACCAAACGAATATTCCCCGACAACAATGATTATTTAATAACCACTTGCTTATTTTGAAAAAAAATTCACATTTCACCCATAACTTTAAACTTTTATCAATTTAACCATTTACTGAATAGTAATTATAAGAAAATTGAATACTTTTATTTCATAAAATTCGGGGTCTTACAAATATGCTTCTTAGTAAGCAGATAGTAATTTTGTGCTTAGATCAAATAATGCTTCTATGTAACCAAATATGTAAATTATGCACTATTATAAAAGTTTAAATAACTTTTATATTTTGTGTGAAAAGATGCTTCTTGAATAAGCAAATAAGTCAATTTTAGCTTTTACTCAAAAATGCTTCTGTTTAAGCAGATATATAATTTAATACAAATTTATAAAGAAATATTTATTCTTTATGGAGTAAAGAAAAAGTCACTTTAAGTTTAAATAACTTTTAGAGTGAGAATGCTTCTGAGTAAGCAAATAAGTTATTTTAAGTTTTTTTAATCAAATATGCTTCTATTTAAGCAGATATATTCACTTAAGTTTGTGAAATAAAAGTTTAAATAACTTTTATATTATGCAACAAGTATTTTATGAATAAATAAATTTATGATCAAATACTTGTGATGACAGATATCAAGTATAATAAATAAATCATTTAAGCAATACTTGATATAACAAATATTATTGTTTAACTCAAACAATATATAAGAATATTTTATCTATTATGTGAACTTTTATAAATAATGTCACTTAGTACTATAAAGAATCGTACGGTTCGAATTCCTCTTGGTAGAGGTGTATCTCCGTAGCCTTGCGGCGTCTAAGTACGACAAAATTTATAATTTCACAATTGATATTTATATAAATATTTTCAATAGATCACTACGATTCTCAAATCCATTTCGGATGACTACTCTTTTTGGAGCAGTATCTCAGTGTCATTTTGAGCTATCAAGTGTCGTATTTATTTTACGATATTTATATTAATAATATCAATAAAAGGTTACTGAATACTATAAAGAATCGTACGGTTCGAATTCCTCTCCGTAGAGGTGTATCTCCGTAGCCTTTTAGCGCCCAAGTATCTTTTTATTTGATAAATAGATGAAATATAGATATATAGAATTGTGTATAACAATTTATATTCGTATATCTATAAATATAAATAAGCAAGAGATAATTCAAATAAAATAAATCAAACCACTTATCTCAATTTGCTTAGACCAATTTTTCTTTTTTCAAATGACTAGAACTTTGATAAGTAGAGAGAGAGAAAGTTTCTTAGAGAGAGAGTACGTAGGAGAGAAATAAGTTTTTCTTGAAAGTGAATTGGCAAAATGAAAAGGAAAGAAATGCCTCCTATTTATAGATTTTTGAAGTCAGGGGTAAAATAGTAATTAGTAAAAACTGATTTTAAATGTATGATTGAGATGAAGGATTTTTGAATTTAACGGTCCAGATTAAAGTAAGCTTTTACGCTGTAGTAGATTAAATTCCGCCCGGGCCAAATTCTTTCTACCTATCATTTATTTCACACTTTGACCACATGATTTCAAACAAGCTAGAATACACACGGATTTAATGCTAGCATATGTGTCCCAAAAAAATTGTCTCAATTTGCCAGCACAAAACATACATACTAGTATCTTATATATATATATATATATATATATATATATATATATATATATATAATAAAGTAATTTTGCCCAATTTTGAAATAAAATAATTTTTGAGATATTTAAATAATAAAATTAGTTTGAGAATAAATATAAAATGCCCACATGTCAAAAATGATTTAATCAACATTTTCATCTTCTTTTCAAATTCGGTCAAACAAGCATTTGATAATCAACATATGACTTTTGTCCCACAATGCATGACCCAATTGATTTAACATATTAAAACATCAAGATCAATAAAATCAATTAAATAAGATTTAGAAAATATTTTAGGACAAAGTAAATAAGATAAATAAAACAATTATAATAAAAATCCTATGGAGAGGATTCTAAACTTTTAATTAAATTGTTTACTAATTATTTTTATCATCAAAATAAAACTAAAAGTTGGAGACCCAACAATATCATTTTATTAGAGATCATGTGCAAAATGGTAAAATATCTCTACATTATATCTCAACCGAAGATCAGCTTGCTGATGTTTTTACAAAACCCTTTGATGAATCTAGATTTGTTAAAATGATAAGTGAGTTAGGCATGTTAAACCTGCATCCATAAATATCATGTTTTTTCAGCTACTAACTCTGCAGATAAAATGCTATGAACGATCGTAGAGATCGTAGAGTGAACTCAACGATCGTAGAGTACAGAAGGGAACACAAGCTCAGGGGGAGCTAAGGGTAATATAGTCTTATCCTTTTGTTTAAGAGATCATGGTTCCATTCAGAATAATACACGTGCCCCACTCAGCGAAAACTAAAGAGGGAAATTACAAATACTTTTGAAAATTCAGTTGTGTTTCACCCATCTGAATTCTAAAAGTTTTCCCTCTCTCTCCCTCTCGCTCAAACCCTAGATTACAAAATCAAGCATACTCAGTTAATCTCGGTTGTTTCAGGAAACTTGCAAAATTAAATGGCACCTTCAACTGTTATTTCTAGCAATCAGCTATGCTTCGAAGAGTTCAAGACTGCCAAACCAAAATTTCATAAAATTCTCTCTCTGCTAAAGCGAGCAGGACTTCAGGAAGCCCTAGAAACTAACATGACGATTTATTCAAAATTAGTAAAAGAATTCTACACCAATGGAGTTTATGAAGACGACATTCTATCCACAAAGGTCAAAAGTGTATCGATTTGACACGAGGTTGCAGTTACAAATCGTGCCTTAGAGTTTAAATCTGAAGGTCTTACTTCTCAGATCTCAGAGGATTCAAGAAAAAGGAATTCCCCCAGAAGTACGAATTCATGGCTGACATTGTTGGAAAATGTATTCTGTGCAAGAACTCATGTGACGCCCCCAAAATTAGGTATACATCACCCATCTTGGGTCGTCAGATACATAGTATAGAATACAAATACAACTTACTAATACAACTGTCGTGTACAATACGACAAAACATAAACTGTGAGTTTGAATACAAATATTATCTTCTAGAGAGTATTCATACTCAAAAAGAGTCCTCATTACATTTATTAACACACTATTACATACAATAGTGAGGACTACTAACTAATACTATCATTCGGACCATCACTCCGTTTCCCGACTTGCCCCAGCTACGTTCTCATTTCCTGAAGAGAACAGTGAAAGAAAGGGTGAGCTCAACTAGCCCAGTAAGAAATATTATGACTAAGATAATGCAGAATAAATTATCATTAGCCTTCAACAATGTTAAACTAATAAAATATAATAGACATCAAGTTTAACTGCAGCGGAACAAGCAATCCATTAAAAGAGTCAAGTAGAAAATAAACTCTACTATCTTTTATGGTTTAAAAGGTTTTTCAACATTGTGATCGCTGGGACTCAGCTTAATAAAATAATTCACATCATCGAATCACCCCTGCACTACGGCCAAGGATATTCGTGTATTCATTAATTGTAAGACTCCGAATTTTATGAAATAAAAGTATTCAATTTTCTTATAATTACTATTCAGTAAATGGTTAAATTGATAAAAGTTTAAAGTTATGGGTGAAATGTATATTTTTTTTCAAAATAAGCAAGTGGTTATAAAATAATCATTGTTGTCGGGGAATATTCGTTTGGTCGTGGAATATTCTTTCTGTCGGGGAATATTCGTTTGGTCGTGGAATATTCTTTCTGTCGGGAAATATTCGTACGACGGCGCAGCTATTTGTGGGCCCCATAACGAATAACTGTCGGATAAAGAAAATGACAAATTTGAGTTTTTATAAATAACGGCGTAGTTGTTACCGTTAATACTGTTGAAATACCCGGTGGTTAAAATACAGTAATACGCGTTATTGCACAGTAGCACACGGTATTGCACAGTATTTTTGAAATTATTGATTCTTACGTAAGAAGGCACTACTCAATAATTGTTACAGTAATTACTGTTCAATATTTTATTTTATTGATTCAATAATTGCTACGTTGAAATTTTATATATATTGTTGTTCAATAATTGTCACTGCATAGTATTTCCCATTATCAAATCAATAATTCATATTATTTGAATAATATTATTAGATAACATTATTGGTAATGTCTAAAAAGTTCTGTCTAAGGAGAGGTTTGGTCACCTAATTGCGCGCCAATAAGGATAAATCCTTATTGGAAAGCCCCCTCTTTCCTGGGAACGGCCTGGTTGTCATAAATGTGATTCTGTAATATTATCTGTGAATAATTAATTATTGATTCATATGATAAGGAAATATTTATTTTATGTGGATATAAATGAGGGATATATTTTTGTGGTTAAAAATAAAGGAGTTAATGTTGAGGTGTTTTATCTATATTTTTCTCGGAACAGAGGTATTGAAAATCAAATTAGGGTTTTTAAGATATTTTGCGAGAGTTATAATTTTTAATCCGACCGTTGGATCGTAGTAATATTTGAATATGTTATACATATATAAGTTGAGTATATGTCCACAAATTTTGAACCGTTAAAAATAAACGTATAATTTGTTATGAATTTTACGAGATGACTGGCTTAGAAATTGTTGAATTTTCGGAGTTAATCATTTTGGTGGAAAATTCTAGAATTGGTGGGCCCCACTCTTGGTTGGTGAAGAAATGTGCTGAGATTTTTATTCAAATGTGGTGGGTAGGAATAGTAGCAGGTAAAGCCATCAGGTTGTAGGTTAAGTCTGCTTCGGCGTGCTAACATTTTTCTATAAATAGAGGGCTAAGTTAGAATTGAAAATCACACCAGAAATAAGTTTTCTCTCTTTCTGTCTCTAGGTTATTGAGTATTTAGATACTTGGTGAGTTGCTATTCATTAGTGCAAGTTTCCTTCAGCGTTATATCCGGTCAGAAGTGCTGCTATTTTGAGGTAAGGGATAGTAAGGGATTTTAAGGGTTGTTATGTTTTTCAGTTTCGTAATTTTTCTGACCTTCAAAAATTCTGGAAAAATTTAAAATGTTATTTTGATGAGTTTTCTTAATTGTGTCCAAAAATGGTGATTTTTGGATGTATAGATTAAGAGTTATGAATTTTATAAGAAAATAGTATTTTAAAAGTAACCGCTTATAACTTCTTGTGGTTAACTCCAAAATTGATGAAATTTTTATTGAGAGTACGTGTATATGATAGGAGTATACTCTGTGAATTTCAGAATTTTTAGATAAAAGTACAATTTTTGATAAATGTCTAAATATTCGGCTGTTTTGGCCATATGAAAAATAGTAAATGACTTTTAAAAATTCTGAGAAAAATATATGTTCACTATGGGACTATTTTAAGCTAAATTCCAGAAAAGAAATATTTTTAGAACTAATTTAGTATTTTTTATGAAAATAGACTAGTTATGAGTAAATGAATTAAATATGTTATGTGAAGTAAGAAAATTGAAAAATAGGATTTTATGGCTTGAGAATCCTATATGAGGTATATGCAGATTTTTGATGAGAGTTTTGGTTATTGATGATAAAATCTTAAGAGTTGACATTTTATGATGATTAAATGCATTAATTAGTAAAGTATAAACAATTAAAATAAATTATTTATAAGCTTAAGAAATATTATTCTTTCAATATCATTATACCGAAATATTGGTATGTATTTTATTGTGGAATTTCTAACTTTTTGTGTCGAATTTACTATTCATGAGTTACTATTCATGAGTTACTATTCACGAGTTACTATTTACGAGTTACTATTCACGACAAAATTGGTTTCTTTTTCTGACCAAATTATAGTTGGTTTATGAATATTACTCTTGAGATTAAATCTATATGTTGATTATATTGATTTTATTATCATATATAACATTTTTATAACCCTAATGATGATATTTCTCTTTGACTTGAGTGTGAAGATGGGTAGATTTCTGGTATGATCATGACTATGGGTTCTCTTTGGCCAGTAGTGCAAAGTTGAATTGTTGACTGGTATGATCATGACCATTGAATTTATAAGTGAATATCTTTAACTTAAGTGCAAAGGTGAATTGATCAACATGGTTATAATTATTGTTTATATAAATTCTGAAATGATTATATATTTCTTTGAGATATTAATATATTTGGCCTGTAGTGCAAATATGAACTGTTGATGAATATATTTGGCCGTAGTGCAAATATGAACTGTTGAGGAATATCTTTGGCCTGTAGTGCAAAGATGAATTGTTGATGAATATCTTTGGCCCGTAGTGCAAAGATGACATGTTGTTGAATATCTTTGGTCAGTAGTGCAAAGATGAACAGATGTTGAGATGAACATGACCAACTGGTGATACAAATGAATATCTTTGGTCGTAGTGCAAAGATGAAGTTATTAGTATGATTATGAACAGGAAATGTGATTTGGTGTAACCATGATCTTTGATGTTTCAGGTGATGAAAATTATCTTCGTCCTGGATGAGAGGAGGAATTTAGAACTACAGTTGTGATTATGAGTTATTCATATGATTGTGGACCAGAATTGTTGATTGATGTTACAGGGATAAAACATTGTTGGTGGATTTTTAACATGGAGAAGATAATAGACTTTAAAGTCCATTTGACTCTTCTAATGGATTGCTCGTTCCGCTGCAACTATGGTTGAAATTTTTATCATTTACCATATGTTCTAAATCTCTGATTTATTATTGATGAAGGCTATTGATAATTTAATTATCTTTAGTCATGATATTCTTTACTGAGCTAGTTGTGCTCAACCTTTTGCTTCACAATTCCTTTCAGGTAATAAGAGTGTAGCTGGGTCGAGCGAGGGTAACGTGGAAATAGACGGTGGTCTCTAGCTGTGGATGTTCTCCCGAAGCAGTATAGAAAAGTTCATTTAGTAGTTTTATTTGGTGAATCCAATAGGGTAAGGTGTACCCAACGTTGGAAGGGTGGTTTGCCACTATTATACAAGATGTCTAACGACATACAACCTCGTGTCATCATAAGACAAGGATGTGCTCATCCACTTGCTGAGTATATATACGAGCACTACCTATATAATCTTGGTGTTTGTTTGAAGTATAATTCTCAATTAGAGACAGTAGAGATAATGATATGTCAAGAGAAGACTCACCATTGGGAAGAATATGATAGTAATCTTCTCGTTTTTCTTTGGGGTCTATTGGGTCAACCAAGGATAATTATGTGGTCATATGATATCTATCATAACCTTGAGCACTTCCCAAATATTCTAGTTTCTAAAACAGTTTTTGACAGTACCTTTATGTAAGGTACCTTTGTGAGGTGCTGATACATGATGGTGTCCAATGTCACATTTGGTATATATTTGTATCCAAACTCACAGCATATGTGTTGTTGTATTTTGCACGACAATTGTTGTAATAAAGTTGTAGTTGTTTTCTGTACCATGTATTTGACGACTCAGAATGGGTTGGGTGGAATGGACCTATTTTGGGGTTGTCACATTAATGGTCATGATCATGCTAACAACTGTCCATCAGTGTACTACGGGCCAATGAGGACTTTTACCACATCATTTGTAACATTACGGTCATGATTATACCGAATAATCCCTGGTCATAATCATACCAAGTCCATCTATGCACTACAGGCCACAGATGACTTTCAACATTTTATAAACATGAGGATGATGGCAATGATATAAGAATTCAATAAAACAAGTTCAAGAATTAATTTATCCAAGAATTAACAACGTCCAAATTGTCAACATGATACTGCTTTGTGGAGTAAAATTCAAGAATACTTAGAAGAATATTTTCATGAAAAGATACTGGATGAACCGCAATTATCAATGATATTTCACTAATTTTATGGAGTATAGAAGTCAAAACTTAACCAACTGAGTATAATAAAGAATGGAATAACAAAAGAAATCACCCGGCATGCGATAGACCGCACAGACAGATTATTCCAACAGAATAATAAATAATGGAACCAGGTCCGGCGTAAACGCACAGACATAATATTCCGACAGAATAATAAATAATGAAACCAGGTCCGGTGTAAAACACACAGACAGGATGTTCCAACAGAATAATAATAAAAACGGAACCAGGTCCGGTGTAAAACACACAGACAGGATGTTCCAACAAAATAATAGAAGAATGTCACCAAGTATAGGGTAGACCGCGTATACAGGTTATTCCAACATAATAATAAAAAATGAAATAACAACAGTTCTCTTCATGAATAAGAAAGAATAACACCCCTTACCGTTTTAAAGAAGAGCTGAAATAAGGAAGTAGTTAAGTAGTAGAATACTCTTCTTCTCTCTCTCTATAGTTTCTCTCTCTAGAGTTCAGTGAATTCGTAAGAAATAATGAAGGAATGAGCTGCTATTTATAGAAAAATAGAATGCATAGTAACTAATCCATGAACGGTCCAGATTGATTACTTTAATCTGACGGTCCATATTTAAAGAAATTTTTTTTAAATAAAATATAATATATTCTATTTATAGAATAACTTTAATAAAGTATTTTGTTTTATATAAAAAGATGTTTCTGTTTTATTACGTTAATAATACGAATAAAACTAAACGTCATTATCGCTAAATAATTCATATTATTAACTGACAATAATTGAATCAAACTGAGTGACTTCTCACATAAGCATTAATAATCAATACCGTGTGCTACTATGCAACCACACGTATTACTGTACTTTTACTACCGAGTAGTTCAACAGTATCAATGGTAAAACTTCCGCCGTTATTTTTAATAAAATATTTTTGTCGTTTTCTCAATCCGACAATAATTCCGTTGTGGGGTCCACCAATGATTGTGCCGTTGTACGAATATTCCCTGTTAAAACGAATATTCCCCGACCAATCGAATATTATATAACAACTTGCGTACTTTGTAAAATTTATAAATATTACCCACAACTATAACATTATATCAAATTAACTCCATAATATTCAAAAATGATATTTATAAAAAATTCATCTTTATTTATAAAAGTTGGGGTCTTACAACCTCCCCTT
Organism: Panax notoginseng; assembly: GCA_016801055.1. Classification (NCBI taxonomy): domain Eukaryota; kingdom Viridiplantae; phylum Streptophyta; class Magnoliopsida; order Apiales; family Araliaceae; genus Panax; species Panax notoginseng. The sequence goes on from CM029021.1 coordinate 19,120,328, forward strand.
CTTATGAAATTTTGCCCTCGAAATTAGGGTACGTACCTGGTATGTCGAAGAGGTAAGGATACCTTGATTTCATTTCAGATTCTAACTCCCAAGTCATTTCCTCAACATCGTGGTTTCTCCACAAAACTTTGACTTGAGGTATAACCTTGGAGCGTAGAATATGTTCCTTCTTATCCAAGATTTGAACAGGAACTTCTTCATACGTCAAATCTTCTGCTATTTCGTCCGGTTCTAACTCAATAATGTGGTTCGGGTCTTCCACATATTTACGTAACATGGATATGTGAAAAACGTTATGAACACGAGACATACTTGGCGGTAAAGCGAGTCTATAAGCCACAGTTCCTACTCGATCGAGGATTAAAAATGGACCGATGAATCGAGGATTGAGCTTTCCTCTCTTTCCAAATCTCGTAACTCCTTTCCATGGAGCAACACGTAAGAACACATGATCTCCTACATCAAATTTCACGTCCTTTCGATGAAGATCAGCATAACTCTTTTGTCGATCTTGTGAGGTTTTTATACGTTGTCGGATCGTTTGAATCTTTTCTGTAGTCATACGTACCAACTCCGGTCCCAACAACGTTGCTTCACCCACCTCATCCCAGCATACTGGAGAACGACATTTTCTTCCATACAATGCTTCGAATGGAGCCATGCCAATACTTGCTTGATAACTGTTGTTGTAGGAAAACTCCACCAATGGTAAGAACTTGTCCCAACTTCCCTTGAAGTCAAGGACACAGAGTCTTAATAAATCTTCTAGAGTTTGAATAGTCCTCTCTGATTGTCCGTCCGTCTGAGGATGATATGCCGAACTAAATCGTAAATCTGTGCCCATAGCTTTTTGTAAACTAACCCAAAATCGTGAAGTGAATCTTGGGTCTCGATCAGAAACTATGGATACTGGCATACCATGCAGTCTTACAATCTCGTTTATGTACATACGAGCAAGACGTTCAAGTGTATAAGTTTCTCGTATCGGTAAGAAATGAGCAGACTTGGTCAATCTATCAACAATGACCCAAATCGCATCAATACCTTGAGAAACCCTAGGAAGACCGGTAACGAAATCCATGGTAATGTGCTCCCACTTCCATTTTGGAATTTCAAGTGGTTGCAATGGACCTTTTGGTACTTGATGCTCCGCTTTGACTCGTTGACAAGTTAGACACCTTGAGATAAACAGCGCTATCTCTCTCTTCATATTGCTCCACCAAAATGTATGACGAAGATCATGATACATTTTGGTACTTCCAGGATGGATTGCAAACGGTGTGTTGTGCGCCTCCATCATGATTTCATACTTTAAATCAGGGTTGTTAGGAACACAAAGTCTGGAGTTGACTCGAAGTATTCCTTCTTCATCGATTTTTGCTTCCGGCATAGCACCTTCTTGCACTTTCTTCCTCATACGCATCAGCTCCAGGTCTGTAGCTTGAGCAGCTTTAACTTTATCGATTAAAGTTGGTTCTACTCGTATATTCGCCATCATCACATGGGTCCCTGGAGTCTTTAACTCTATCTCCATCCTTTGCAAGTCACACAAAATGGGCCTTTGTGTTGACAATATTGCACTCGTACTTGCATATGATCTTCTACTCAATGCGTCAGCTACCACGTTCGCTTTTCCAGGATGGTATTGAATGGTATGATCATAATCTTTCAACAGTTCAAGCCAACGTCGTTGTCGCATGTTGAGTTCCTTTTGAGTGAAGAAATATTTGAGGCTTTTATGATCCGTAAAGATCTCCACCTTCTCCCCATACAAGTAATGCCTCCAAATTTTAAGTGCAAAGACAACAGCTGCCAACTCTAGATCATGAGTAGGATAATTCCTCTCATATTTCTTGAGTTGTCTTGATGCATAGGCTATGACTTTTCCATGTTGCATGAGAACGCATCCCAACCCTTTGCTCGAAGCATCACTGTAGATGACAAATCCCTCCGAGCCAGATGGTATTGTTAGAACAGGTGCTGAAATGAGTCTCCTCTTGAGTTCTTGAAAACTCTTCTCACATTCTTCGCTCCAACCGAACTTTGTATCTTTCCGAGTCAGCTGAGTTAATGGAGTAGCGATTCGAGAAAATCCTTCCACGAATCTCCGATAATAACCAGCTAAACCAAGAAAGCTACGTACTTCGGTCACTGATTTAGGTTGCTCCCAGCTTTGAATAGCTTCAATCTTTGCCGGGTCAACCGATATTCCACGACTTGATACTACGTGCCCAAGGAATGCTACCTCCTCCAGCCAGAACTCGCATTTCTTCAACTTGGCATAAAGCTTGTATTCACGAAGCTTTTGGAGTACCAGCCTCAAGTGTTGCTCATGATCTTCACGGCTTTTGGAATAAATAAGGATGTCATCAATAAAGACGACCACAAAGTGATCCAAATATTCCTTGAATACCCGGTTCATCATATCCATGAAGGCAGCAGGAGCATTAGTCAATCCAAAGGACATGACTAGGAATTCATAATGCCCGTACCGAGTTCTGAAAGTCGTCTTTGGAATATCCTCAGTTCTAACCTTCAGCTGATGATATCCAGAACGAAGATCGATCTTTGAAAAGAATTGTGCTCCTTGCAACTGGTCAAACAGGTCATCAATACGTGGCAATGGGTACCTGTTTTTGATGGTGACATGATTCAACTCCCGATAATCAATACAAAGTCGCATACTTCCATCTTTCTTCTTCACGAATAGCACAGGAGCACCCCAAGGAGAAGTACTAGGACGAATAAAGCCAATGTCTAACAATTCCTGCAGTTGGATCTTTAACTCCTGAAGTTCAATAGGAGCCATTCGATATGGGGCTTTGGAAATGGGTTTTGTACCGGGTTCAAGGTCGATACAAAATTCAATTTCACGCTCTGGGGGTAGGCCAGGAAGTTCTTCAGGGAATACGTCAGGGAATTTATTAACAATAGAAATATCATTCAAAACTGACGTATTTTTGTTTAGATCCGTGACATGAGCTAAGAAAGCTTGACATCCGTTTTTCAATAAACGAATAGCTTTATGGCTTGAGATGACAGCGATTGATTTTAATGGTTTGGTTGCTTGAATTCGCATAATAGGTCGATTAGGAATATGAAAGCTAACAACCTTACGAAAATAATCAATTTTTGCATGATGAGTAGTTAACCAATCAATCCCTAGAATCACGTCAAATGCAAGTATTTTTAATGAAATCAGATCGACAGGTAATGTGTGGGTACCAACTTGAACCAAACAAGACTTATAAACCGTGGATGTAATGAAGGTTTCTCCCAATGGAGTTTCAACAGATAAATCAAAGTCTAATTTCTCCGGAGTCAAATTTAATCGATGAGCGCAAGTAGGAGAAATAAAAGAATGGGTAGAACCGGTATCAAATAAAGTATAGACTTCGTTAGAGTTTATGATAAGCTTACCCGTGATGACCTCATTCGGGTTCCTTGCTTTCTGGGAGGTCACAACAAACGCTCTCCCTTGCACTACCGGTTTTGACTTTTCTGGGACGGCTTTGGTGTCTCCATCTTGGCTGAACTTGTTTTTGGTAAACGACAAAATCGAGCTAAATGACCTTCTCTTCCACAATTATAACATGCTTTAGACGGCATCGCGCAGTTTGGACTGATGTGCCCCTCCCCTCCGCATTTGAAACATATGATAGGTGGTCGTTCTCCTTCCTTAACGACAGGTGCTGGTGCTGACGTCTTTCCATCATTGTTGAATCTCCTCTTCTTAAAATGCACATTCTTATTGTTTTGGCCCTGATTACCACCGAAGTGGTTACCATTTCTGGCCTGTTAATTCCCTCCACGCTTGTTGTCACCGCTTCGATGACTGCTCTCACTAGTATTATCATTTTGCCGACTGCTCTCTTTTGGTTGCGTTGACTCGTTATCGCGCTCCACTAACTGAGCCCTATTCACAACATCTGAATACAAACACAGTTTATGAGAAATAAGATGTTGACGTATCTCAGGTTTCAAACCTCGCAAAAATATTCGCGTCATTCGCTCTTCATTATCCACCAAGTGGGACGCAAACCGGGACAACTCAGCAAATTTAGCCTCATACTGCGACACGGTCATATTATTCTGCTCCAATTTGATGAACTCCACCTCCTTCATGTGACGAACACTTTCGAAAAAGTATTTGTCATTGAACAGCTCTTGGAACTTCTCCCAAGACATCTTCAGTGCGGCAGGTTGAGTACGCTTAATCGATTCCCACCAGTAATCTGTCTCTCCTCGCAACATAAAGGCGGCAAAGGGAACCTTCTGCTCCTCGGAGCATCCCAAGATATCAAATATCTTAGTGATCTGCTTTATCTATGTTTCTGCTATAAGTGGTTTTGGCTCTCCCTTAAACTACGGTGGTCCCAGCTCCTTGAACTGTTTAGCGGTGACCGTCCGAGAGTTTTCAGTGTTTTCACCTATATTTTGGACATGAGCCGCTCTCGCCTGTTGTTGCATGAACTGCATAAAGTTTCTGAACATTCTATCATTCATCATCTTGTCAGTGTTGTTGTTTGCATGACGATTGTCACCTTCCTGATGCGCATTATCCTGATTATTGATATGTGGTGAATCAACAGTCGCCTGTGCTCCATTGCTATTCTCAACATTCTCAGATGCTATTTTTAGATGCTGCCACAAAATAAAAGTTAATTAATATGTCATATATTATCCTTATATTATGACCGACCAATTAAATACCATGCAAATAAACTTAGGTAGGTCATACTAGCGAAGGAATTCCCCGTCTCTCCCCTCCTAGTTCTATTCTCACATCTTAGCCAGGGATCATATCCCTAAGCTCTGATACCAACTGTGACGCCCCCAAAATTAGGTATACATCACCTATCTTGGGTCGTCAGATACATGGTACAGAATTCAAATACAACTTAATAATACAACTGTCGTGTACAATATGACAAAACATAAACTGTGAGTTTGAATACAAATATTATCTACTAGAGAGTATCCATACTCAAAAGGAGTCCTCATTACATTTATTAACACACTATTACATAGAATAGTGAGGACTACTAACTAATACTATCATTCGGACCATCACTCCGTTCCCCGACTTGCCCCAGCTACGTTCTCATTTCCTGAAGAGAACAGTGAAAGAAAGGGTGAGCTCAACTAGCCCAGTAAGAAATATTATGACTAAGATAATGCAGAATAAATTATCATTAGCCTTCAACAATGTTAAACTGATAAAATATAATAGACATCAAGTTTAACTGCAGCGGAACAAGCAATCCATTAAAAGAGTCAAGTAGAAAATAAACTCTACCATCTTTTATGATTTAAAAAGTTTTTCAACACTGTTACCGCTGGGACTCAGCTTAATAAAATAATCCACATCATCGAATCACCCCTGCACTACGGCCAAGGATATTCGTGTATTCATTAATGGTCATGATCATGCCAACAACTGTCCATCAATGCACTACGGGCCAATGAGGACTTTTACCACATCATTTGTAACATTACGGTCATGATTATACCGAATAATCCTTGGTCATAATCATACCAAGTCCATCTATGCACTACAGGCCACAGATGACTTTCAACATTTTATAAACATGAGGATGATGACAATGATATAAGAATTCAATAAAACAAGTTCAAGAATTAATTTATCCAAGAATTAACAACGTCCAAATTGTCAACATGATACTGCTTTGTGGAGTAAAATTCAAGAATACTTAGAAGAATATTTTCATGAAAAGATACTGGATGAACCGCAATTATCAAGGATATTCCACTAATTTCATGGAGTATAGAAGTCAAAACTTAACCAACTGAGTATAATAAAGAATGGAATAACAAAAGAAATCACCCGGCATGCGATAGACCGCACAGACAGGTTATTCCAACAGAATAATAAATAATGGAACCAGGTCCGGCGTAAACGCACAGACATGATATTCCGATAGAATAATAAATAATGGAACCAGGTCCGGTGTAAAACACACAGACAGGATGTTCCAACAGAATAATAACAAGACGGAACCAGGTCCAGTGTAAAACACACAGACAGGATGTTCCAACATAATAATAATAATAAAAACGGAACCAGGTCCGGTGTAAAACACACAGACAGGATGTTCCAACAGAATAATAATAAAAACGGAACCAGGTCCGGTGTAAAACACACAGACAGGATGTTCCAACAGAATAATAGAAGAATGTCACCAAGTATAGGGTAGACCGCGTATACAGGTTATTCCAACAGAATAATAAGAAATGGAATAACAACAGTTCTCTTCATGAATAAGAAAGAATAACACCCTTTACCATTTTAAAGAAAAGCTGAAATAAGGAAGTAGTTAAGTAGTAGAATACTCTTCTTCTCTCTCTATAGTTTCTCTCTCTAGAGTTCAGTGAATTCGTAAGAAATAATGAAGGAATGAGCTGCTATTTATAAAAAAATAGAATGCATAGTAACTAATCCATGAACGGTCCAGATTGATTACTTTAATCTGACGGTCCATATTTAAAGAAAAATCTTTTAAATAAAATATAATATATTCTATTTATAGAATAACTTTAATAAAGTATTTTATTTTATATAAAAAGATGTTTCTGTTTTATTACGTTAATAATACGAATAAAACAAAACGTCATTATCGCTAAATAATTCATATTATTAACTGACAATAATTGAATCAAACTGAGTGACTTCTCACATAAGCATTAATAATCAATACTGTGTGCTACTATGCAACTACACGTATTACCATACTTTTACTACCGAGTAGTTCAACAGTATCAATGGTAAAACTTCCGCCGTTATTTTTAATAAAATATTTTTGTCGTTTTCTCAATCCGACAATAATTCTGTTGTGGGGTCCACCAATGATTATGCCGTTGTACGAATATTCCCTGTTAAAATGAATATTCCCCGACCAATCGAATATTATATAACAACTTGCGTACTTTGCAAAATTTATAAATATTACCCACAACTATAACATTATATCAAATTAACTCCATAATATTCAAAAATGATATTTATAGAAAATTTATCTTTATTTATAAAAGTTGGGGTCTTACAACTCAGGTCACGATTCTGTCAGCGAAACACAACTATAAATAATGACTACGATTGTGTTCAAAATCAACGTCAACTTCAGTGCTCTGCTGATGGAATGGATTGGGAAATGGATTCTCAGTGCCAAGAAGACCAAAGGCCCAAATAAAATGTTCTACGGAAGATTCATCAGCATAATTCTTCAATCAACACTCTGAGATAAACTTGGGGACAATGAAGGTGAAGTCTTCAATACAAATAAGAAGATTACCCAATAGCTATTTGAAAACTGGAAGAGGAATCCAGTGGAAAATTTAAGGTCAATTCAATCTGAATCTAGTGGAAGAACTGGAGAAGTGAAGAAGCCATTTTTAAATGGTAATATGTCTATTGTAAAAGAAGTAGAAGAAGAAGTGAATCAGGAGTTCTTTGCCCTGATTAGAAAAAGTAAAGGAAAGAGGAAACTGAAGACTATTGATCAGACTGAAGAAGAGCACCAAGGATCAATGACTAAAGTTCCCCAAAGGCCTGATCCTAAAGACTCTCCCCCAAGGCAAACCGTCCAAGATCTTATTTCCATATCCGAACAACCCTTAAAGAAAAAGAAGAAGAAGAAGGAAGCTGAAGTAGAATCTGATAAGAAAACACCCCTCTCTCAGTTATTTCTTAAGAAGGGAAAACGCAACCTACGTTTAAAGAAGTCTTCTCTCAATACGATCGTAGAGTACACAAGATCACCGATCGTAGAGTCTAGACTTATCTGCCACAATGAAGAATATGCTAGGATGGCTACTCAGCCTAAGAAAGTGATCATTACCGAAGATGAACAAGTTGCTGAAGAAGCTGCTGAACCTGAGCTAAGAAGGTTGAAGAGAAGGCTTATCAAAAAAGCCAATCTTGAGCGTACGAAACCAATGCTCAAGATCAAGGAATAGGAAACAAGATTAACATCCCTTGATTAGGTAGCAACTGGAAATGAAGAAAAAATCATCTCAGATGAAGTTGAAGTTCCAAGCTCTCCAAATGATTCCTTAGCTCAAACAAGGATCATTAAATCAGTTGTTGCAGAAATCAATGTTGAGATGGTCTTATCAACTGAGGGGGAGCAACCAGAAGCTACTGAGTCAAGTACTATTCAAGTGGAGGAAGATGTCTCACCTCAAAGAGAATCAAGTTCCCCTACTCAATTCCTTATTCAAACAAGTTATAAGACCCCAACTTTTTATGAATAAAGATTTAATTTCTTTAATTATTATTTTGAATAATAAGCTGTTGATTTAATATAATACTTTAGTTATGGGTGAAATGTGCAAATTTTACAAAGTAAGGAAGTGGTCATAAAATATTCATTCGGTCGGGTAATATTTTTTTTGTCGGGGAATATCCGTACGACGGCGCAATCATTGGTGGACCACATAACGGAATAACTGTCGGATATAAAAAGTAACAGAAGTAACTTTTTTATAAAAATAACGGCAAAATTTTTACCGTTAACAGTTGAAATACCCGGTGATAAAAGTACTGTAATAAGCGTGGGTGCACAGTAGCACACGATATTGCACAATATTTTTGATTATTGATTCTTACGTAAGAAGTCACTCAGTTTCATTCAATAATTGCCATAGTAATTGTTGCACAATATCTCATATTATTGATTCAATTATTGTCACAGTATCATCTGCATAATATTTTATATTATTAAATTAATAATTGACACGACACAATTATTCATATTATTAGTTAGCATTATTGGCAATGTCTAGAAAATTCTGTCGAGGAAAGGGGTTAGGTTATTTAATTGCGCGCCAATAAGGATAAATTCTTATCAGAAAGCCCCCTCTTTTCTGGGAATGATTGGTTGTTAATATTATGTGCTTAAAATATTAGTTTTGAATAATTATTATGTTGTGGATATTGGTTCAATTTTGATATAAATGAAGGAATTTTAGCATGAAATAATTGTTGAAAGCTTGGCATATTTGATGTGGAATTACAATTATTTCTCCGATAAAATATTCATTCAAATATATTATTATAATATATTATAATTGTTTAAATGATAATATATATATATATATATATATATATAAGCATGTGATTAAAGGGACGAAATTGAGCAACTGTATTTGAATGCTTTGTTTTCAAAAGTAGTGTAACATTGTTTTTTTTCCTTAATGGGTTGGTGAGAAATTGCCTGCAAAGCATGTTTTTCTATTTCATGGGCCCTCAATCACGGAAAAGGTGAGAGTTAGGCATTGAGAATTAGAGGAGTTAGGCAAACAAATTAGGCAGAGAAGGAAAAAAATGAGAGTTAGGCAGAATGCTTTGATTTTTTTCTCCCTCCGTTGCACTATAAATAGGGGGTAACCCCTCCTTCCTAAAACATACCTTCAATATCAGAAATTCTTATTCTATAGTATTATGAGTATTTTTCTTGAGTATAAGAATACTTTGAATGTAGATTTTTGTGCAAGATTTTCTCAGAATAATATCTGATATTCTAGTCAAATCCAGTTTCTACTAAGGTAAAGGATATTATTTTATTTCAATACTCGTAAGAAATATTATTTTCTTTCATACTCCATATTATGAAAGTGAAATTATTTCATTTTATATTTCTAAATTTAAACTTATTATGGTAAGTATTGCTTCTATAATTCCTGAAATGATTAGAAATTCCTTCAGTTTTGCACTTCATTTAATATCATTTCCCTGGAATATTGGTATGAACTTCCTTATTAAATTTTAAACTTTTAATGTCTGGGTACTATTCATACGATATTATTCATAGGCACTATTCATACATACAGTACTATTCACAATTACTATTCACAAAAGGATTTAATTTTTTTTCTGTCCAAATTATTTTTGATACATGAATATCATTTTTGAATTTTACTCCACAAAGAGTTATCATGTTGAAAATTTGAATATTTTTGAACTCTGGATAAATTGAATTAGAAGTCTCTAATATTTATCATTTCTCTTACTTAATTGAATCTTTATAATATTGTCATCATCCTCATGCTTATATTGTACTGGAAGTCATCTTTGGCTCGTAGTGCAAAGATGGACTGTTGATAGGTATGATTATGACTAGGAATTGTGTATTGGTATAATCATAACTTTTAATGTTACAGATAAGGTTTGTGGTGAAAGTCCGGTTTGGCCCGTTGTGCATAGATGGACAGGTGTTTGGGATGCTTATGACCACTAGTGATACTAACGAATATCCTTGGCCCGTAGTGCATGAATAATTTGTTGATTTGAAATATTTATTGAATGATGTTACGGGGATAAAATATTGATGATGGACTTTTAAATCATAGAAGATTGTAGATATCATTCTCTACTTGACTCTTCTAATGGATTGTTATTTCCGTTGTAGTTGTATTCCAAAATTTGTTGTCTATTGTATTCTAACATATTTTTCCCTGTTGAGGACTAAGGATAAGCTAATCATAAACTTTTGCGAAGTCTATACCTTATTAAATACCAGTTCTACCCATTCTTTTATCTCTCCTGCTTGTGCTCAACGTTTAAACATGACCCCTGAGAAATTAGACATTGACTTATCTATTGAAACTGCATTAGTAGAAACCTTCATTACATCCACTGTTTATAAATCTTGTTTGATTCAAATCGGCACTCTCACATTACCTATTGATCTCATCTCTTTGAAAATACTTGCATTTGATGTAATTTTAGGGATTGATTGGTTAACTACTCATCATGCTAAAATTGATTATTTTCATAAGGTTGCTAATTTTCATATTCCTAATCAACCTGTTATGCTAATTCAAGTAACCAAACCACTAAAGTCAATCACTGTCATATCAAGCCATAAAGTTATTTGTTTATTAAAAAACGGATGTCAAGCTTTCTTAGCCCATATCATGGACTTGAACAAAAATACGTCAGATTTGAATAATATTTCTGTTGTTAATGAATTTCCTGACATATTTCCTGAAGAACTTCCTAGCCTAACCCCAGAGCGTGATATCAAATTTTGTATTGACCTTTAACCCGGTACAAAATCTATTTCTAAAACCTCATATCAAATGGCTCCTATTGAACTTCAAGAGTTAAAAACCCAACTACAGGAGTTGTTAGACATTGGTTTCATTCGTCCTAGTACATCTCCTTGGGATGCTCTTGTTTTATTCGTAAAGAAAAAAGATGGGAGTATGCGACTTTGCATTGACTATCGGGAGTTAAACCATGTCACCATCAAAAATAGGTACACGTTACCTCGCATTGATGACCTGTTTGACCAGTTGCAAGGTGCTAAATTCTTCTCAAAGATCGATCTTCATTCCGGATATCATCAATTAAAGATTAAAATTGATGACATTCCAAAGACTACTTTCAGAACTCGGTACGGGCATTATAAATTCCTAGTCATGTCTTTTGGATTGACTAATGCTCCTACGGCCTTCATGGATATGATGAATCGAGTATTCAAGGAATATTTGGATCATTTTGTGGTTATTTTTGTTGATGACATCCTCATCTATTCCAAAAGCCATGAAGATCATGAGCAACACTTGAAGCTGATACTCCAAAAGCTTCGTGAAAATAAGCTATATGCCAAGTTGAAGAAATGCGAGTTCTGGCTTGAGGAAGTATCATTCCTTGGGCACGTGGTATCAAAGTATGGAATATCAATTGACCTGACAAAGATTGAAGCAATACAAAGTTGGGAGCAACCTAAGTTAGTAACCAAAGTACGTAGCTTTCTGTGCTTAGCTGGTTATTATCGGAGATTAGTGGAAGTATTTTCTCGAATCGCTACTCCATTAACTCAGCTGACTCGAAAAGATACAAAATTTGGATGGAGCGAGGAATGTGAGAAGAGTTTCCAAGAATTCAAGAGGAGACTCATTTCAACACCTATTCTGACAATACCATCAGGGTCGGAGGGATTTTTCATCTATAGCGATGCTTCAGGCAGAGGTTTAGGATGTGTTCTCATACAATATGGGAAAGTCATAGCCTATGCCTCAAGACAACTCAAAGAATATGAGAGGAATTATCCTACTCATGATCTAGAGTTGGCAGCAGTCGTTTTTGCGCTAAAGATCTGGAGGCACTACCTGTATGGGGAGAAAGTGGAGATCTATAAAGATCATAAAACCCTCAAATATTTCTTAACCCAAAAGGAACTCAACATGTGGTAACGACGTTGGCTCGAGCTGTTGAAAGATTATGACCATACCATTCAATACCATCCTAAAAAAGCGAATATAGTAGCTGATGCGTTGAGTAAAAGATCATATGCGGGTACGAGTGTAATATTGTCAACACAAAGGCCCATTTTGTATGACTTACAAAGGATGTAGATAAAGTTAAAGACTCCAAGTACCCACGTGATGATGACAAATATACGAGTAGAACCGACTTTAATCGATAAAGTTAAAGATGCTCAAGCTATAGACCTGGAGCTGATGAGTATGAAGAAGAAAGTATAAGAAGGTGTTATTCCAAAAGCAAGAATCGACGAAGAAGGAATACTTCGAGTCAACTCCAGACTTTGCGTTCCTAACAACTCTGATTTGAAGTACAAAATCATGATGGAGGCACAAAACATATCGTTTGCAATCCATTTTGGAAGTACTAAAATGTATCATGATCTTCGATATACATTTTGGTGGAGCAATATGAAGAGAGAGATCGCAGAGTTTATCTCAAGGTATTTAACTTGTCAATGTGTCAAGGCAGAGCATCAAATACCAAAAGGTTTATTGCAACCACTTGAAATTCCAGAATGGAAATGGGAGCACATCACCATGGATTTCGTTACCGGTCTTCCCAAGGTTTCTCAAGGCATAGATGCAATTTGGGTCATTGTTGATAGATTAACCAAGTCTACTCATTTCTTGCCTATACGAGAAACTTATTCACTTGAACGTCTTGCTCGTATGTATATAAATGAGATTGTGAGATTGCATGATATGCCAGTATCCATAGTTTCTGATCGAGACCCAAGATTCACTTCACGATTTTGGGTTAGCTTATAGAAAGTTATGGGCACTGATCTACGATTCAGTTCTGCATATCATCCTCAGACGGACGGACAATCGGAGAGGACTATTCAAACTCTTAAAGATTTATTAAGACCCTGTGTCCTAAACTTCAAAGGAAGTTTGGACAAGTACTTGTCATTGGTGGAATTCTCCTACAACAATAGATATCAAGTAAGTATAGGCATGGCTCCATTCAAGGCGTTGTATGGACAAATCTCGTCCTCCAGTATGTTGGGACGAGGTGGGTGAAGCGACATTACTAGAACCAGAAATGGTACGCATGACTACGGAAATAATTCAAATGATCCGGTAATGTATACAAACCTCACAAGATTGACAAAAGAGTTATGCCGATCTTCATCGAAGGGACGTGGAGTTCAATGTTGGAGATCATGTATTGTTACGTGTTGCTCCATGGAAAGGAGTTACGAGATTTAAAAAGAGAGGAAAGCTCAACCCTCGATTCATTGGTCCATTTGAAATCCTCGACCGAGTAGGAACTGTGGCCTATAGACTCGCTTTACTGCCAAGTATGTCTCGTGTTCATAATATTTTTCACATATCTATGCTACGTAAATATGTGAAAGACTCGAACCATATTATTGAATTAGAACCAGACGAGATAGCAGAAGATTTAACGTATGAAGAGGTACCTGTTAAAATCTTTGATAAGAAGGAACATATTCTGCACTCAAAAGTTATACCTCAAGTCAAAGTTTTATGGAGAAACCACGATAATGAGAAAATGACCTGGGAGTTAGAATCTGATATAAAAATAAGGTATCCTCACCTCTTCGACATATCAAGTACGTATATCAATTTTGAGGACGAAATTTCATAAGGAGGGGAGGTTGTAGGATCCCAACTTTTTATGAATAAAGATTTAATTTCTTTAATTATTATTTTGAATAATAAGGTGTTAATTTGATATAATACTTTAGTTATGGGTGAAATGTGTAAATTTTGTAAAGTAAGCAAGTGGTCATAAAACATTCGTTTGGTCGGGGAATATTCTTTTTGTCGAAAAATATCCGTACGACGGTGCAATCATTGGTGGACCACATAACGAAATAACTGTCGGATATAGAAAGCGACAGAAATAATCTTTTTATAAAAATAACGGCAAAACTTTTACCGTTAACTGTTGAAATACCCGGTGATAAAAGTACAATAATAGGCGTGGGTGCACAGTAGCACACGGTATTGCACAGTATTTCTGATTATTAATTCTTACGTAAGAAGTCACTCAGTTTCATTCAATAATTTCCACAGTAATTGTTGCATAATATCTCATATTATTGGTTCAATTATTGTCACAGTATCATCTGTATAAAATTTTATATTATTAAATCAATAATTGACACGACACAATTATTCATATTATTAGTTAGCATTATTGGCAATGTCTAGAAAATTCTATCGAGGAAAGGGGTTAGGTTATTTAATTGCGCGCCAATAAGAATAAATCCTTATCGGAAAGCCCCCTCTTTCTTGGAAATGATCTGGTTGTTAATATTGTGAGCTTATAATATTAGTTGTGAATAATTATTATGTGATGGATATTGGTTCAATTTTGATATAAATGAAAGAATTTTAGTATTAAATAATTGTTGAAAGTTTGGCATATTTTATGTAGAATTACAATTATTTTCCCGATAAAATATTCATTCAAATATATTATTATAATTGTTTAAATGATAATATTATAATATATATATATATATATATATATATATATATATATATATATATATATATATATATATATAAGCATGTGATTAAAGGGACGAAAGTGAGCAATTATATTTGAATGCTTTGTTTTCAAAAGCAGTGTAACATTATTTTTTTTTCTTAATGGGTTGGTGAGAAATTGCCTGCAAAGCATGTTTTTCTATTTCATGGGCCCTCAATCATAGAAAAGGTGAGAGTTAGGCATTGAAAATGAGAGGAGTTAGGCAAACAAATTAGGCAAAGAAGGAAAAAAATGAGAGTTAGGCAGAATGCTTTGATTTTTTTCTCCCTCAGTTGCACTATAAATAGGGGGTAACCCCTCCTTCCTAAAACACACCATCAATATCAGAAATTCTTATTCTATAGTATTGTAAGTATTTTTCTTGAGTATAAGGATACTTTGAGTGTTACTTTTTGTGCAAGATTTTCTCAGAATAATATCCGATATTCCAGTCAAATCTAGTCTATCTCAAGATATTTGAACCCTAGATGCTGACTTAAAGGGGGAGAATAGTAAAGAGGAGAAGGGTACAAGGTATGAGAGTAAGGGGATGCAGATGAAGTAGCATCAAGGTCAATTATCAAGGAGCAATCAACTGCTGTCAAGAGTAAAGCAACAACCAATAATGGTACTCCCTCTAAGTCGCCAAGTCCCCACTCCTTCCAGGCCGCAAGGAGTGTCTCAAACTAGCCTAAGCATGCCCATTGGAGATCTTGTCTTCATGAACATACATGATCATAGTAAAGCTTTGGACCAAAATGAACTAAAAGAAATTGCAAGGCGAAATGAGGCTCACAGGAAAAGGAGAGTTGAAAAATATACAAATCCTCCAAGGCTCAAGAGACCAAGAGGAGGTAGAAGATAAGTTTCCTTTCTTTTTATTGATGTATCTATTATGAACTATAATATCATTGAAGAACATCAATAAATGCATGCTTATCTTTTAGAAATTCAGTTGCTCTCTGATCATTAAGACATGTTTATCATCTAGCAACTTGCATTAGAAATTGACGATATAATGCAAATCTACTTGGTTATGTCAACATCAAATAAGGGGATATTGTTGGAAATTGCATGATTAAATTTGATGTTAGAATAAACAAATATGCATGTATGCATGCTTTAACAAATGTGTAATGTCCTTAGATTAACATAGATGAAATAATATACATGGACTTAGAATAGAAATATTAAACTTGTTAGGTTGATCTTATGAGCTGAATTGATGTAATAGCTAAAAGGTTCGTAGAACTTATTTGTCGCTGTTAGAAGTCTGATTCCACCAAGTGCAGAATCATAGAGTCTGCCTGAGCAATCGTAGAGCCAAGTGCAGAATCTTAGAGTCTGCCCGAGCAACTATAGAGCTAAGTGTAGAATCGTAGAGTCTACCCGAACGATCATAGATTTACCACAGAGTAACTCCAGCATGATCGTAAAACAGACGCAAGAACTAAGTGCAAGAAGGTAGAGCACTGTCAAATCGCAAAGGACTCTCAGAATCGTAGAAATGTCAAAGTCAAGTCACTCTATGATTCCCACAGACAAACTACGACCAAGTAATCGTAGAGTACATCAAAGTCAGCATCAAAATCATCGAGGTCATTTGTCTGATTAGTGAGAATGTGTAACAATGAAAACTGACATACGAACGTTGCTAATTGAAGATCTCAATATAGTCACCAAACATCCTTGATCTAAATCGAGGAAACAAAAAAAATGTGACTACTAACCAGTCTGCTAAAAGTGACAACTCAAAGGTGTTAGGTGAAAAAGCAGACTGATGTGACAGGCGAGTTAGAAATGAGCTATCACATGAACCCAAAATGTCAAAATCAAAGATCCCAGAATATTTAAAGCATTAAATGCTCCAACGGAAGCCTTTTAACGGGAAGAATTCAAAGGCATCTACATAAGGCAATCAGATTGAATATATTAGTAGCAAGAAGATATAAAACATAAAAAGATCTGTAAAAGCCTCACTCTACGAATCAGAAGAAATATCTTGCTTCGCTACTAAGTTCTTCATAACTCATGCTTAAGGTAACTTAGTAGCAGAACAACGAACAAACTCTCATAACAGAGTTGCCAAGTCTGCTAGGCTTAAAGAGTTCTTAGTGAACTAGTGTTCCAAGTTTATTGGGCTTGAAGAGTACACTGTGTACTAGTGTTCCAAGGCTACTGGTCCTAAAGAAATCTTAGTGATTTGAAGTTGTATCGATATCCTTAGTGAATTTCCTACTTGTAGAGTAGAAGAGTGGATCACTACAAGAAAATGCTCTAACAGCGACCAACAATATCAGCGATCGTACTTTCAGTCGTGGATATTATTATTAGGGACCGACATTGGCGACCGCCCTTGAATATAGTCACCAGATTATTTTAGCGACTGCACCCAGTCGCTGGTTCAATTTTACCGCCTAAAAAATTGGTTGGAAGTGTTGGCGTGCTAGTACTTTGCGACCTCTCACAATCAGCGACCGCATTCGGCCGCAGATACTTCCACATCATTAAAATTCAGCGACTGCATGCAGTCGCTGATCTTTTAAAGTATCAGGCGTCTCGCTCGACAGTAGCAGAAGAAGAAGAGAAAAAAAAGAGGGAGAAAGAAAAGGGAGAAGGCAACGCCGTCGGACGCCGCCGCTGCCACCGCCGCCCACGTCACCGTCGCCTTCAGGTATAGATTTCCTTTTTATTTGAGAAAATAATGTTTCAATGAATATGATTTATGTAAATTGATTTTGAATCTGATTATACATGCACTAGTTTGACATATATGAATCTGATTATATTTGGGTAATATGATTATGATTTTATTAGTACTTAAACTTGATTTGCGTAATATGATTTGGTTTATAAGTTTTAATTAGAGTAAAATTGATTTGGGTAAATTGATTTTGATGTTTTAAACTTGTTGCTTTTAGATATGTCAATTGTGTTGCACATTTCTCATTTAATTGTGTTGCACATTGCTCATTTAATTTCTTGAATGTTTTTATAGTGTACTATAGTACTTCATAAGTATTCTGATGCTTGTCAAACTCAGAAATATTTCTTTTTTATTATAGCTATTTTGTAACAATTGACCACCATAATCAACTAAAATGAATATGACAAGCTACAAACGAAGTTGGTCAGAAAAACTTATGTACGGATATACCAATTGACAGGGCCATTCATGCAAAAAATGACCTTGCTTGCCATCAAAAATTGAAAACAGTCAATCAACCACATTCAGAGATAAACTTGGTTTAAAATTTTAAAGTTGCCTACTATTTGCCTTAGAAACATGTACAAACAAGAGGTAGTTATAAGCTATACTATTTATAAGTTATACTAAAATTTTATAATATAATAAAATTAAAAACTAATATTTAAAAAAATTAAAATAGAATGAGAATAGAAAAATATTTATTGTAATTAGTTAACCAAAAAAATAAACTAAGTTCTATTTACTTAGTTTTTAACTAATAAATAAAAACAAATTAAAATAAAATAACAGGATATATTATAAATATTAAACTAAGTAGTATTTACTTAGTTTCTCATACTAAATTTAATAACATTTAATATTTGACATATAATATATATTAAATATGATTAAGTATATAATTAAATTAAAATATAATATCATACAAATATAATAAAATATGATATTAAACATAAATAATATAAAATATATTATTAAAATACAATAAAATATAGTAAAATATAATATTAAAATATAATATAATAAATGAAAATATAATACTCCCTCCGTCCCAAATTAATTGCTCAGTTTTGACTTTTTTAAGTCAAATTGACTTTTTTTAGAATTAATAATTAAGTATATATATATTTCTAAAATTATAAAAATTAAAATTAGTAATAAATTGTATATACTTTCTTTTGGTTATAATCTCTTCACCTAGATTTTAGCAAAAATAATAAAAAGATTAGTTTTAAAAATGGTCAATTTGACTTTAAAAAGTCAAAACTGAGCAAATAATTTGGGACGGAGGGAGTATCATATAAATATAATAAATTATAATATTAAACTAAAATATAATATCATAAAGATATTAATGAACAAAAGAAATATCATACTCCTAAGTTAAAGAACTAAGAGATAAGTGCTCTAATTAGAAGTAAGTTAATTATTTAGCTCATGTGTAAAGTAAAGAAAGAAGCTTACAAAACTGAAAGCGCGAGTTTTTGGAACTCTGAATTTGTAGTATACTCCTGAACTTTTTATAGCTTTAATTTGCATTCATTCGTTATTATTTTGGTCATTATATTGAAAATTTGTATATTTCTCTTGGTTTGTGTCTTGGGTGCCTAGAAATGACCATATATGCATGTCGTCGTGCATGTGGCTAGTCCATATAATAGGGGAGACTCTGGCAAAAAAATTTTGTTGGTCGGGTAGTTGCGAACATTTATAATATTAGCAAGCTCTTTATGTGCTTACTAGTATGCTCAAGTCATATGCTTACTAGTTAGTATGCTCAAGTCATATGCTTACAAATATGCTCAAGTCATATGCTTACAAGTATGCTTAAATGTAAATCATATGCTTACAAGTATCCTCAAGTCATATGGTTACAAGTATGCTCAAGTCATATGCTTACAATCATGTTATACATTAATAAGCTCATGTTGTCTGTAGTAGGTACAGCGGTATCATGGACCTCTATTCAGACCGTAGTTGGATGGCACGACGAAAGTCAAGTGCCCAGATAGGTGCTACAGCTGAATTTAGAGCTGGTTGCCAAGTGTTTTTGGAGTATGCGTATAGTCACCCGTAATGTGTGAATGGTCAGAACAAGATAAGATGTTCTTGTTTGAAGTGTAAGAATATAAATTATATGGACAGAGACGTGGAAACTATCATTTAATATTATTGTTGTTATTTTATTTGCAGAAAAGGTATAGATGGGAGGATGCACATGCTTCAGTGATACAGACACTATTTTGGCAGAAGTGCGCCATCCGCACCAAAGATAATTTGAACAAAGAACGTCAAAAAGTCATACACGATGCATCTTTTGACCATCCAGGCCAGGGAGAGGAGTACATGCACGAGCATAGCCCCTGGTGGTCCACCCTGTAAGACCCCGAATTTTATGAAATAAAAGTATTCAATTTTTCATATAATTACTATTCAGTAAATGGTTAAATTGATAAAAGTTTAAAGTTATGGGTGAAATGTGAATTTTTTTCAAAATAAGCAAGTGGTTATAAAATAATCATTGTTGTCGGGGAATATTCGTTTGGTCGTGGAATATTCTTTCTGTCGGGGAATATTCGTACGACGGCGCAGCTATTTGTGGGCCCAATAACGAATAACTGTCGGATGAAGAAAACGACAAATTTGAGTTTTTACAAATAACGGCGTAGTTGTTACCATTAATACTATTGAAATACCCGGTGGTTAAAATACAGTAATACGCGTTATTGTACAGTAGCACACGGTATTGCACCAATTATTGATTCTTACGAAGGAAGGCACTACTCAATAATTGTTACAGTAGTTATTGTTTAATATTTTATTTTATTGATTCAACAGTTGATGCGTTGATATTTTATATTATTATTGTTTCAATAATTGTTGCTGCACAGTATTTTCCTTTATCAGATCAATAATTCATATTATTTGAATAATATTATTCGATAACATTATTGGCAATGTCTAGAAAGTTCTGTCTAAGGAGAGGTTTGGTCATCTAATTACGCGCCAGTAAGGAGAAATCCTTATTGGAAAGCCCCCTCTTTCCTGGGAACGGCCTGGTTGTCATAAATGTAATTCTGTAATATTATTTGTGAATAATTAATTATTGATTCATATGATAAGGAAATATTTATTTTATGTAAATATAAATGAGGGATATATTTTTGTGGTTAAAAATGAAGGAGTTAATGTTGAGGTTTTTATCAGTATTTTTGTCGGAATGGAGGTATTAAAAATTAGGATTTTTGAGATATTTTACGGGGGTTATAATTTTTAATCTGACCGTTGGATCGTGATAATTTTTAGATATGTTATACATATATAAGTTGAGTATATGCCCACAAATTTTGAACCGTTAAAAATGAACGTATGATTTATTATGAATTTTACAAGATGACTGGTTCAGAAATTGTTGAATTTTCGGAGTTTATCATTTTGATGGAAAATTCTAAAATTGGTGGGCCCCACTTGTGGTTGGTAAAGAAATGTGCTGAATTATATTTCAAATGTGGTGGGTGGGAATAGTAGCAGGTAAAGCCATCAGGTTGCAGGTCAAGCCTACTAAAATTTTCCTATAAATAGAGGGCTAAGTTAGAATTGAAAATCACACCAGAAACAAGTTTTCTCTCTTTCTCTCTCTATATTATGAAGCATATTTTGTGAGTATTTAGATACTTTGAGAGTTGCTATTCAGTGCAAGTTTCCTTCGGCGTTGCATTCCATTCAGAAATACTGCACTTTTGAGATAAGGGATTTTAAGGGTTGTTATATTTTCCAGTTTCGTAATTTTTCTTACCTTCAAAAATTATGGAAAAATTTGAAATGATATTTTGATGAGTTTTCTTGATTGTGTCCAAAAATGGTGATTTTTGGATGTATAGATTGAGAGTTATGAATTTTATGAGAAAAGACTATTTTAAAAGTAACCGCTTATAATTCCTTGTGGTTAACTCCAAAATTGATGAATTTTTTATTGGGAGTACATGTATATGATAGGAGTATACTCTGTGAAATTCAGAATTTTTAGATAAAAGTACAATTTTTGATAAATGTCTAAATATTCGGCTATTTTGGCCATATGAAAAATAGTAAATGACTTTTAAAAATTCTGAGAAAAATATATGTTCACTATGGGACTATATTATGCTAAATCCCAGAAAAGAAATATTTTTGGAACTGATTTAGTATTTTTCATAAAAATAGTCTAGTTATGAGTAAATGAATTAAATATGTTTTGTGAAGTAAGAAAATTAGAAAATAAGATTTTATGACTTGAGAATCCTATGAGGTATATGCAGATTTTTGATGAGGGTTTTGGTTATTGGTGATGAAATCTTATGATTTTGGCATTTTAGAATGATTAAATGTATTATTTAGTAAAATGTAAACAATTAAAATAAATTGTTTATAAGCTTAAGAAATATTATTCTTTCAATATCATTATACCGAAATATTGGTATGTATTTTATTGTGAAATTTCTATTTTTATGTGTCGGAGTTACTATTCACGAGTTACTATTCACGAGTTACTATTCACGATAAAATTGGTTTTTTTTCTAACAAAATTATAGTTGATTTATGAATATTACTCTCGAGATTAAATCTAGATATTTTGATTATATTGACTTTACTATTATATATAACATTTTTATAACCTTGATGTTGAAATTCTCTTTCACTAAAGTGTAAAGATGGGTAGATTATTGGTATGATCATGACTAAGGTTCTCTTTGGCCTGTAGTGCAAAGTTGAATTGTGACTGGTTTGATCATGACCATTGAATTTATAATTGAATATCTTAAGCTTAAGTGCAAAGGTAAATTGATCAACATGGTTATAATTATTGTTTATATAAATTCTGAAATGATTATATATTTCTTTGAGATATGAATATATTTGGCCTGTAGTGCAAATATGAATTGTTGATGAATATCTTTGGCCCGTAGTGCAAAGATGACTTGTTGATGAATATCTTTGGCCTGTAGTGCAAAGATGAATTATTGATGAATATCTTTGGCCTGTAGTGCAAAGATAAACTGTTGTTGAATATCTTTGGTCGTAGTGCAAAGATAGTTTTATTAGTATGATTATGAACAGGAGCTGTGATTTGGTATAACCATGATCTTTGATGTTTCAGGTAAAGACAGGTGATGAAAATATTCTTCGTCCTGGGTGCGAAGAAAAATTTAGAATCACAATTATGATTATGAGTTATTCATATGATTGTGGAAAGGAACTGTTGAGTGATTTTACAGGGATAAAACATTGTTGGTAGATTTTTAACATGGAGAAGATAATAGACTTTATGGTCTATTTGACTCTTCTAATGGATTGCTCGTTCCGCTGCAACTATGGTTGAAATTTTTATCATTTACCATATGTTCTAAATCTCTGATTTATTATTGATGAAGGCTATTGATAATTCAATTATCTTTAGTCATGATATTCTTTACTGATCTAGTTGTGCTCACCCTTTTGCTTCACAATTCCTTTCAGGTAATAAGAGTGTAGCTGGGTCGAGCGAGGGTAACGGGAAAATAGAACGGTGGTCTCTAGCTGTGGATGTTCTCCCGAAGCAGTATAGAAAAGTTTATTTAGTAGTTTTATTTGGTGAATCCAAATAGGGTAAGGTGTACCCAACGTTGGAAAGGTGGTTTGCCACTATCATACAAGATGTCTAACGACATACAATCTCGTGTCATCATAAGACAGGGATGTGCTCATCCACTTGCTGAGTATATATACGAGCACTACCTATATAATCTTAGTGTTTGTTTGAAGTATAATTCTCAATTAGAGACAGTAGAGATAATGATATGTCAAGAGAAGACTCACCATTGGGAAGAATATGATAGTAATCTTCTCATTTTCTTTGGGGTCTATTAGGTCAACCAAGGATAATTCTGTGGCCATATGATATCTATCATAACCTAGACGCATGGCCTCCCATGTACGAAGGTTTCCTTGAGCACTTCCCAAAGATTCTAATTTCTAAAACAGTTTTTGACTATACCTTTATGTAAGGTGTCATTGTGAGGTGATGTCCACGGTTGGAACAAGCGTTATATTTGGTATATATTTGTATCCAAACTCACAGCATATGTGTTGTTGTATTTTGCACGACAATTGTTGTAATAAAGTTGTAGTTATTTTCTGTACCATGTATTTGGCGACTCAGAATGGGTTGGATGGAATGGATCTATTTTGGGGTTGTTACATTTGGTATCAGAGCTTAGGGATATGATCTCTGGCGGAGATCGGGGAATACAACTAGGAGGGGAGAGACGAGTAAATCCTTCGCTAGTGTGTCCTACCTAAGCTTATTTGTTGGTCAGTCATAATATCGGGATATGATGTGATATGTTAATTTGTTAAATTAACCTTTGTTTTGAAGCTGTATTCTAGAATGATATCTGAAATACAGGAGATGAGCAATGGAAAAATCATGATGACAGGAAAGATGGAATCTGAAATGAAAGCAAGGTATTCTCAACTCTTTGAAATACCAGGTACGTAAATTTCGGGGACGAAATTTCATAAGGAGTGGAGATTGTAAGACCCCGAATTTTATGAAATAAAAGTATTCAATTTTTCTTATAATTACTATTCAGTAAATGGTTAAATTGATAAAAGTTTAAAGTTATGGGTGAAATGTGAATTTTTTTCAAAATAAGCAAGTGGTTATAAAATAATCATTGTTGTCGGGGAATATTCGTTTGGTCGTGGAATATTCTTTCTGTCGGGAAATATTCGTACGACGGCGCAGCTATTTGTGGGCCCCATAACGAATAACTGTCGGATGAAGAAAACGACAAATTTGAGTTTTTACAAATAACGGCGTAGTTGTTACCGTTAACACTGTTGAAATACCCGGTGGTTAAAATACAGTAATACGCGTTATTGCACAGTAGCACACGGTATTGCACCAATTATTGATTCTTACGTAAGAAGGCACTACTCAATAATTGTTACAGTAATTACTGTTCAATATTTTATTTTATTGATTCAATAATTGCTGCGTTGATATTTTATATTATTGTTGTTTCAATAATTGTTGCTGCACAGTATTTTCCTTTATCAGATCAATAATTCATATTATTTGAATAATATTATTAGATAACATTATTGGCAATGTCTAGAAAGTTCTGTCTAAGGAGAGGTTTGGTCATCTAATTGCGCGCCAGTAAGGAGAAATCCTTATTGAAAAGCCCCCTCTTTCCTGGGAACGGCCTGGTTGTCATAAATGTGATTCTGTAATATTATTTGTGAATAATTAATTATTGATTCATATGATAAGGAAATATTTATTTTATGTGGATATAAATGAGGGATATATTTTTGTGGTTAAAAATGAAGGAGTTAATGTTGAGGTTTTTATCAGTATTTTTGTCGGAATGGAGGTATTAAAAATTAGGATTTTTGAGATATTTTGCGGGGGTTATAATTTTTAATCCGACCGTTGGATCGTGGTAATTTTTGGATATGTTATACATATATAAGTTGAGTATATGCCCACAAATTTTGAACCGTTAAAAATGAACGTATGATTTATTATGAATTTTACGAGATGACTGGTTCAGAAATTGTTGAATTTTCGGAGTTTATCATTTTGGTGGAAAATTCTAGAATTGGTGGGCCCCACTTGTGGTTGGTGAAGAAATGTGCTGAATTATATTTCAAATGTGGTGGGTGGGAATAGTAGCAGGTAAAGCCATCAGGTTGCAGGTCAAACCTACCAAAATTTTCCTATAAATAGAGGGCTAAGTTAGAATTGAAAATCACACCAGAAACAAGTTTTCTCTCTTTCTCTCTCTATATTATGAAGCATATTTTGTGAGTATTTAGATACTTTGAGAGTTGCTATTCAGTGCAAGTTTCCTTCGGCTTTGCATTCCAGTCAGAAGTACTGCTCTTTTGAGGTAAGGGATAGTAAGGGATTTTAAGGGTTGTTATATTTTTCAGTTTCGTAATTTTTCTGACCTTCAAAAATTCTGGAAAAATTTGAAATGATATTTTGATGAGTTTTCTTGATTGTGTCCAAAAATGGTGATTTTTGGATGTATAGATTGAGAGTTATGAATTTTATGAGAAAAGACTATTTTAAAAGTAACCGCTTATAATTCCTTGTGGTTAACTCCAAAATTGATGAAATTTTTATTGGGAGTACATGTATATGATAGAAGTATACTCTGTGAATTTCAGAATTTTTAGATAAAAGTACAATTTTTGATAAATGTCTAAATATTCGGCTATTTTGGCCATATGAAAAATAGTAAATGACTTTTAAAAATTCTGAGAAAAATATATGTTCACTATGGGACTATATTATGCTAAATCTCAGAAAAGAAATATTTTTGGAACTGATTTGGTATTTTTCATGAAAATAGTCTAGTTATGAGTAAATGAATTAAATATGTTTTGTGAAGTAAGAAAATTGGAAAATAGGATTTTATGGCTTGAGAATCCTATATGAGGTATATGCAGATTTTTGATGAGGGTTTTGGTTATTGGTGATGAAATCTTATGAGTTGGCATTTTAGATGATTAAATGCATTATTTAGTAAAGTGTAAACAATTAAAATAAATTGTTTATAAGCTTAAGAAATATTATTCTTTCAATATCATTATACCGAAATATTGGTATGTATTTTATTGTGGAATTTTATTTTTTTGTGTCGGAGTTACTATTCATGAGTTACTATTCACGAGTTACTATTCACGATAAAATTGGTTTCTTTTTCTAACCAAATTATAGTTGATTTATGAATATTACTCTTGAGATTAAATCTAGATATTTGATTATATTGATTTTACTATTATATATAACATTTTTATAACCTTGATGTTGAAATTCTCTTTCACTGGAGTGTAAAGATGGGTAGATTATTGGTATGATCATGACTAGGGTTCTCTTTGGCCTGTAGTGCAAAGTTGAATTGTGACTGGTATGATCATGACCATTGAATTTATAATTGAATATCTTAAGCTTAAGTGCAAAGGTGAATTGATCAACATGGTTATAATTATTGTTTATATAAATTCTGAAATGATTATATATTTCTTTGAGATATGAATATATTTGGCCTGTAGTGCAAATATGAATTGTTGATGAATATCTTTGGCCTGTAGTGCAAAGATGACCTGTTGATGAATATCTTTGGCCTGTAGTGCAAAGATGAATTGTTGATGAATATCTTTGGCCTGTAGTGCAAAGATGAACTGTTGTTGAATATCTTTGGCCGTAGTGCAAAGATGGTTTTATTAGTATGATTATGAACAGGAACTGTGATTTGGTATAACCATGATCTTTGATGTTTCAGGTAAAGACAGGTGATGAAAATATTCTTCGTCTGGGTGCGAAGAAAAATTTAGAATCACAATTATGATTATGAGTTATTCATATGATTGTGAAAAGGAACTGTTGAGTGATGTTACAGGGATAAAACATTGTTGGTAGATTTTTAACATGGAGAAGATAATAGACTTTATAGTCTATTTGACTCTTCTAATGGATTGCTCGTTCCGCTGCAACTATGGTTGAAATTTTTATCATTTACCATATGTTCTAAATCTCTGATTTATTATTGATGAAGGCTATTGATAATTTAATTATCTTTAGTCATGATATTCTTTACTGAGCTAGTTGTGCTCACCCTTTTGCTTCACAATTCCTTTCAGGTAATAAGAGTGTAGCTGGGTCGAGCGAGGGTAACGGAAAAATAGAACGGTGGTCTCTAGCTGTGGATGTTCTCCCGAAGCAGTATAGAAAAGTTTATTTAGTAGTTTTATTTGGTGAATCCAATAGGGTAAGGTGTACCCAACGTTGGAAGGGTGGTTTGCCACTATCATACAAGATGTCTAACGACATACAACCTCGTGTCATCATAAGACAGGGATGTGCTCATCCACTTGCTGAGTATATATACGAGCACTACCTATATAATCTTGGTGTTTGTTTGAAGTATAATTCTCAATTAGAGACAGTAGAGATAATGATAAGTCAAGAGAAGACTCACCATTGGGAAGAATATGATAGTAATCTTCTCGTTTTCTTTGGGGTCTATTGGGTCAACCAAGGATAATTCTGTGGCCATATGATATCTATCATAACCTAGACGCATGGCCTCCCATGTACGAAGGTTTCCTTGAGCACTTCCCAAAGATTCTAATTTCTAAAACAGTTTTTGACTATACCTTTATGTAAGGTGTCATTGTGAGGTGATGTCCACGGTTGGAACATGAGTCACATTTGGTATATATTTGTATCCAAACTCACAGCATATGTGTTGTTGTATTTTGCACGACAATTGTTGTAATAAAGTTGTAGTTATTTTCTGTACCATGTATTTGGCGACTCAGAATGGGTTGGATGGAATGGACCTATTTTGGGGTTGTTACATTTGGTATCAGAGCTTAGGGATATGATCTCTGGCGGAGATCGGGGAATACAACTAGGAGGGGAGAGACGAGTAAATCCTTCGCTAGTGTGTCCTACCTAAGCTTATTTGTTGGTCAGTCATACTATCGGGATATGATGTGATATGTTGATTTGTTAAATTAACCTTTGTTTTGAAGCTGTATTCTAGAATGATATCTGAAATACAGGAGATGAGCAATGGAAAAATCATGATGACAGGAAAGATGGAATCTGAAATGAAAGCAAGGTATTCTCAACTCTTTGAAATACCAGGTACGTAAATTTCGGGGACGAAATTTCATAAGGAGTGGAGATTGTAAGACCCCAAATTTTATGAAATAAAAGTATTCAATTTTTCTTATAATTACTATTCAGTAAATGGTTAAATTGATAAAAGTTTAAAGTTATGGGTGAAATGTGAATTTTTTTCAAAATAAGCAAGTGGTTATAAAATAATCATTGTTGTCGGGGAATATTCGTTTGGTCGTGGAATATTCTTTCTGTCGGGAAATATTCGTACGACGGCACAGCTATTTGTGGGCCCCATAACGAATAACTGTCAGATGAAGAAAACGACAAATTTGAGTTTTTACAAATAACGGCGTAGTTGTTACCGTTAATACTGTTGAAATACCCGGTGGTTAAAATACAGTAATACGCGTTATTGCACAGTAGCACACGGTATTGCACCAATTATTGATTCTTACAAAGAAGGCACTACTCAATAATTGTTACAGTAGTTATTGTTCAATATTTTATTTTATTGATTCAATAATTGCTGCGTTGATATTTTATATTATTATTGTTTCAATAATTGTTGCTGCACAGTATTTTCCTTTATCAGATCAATAATTCATATTATTTGAATAATATTATTAGATAACATTATTGACAATGTCTAGAAAGTTCTGTCTAAGGAGAGGTTTGGTCATCTAATTGCGCGCCAGTAAGGAGAAATCAGTATTTTTATCGAAATGGAGGTATTAAAAATCAGGATTTTTGAGATATTTTGCGGGGGTTATAATTTTTAATCCGACCGTTGGATCGTGGTAATTTTTGAATATGTTATACATATATAAGTTGAGTATATGCCCACAAATTTTGAACCGTTAAAAATGAACGTATGATTTATTATGAATTTTTCAAGATGACTGGTTCAGAAATTGTTGAATTTTTGGAGTTTATCATTTTGATGGAAAATTCTAGAATTGGTGGGCCCCACTTGTGATTGGTGAAGAAATGTGGTGAATTATATTTCAAATGTGGTGGGTGGGAATAGTAGCAGGTAAAGCCATCAGGTTGCAGGTCAAGCCTACCAAAATTTTCCTATAAATAGAGGGCTAAGTTAGAATTGAAAATCACACCAGAAACAAGTTTTCTCTCTTTCTCTCTCTATATTATGAAGCATATTTTGTGAGTATTTAGATACTTTGAGAGTTGCTATTCAGTGCAAGTCTCCTTCGGCTTTGCATTCCAGTCAGAAATACTGCACTTTTGAGGTAAGGGATAGTAAGGGATTTTAAGGGTTGTTATATTTTTCAGTTTCGTAATTTTTCTGACCTTCAAAAATTATGAAAAAATTTGAAATGATATTTTGATGAGTTTTCTTGATTGTGTCCAAAAATGGTGATTTTTGGATGTATAGATTGAGAGTTATGAAATTTATGAGAAAAGACTATTTTAAAAGTAACCGCTTATAATTCCATGTGGTTAACTCCAAAATTGATGAAATTTTTATTAGGAGTACATGTATATGATAGGAGTATACTCTGTGAATTTTAGAATTTTTAGACAAAAGTATAATTTTTGATAAATGTCTAAATATTCGGCTATTTTGGCCATATGAAAAATAGTAACTGACTTTTAAAAATTCTGAGAAAAATATATGTTCACTATGGGACTATATTATGCTAAATCCCAGAAAAGAAATATTTTTGGAACTGATTTGGTATTTTTCATGAAAATAGTCTAGTTATGAGTAAATGAATTAAATATGTTTTGTGAAGTAAGAAAATTAGAAAATAAGATTTTATGACTTGAGAATCCTATATGAGGTATATGCAGATTTTTGATGAGGGTTTTGGTTATTAGTGATGAAATCTTATGATTTTGGCATTTTAAATTGATTAAATGCATTATTTAGTAAAGTGTAAATAATTAAAATAAATTGTTTATAAGCTTAAGAAATATTATTCTTTCAATATCATTATACCGAAATATTGGTATATATTTTATTGTAGAATTTCTATTTTTTGTGTCGGGATTACTATTCACGAGTTACAATTCACGAGTTACTATTCACGAGTTACTATTCACGAGTTACTATTCACGATAAAATTGGTTTATTTTTCTAACCAAATTTTAGTTAATTTATGAATATTACTCTCGAGTTTAAATCTAGATATTTTGATTATATTGATTTTACTATTATATATAACATTTTTATAACCTTGATGTTGAAATTCTCTTTCACTAAAGTGTAAAGATGGGTAGATTATTGGTATGATCATGACTAGAGTTCTCTTTGGCCTGTAGTGCAAAGTTGAATTGTGACTGGTATGATCATGACCATTGAATTTATAATTGAATATCTTAAGCTTAAGTGCAAAGGTGAATTGATCAACATGGTTATAATTATTGTTTATATAAATTCTGAAATGATTATATATTTCTTTGAGATATGAATATATTTGGCCTGTAGTGCAAATATGAATTGTTGATGAATATCTTTGGCCCGTAGTGCAAAGATGACATGTTGATGAATATCTTTTGCCTGTAGTGCAAAGATGAATTATTGATGAATATCTTTGGCCTGTAGTGCAAAGATGAACTGTTGTTGAATATCTTTGGCCGTAGTGCAAAGATGGTTTTATTAGTATGATTATGAACAGGAACTGTGATTTGGTATAACCATGATCTTTGATGTTTCAGGTAAAGACAGGTGATGAAAATATTCTTCGTCCTGGGTGCGAAGAAAAATTTAGAATCACAATTATGATTATGAGTTATTCATATGATTGTGGAAAGGAACTGTTGAGTGATGTTACAGGGATAAAATATTGTTGGTGGATTTTTAACATGGAGAAGATAATAGACTTTATAGTCTATTTGACTCTTCTAATGGATTGCTCGTTCCGCTGCAACTATGGTTGAAATTTTTATCATTTACCATATGTTCTAAATCTCTGATTTATTATTGATGAAGGCTATTGATAATTTAATTATCTTTAGTCATGATATTCTTTACTGAGCTAGTTGTGCTCACCCTTTTGCTTCACAATTCCTTTCAGGTAATAAGAGTGTAGCTGGGTCGAGCGAGGGTAACGGAGAAATAGAACGGTGGTCTCTAGCTGTGGATGTTCTCCCGAAGCAGTATAGAAAAGTTTATTTAGTAGTTTTATTTGGTGAATCCAATAGGGTAAGGTGTACCCAACGTTGGAAGGGTTGTTTGCCACTATCATACAAGATGTCTAACGACATACAACCTCGTGTCATCATAAGACAGGGATGTGCTCATCCACTTGCTGAGTATATATACGAGCACTACCTATATAATCTTAGTGTTTGTTTGAAGTATAATTCTCAATTAGAGACAGTAGAGATAATGATATGTCAAGAGAAGACTCACCATTGAGAAAAATATGATAGTAATCTTCTCGTTTTCTTTGGGGTCTATTGGGTCAACCAAGGATAATTCTGTGGCCATATGATATCTATCATAACCTAGACGCGTGGCCTCCCATGTACGAAGGTTTCCTTGAGCACTTCCCAAAGATTCTAATTTTTAAAACAGTTTTTGACTATACCTTTATGTAAGGTGTCATTGTGAGGTGATGTCCACGGTTGGAACAAGCGTTATATTTGGTATATATTTGTATCCAAACTCACAGCATATGTGTTGTTGTATTTTGCACGACAATTGTTGTAATAAAGTTGTAGTTATTTTCTGTACCATGTATTTGGCGACTCAGAATGGGTTGGATGGAATGGATCTATTTTGGGGTTGTTACATTTGGTATCAGAGCTTAGGGATATGATCTCTGGCGGAGATCGGGGAATACAACTAGGAGGGGAGAGACGAGTAAATCCTTCGCTAGTGTGTCCTACCTAAGCTTATTTGTTGGTCAGTCATACTATCGGGATATGATGTGATATGTTGATTTGTTAAATTAACCTTTGTTTTTGAAGCTGTATTCTAGAATGATATCTGAAATACAGGAGATGAGCAATGGAAAAATCATGATGACAGGAAAGATGGAATCTGAAATGAAAGCAAGGTATTCTCAACTCTTTGAAATACCAGGTACGTAAATTTCGGGGATGAAATTTCATAAGGAGGGGAGATTGTAAGACCCCGAATTTTATGAAATAAAAGTATTCAATTTTTCTTATAATTACTATTCAGTAAATGGTTAAATTGAGAAAAGTTTAAAGTTATGGGTGAAATGTGAATTTTTTTCAAAATAAGCAAGTGGTTATAAAATAATCATTGTTGTCGGAGAATATTCGTTTGGTCGTGGAATATTCTTTTTGTCGGGAAATATTCGTACGACGGCGCAGCTATTTGTTGGCCTCATAACGAATAACTGTCGGATGAAGAAAACGACAAATTTGAGTTTTTATAAATAACGGCGTAGTTGTTACCGTTAATACTGTTAAAATACCCGGTGGTTAAAATACAGTAATACGCGTTATTGTACAGTAGCACACGGTATTGCACCAATTATTGATTCTTACGAAGGAAGGCACTACTCAATAATTGTTACAGTAGTTATTGTTCAATATTTTATTTTATTGATTCAATAATTGCTGCGTTGATATTTTATATTATTATTGTTTCAATAATTGTTGCTGCACAGTATTTTCCTTTATCAGATCAATAATTCATATTATTTGAATAATATTATTAGATAACATTATTGACAATGTCTAGAAAGTTCTGTCTAAGGAGAGGTTTGGTCATCTAATTGCGCGCCAGTAAGGAGAAATCCTTATTGAAAAGCCCCCTCTTTCCTGGGAACGGCCTGGTTGTCATAAATGTGATTCTGTAATATTATTTGTGAATAATTAATTATTGATTCATATGATAAGGAAATATTTATTTTATGTAAATATAAATGAGGGATATATTTTTGTGGTTAAAAATGAAGGAGTTAATGTTGAGGTTTTTATCAGTATTTTTGTCGGAATGGAGGTATTAAAAATCAGGATTTTTGAGATATTTTGCGGGGGTTATAATTTTTAATCCGACCGTTGGATCGTGGTAATTTTTGAATATGTTATACATATATAAGTTGAGTATATGCCCACAAATTTTAAACCGTTAAAAATGAACGTATGATTTATTATGAATTTTACAAGATGACTGGTTCAGAAATTGTTGAATTTTCGGAGTTTATCATTTTGATGGAAAATTCTAGAATTGGTGGGCCCCACTTATGGTTGGTGAAGAAATGTGCTGAATTATATTTCAAATGTGGTGGGTGGGAATAGTAGCAGGTAAAGCCATCAGGTTGCAGGTCAAGCCTACTAAAATTTTCCTATAAATAGAGGGCTAAGTTAGAATTGAAAATCACACCAGAAACAAGTTTTATCTCTTTCTCTCTCTGTATTATGAAGCATATTTTGTGAGTATTTAGATACTTTGAGAGTTGCTATTCAGTGCAAGTCTCCTTCGGCTTTGCATTCCAGTCAGAAATACTGCACTTTTGAGGTAAGGGATAGTAAGAGATTTTAAGGGTTGTTATATTTTCCAGTTTCGTAATTTTTCTGAACTTCAAAAATTATGGAAAAATTTGAAATGATATTTTGATGAGTTTTCTTGATTGTGTCCAAAAATGGTGAGTTTTGGATGTATAGATTGAGAGTTATGAATTTTATGAGAAAAGACTATTTTAAAAGTAATCGCTTATAATTCCTTGTGGTTAACTCCAAAATTGATGAAATTTTTATTGAGAGTACATGTATATGATAGGAGTATACTCTGTGAATTTCAGAATTTTTAGATAAAAGTACAATTTTTGATAAATGTCTAAATATTCGGCTATTTTGGCCATATGAAAAATAGTAAATGACTTTTAAAAATTTTGAGAAAAATATATGTTCACTATGGGACTATATTATGCTAAATCTCAGAAAAGAAATATTTTTGGAACTGATTTGGTATTTTTCATGAAAATAGTCTAGTTATGAGTAAATGAATTAAATATGTTTTGTGAAGTAAGAAAATTAGAAAATAAGATTTTATGACTTGAGAATCCTATATGAGGTATATGCAGATTTTTGATGAGGGTTTTGGTTATTAGTGATGAAATCTTATGATTTTGGCATTTTAGAATGATTAAATACATTATTTAGTAAAGTGTTAATAATTAAAATAAATTATTTATAAGCTTAAGAAATATTATTCTTTCAATATCATTATATCGAAATATTGGTATGTATTTTATTGTGGAATTTCTATTTTTATTGTGTCGGGGTTACTATTCACGAGTTACTATTCATGAGTTACTATTCACGAGTTACTATTCACGATAAAATTGGTTTCGTTTTCTAACCAAATTATAGTTGATTTATGAATATTACTCTCGAGATTAAATCTAGATATTTTGATTATATTGATTTTACTATTATATATAACATTTTTATAACCTTGATGTTGAAATTCTCTTTCACTAAAGTGTAAAGATGGGTAGATTATTGGTATGATCATGACTAGGGTTCTCTTTAGCCTGTAGTGCAAAGTTGAATTGTGACTGGTATGATCATGACCATTGAATTTATAATTGAATATCTTAAGCTTAAGTGCAAAGGTGAATTGATCAACATGGTTATAATTATTGTTTATATAAATTCTGAAATGATTATATATTTCTTTGAGATATGAATATATTTGGCCTGTAGTGCAAATATGAATTGTTGATGAATATCTTTGGCCCGTAGTGCAAAGATGACCTGTTGATGAATATCTTTGGCCTGTAGTGCAAAGATGAATTATTGATGAATATCTTTGGCCTGTAGTGCAAAGATGAACTGTTGTTGAATATCTTTGGCCGTAGTACAAAGATGGTTTTATTAGTATGATTATGAACAGGAACTGTGATTTGGTATAACCATGATCTTTGATGTTTCAGGTAAAAACAGGTGATGAAAATATTCTTCGTCCTGGGTGCGAAGAAAAATTTAGAATCACAATTATGATTATGAGTTATTCATATGATTGTGGAAAGGAACTGCTGAGTGATGTTACAGTGATAAAATATTGTTGGTGGATTTTTAACATGGAGAAGATAATAGACTTTATGGTCTATTTGACTCTTCTAATAGATTGCTCGTTCCGCTGCAACTATGGTTGAAATTTTTATCATTTACCATATGTTCTAAATCTCTGATTTATTATTGATGAAGGCTATTAATAATTCAATTATCTTTAGTCATGATATTCTTTACTGATTTAGTTGTGCTCACCCTTTTGCTTCACAATTCCTTTCAGATAATAAGAGTGTAGCTGGGTCGAGCGAGGGTAACGGAGAAATAGAACGGTAGTCTCTAGCTGTGGATGTTCTCCCGAAGCAGTATAGAAAAGTTTATTTAGTAGTTTTATTTGGTGAATCCAATAGGGTAAGGTGTACCCAATGTTGGAAGGGTGGTTTGCCACTATCATACAAGATGTCTAACGACATACAACCTCGTGTCATCATAAGACAGGGATGTGCTCATCCACTTGCTGAGTATATATACGAGCACTACCTATATAATCTTAGTGTTTGTTTGAAGTATAATTCTCAATTAGAGACAGTAGAGATAATGATATGTCAAGAGAAGACTCACCATTGAGAAGAATATGATAGTAATCTTCTCGTTTTCTTTGGGGTCTATTGGGTCAACCAAGAATAATTATGTGGCCATATGATATCTATCATAACCTAGACGCATGGCCTCCCATGTACGAAGGTTTCCTTGAGCACTTCCCAAAGATTCTAATTTCTAAAACAGTTTTTGACTATACCTTTATGTAAGGTGTCATTGTGAGGTGATGTCCACGGTTGGAACAAGCGTTATATTTGGTATATATTTGTATCCAAACTCACAGCATATGTGTTGTTGTATTTTGCACAACAATTGTTGTAATAAAGTTGTAGTTATTTTCTGTACCATGTATTTGGCGACTCAGAATGGGTTGGATGGAATGGATCTATTTTGGGGTTGTCACACACCCAGTCCATATGGGCTGAGATGTCTGCCCAATGGAGAGCTGAGAGCTGGGTCAAAAGACGCAAGACTGTCGCCACTAACAGATCCTCGGGTGTACCTGATGGCAAAAAGGCGAAAGGAACCTACAGGGGCAGCAGTATATCACAGTTACAGCATATCACTGCCAGGGTACATATGAATTATTTTAATATGTTTACAATCATGAATTGTAGAATATCACATGTTTACTTAGTAATATTGGAATATGTTTTGTATAGGAGTCTCAGTCTCAAGGTCAGCCTATCCATTGGCTGGATGTATACGTGGCCACTCGTGATGGTCTGTCTGATGCTATCCAGATATCGGTAATAAGTTTTAACAACTTTGATCTTGTTTATCAAGTTTTACGTCATTCTTTAGAATTTTACCAATTTATTTTTAACTATTTAATTATTAATATGATGGCAAGATACTTATATGCATTTATTGAATGAGCGTTATCCTGAAGGCACCCCATGTCTGCCAATTAATCAAGAATTATGGGAGAGGGCGTCTGTTGTGAAGAAGAACTACGTCAAAGGTCAAGGACAACGACAACGCCCAACCTTCAGTGGCTCAGGCAGCTCTGCTACCCAGTCTTCAGAGTCATTTAGTTATCCAATTATTCATCTCTTGCTGACTGTGTGAGAGCTATATGTCGAGATCACGTTCTTCTTCGTATACTGGGCGGGCATCTGGCGGCTCTGAGTTCTGATGGGTTAGCTGATGCAGTGGCGGCAACAGCAACATCACAGCATGGGGATGGCGACGAGGTAATCAATCTTATTTATTACAATCAAATTAGTGACTTATATATATATATATATATATATACACACACAATGGATCCTGTCCGGACTCCCGGACAGGTCCTAAAATACGGACCCAAAATTTTATTTTATTTTTTTGCTTTTTTTTTAAAACAACTAAAAAAAATATTTAATATTTTATGGAACTGAAATTTTTTCATAATACAATGTTTTGGACGTGTTTTGAATACTTATACCAAAAAGTGGTGGTACAGTCTGCACAGACAGTACCACCATGTTTTGTTATACGTACCCAAATCACACCCAAAATACTGTATTATGAAAAAATTTCAATTCCATAATTATTTTATTTTTTTTAGTTGTTTCAAAAAAAAAGCAAAAAAAAATAAATAAATAAATGTCCGGATTTTATAGAGTCCGGGATCCTGGACTGGATCCGGACTCTATATATATATATATATATATATATATATATATATATATATATATATATTGTTGTGTTTAATTTGTTGTATATTATCTTAATACCAGTATCAACATATATACTATATATGTAACTTGTTTTATTATTTTGTTAATTACAGGGTGATCAGCGAGAAACTAATTTGGACAATGATGTATGACGACTGACTTAGTCTTGTTTTATAGTTATTTATGAACCTTGTACATTTATATTCATTCTTTGGATGACTATATGTTACTTAAAGATTAGATTTATTTATATTTATTCAGTTCATATTGGGTTTTAAATGTTTATATAGTTTATACTAGTTTGGTGTATGTGTCGGTATATGGATGGATATTTATATCGTTGTGCATGTGTGTTGGGATATAAAGCATGTACAAAACAGGTACAGTTTTTTGAAAAATCTGCAAAACAGGAGAATTTGTTTTTTAAATTTTTATACATCAACGATCGCATGCGGTCGCTGATAATTATTAGCGACTGCTAATTACATTAGGGTATTAGCGACCGCTTTGGTAGCTGATGGCGGTCGCTGACACGAGGCCCACGTCAGCCTTTGGCCCTGAACCATGCTGACTCAAATTAGCGACAATTTCGGTCGCTAATATCGGTTGCAAATACTTCGGTCGCTAATCGTGGTCGCTAATGTACATTTTAGCGACCAGATTTTATGCGACGCCTATCAGCGACCGAATCCGGTTGCTGATAGGCGGTCGCAGATAGGCCTTTTTCTTGTAATGGATTAGGAGTCTTAAGTACTCTGAACCACTTAAAACAACTGTGTTATTTACATTCAGTCATCTACTAACTTCCATAACTACTATATCTGTTATAACTGTTACTTGAACTGTAATATCTATTTTACCTTGAAGGGGATAATTAAATCACATATTCCGCTGTGCTTAATTAATTTATTAATTAACAAATATGTCAAGTAACTCTTTGAAAAGAAAAAGTAATAAAGTATTTATTCAACCCCCCTCCCTTTCTAGATAACTTTCGTGGCTCCGGGAACTATCAAACTGCAATGAAATGAGCAATCTATTAGAATAGTCAAATAGATCATAATGTCTACTATCTTCTCTAATTTAAAAAAATTCACCATCAAAATTTTATCAACTGTAACACCAATGGTCATGATCAAGCCAATCAATAGTTTCTCTTTATACTCAGGCCAAATAGAAATTTTACCACGTATCCTTGCCACACAGGCTAAAGACATTCAACAATCAATTGTATTTGCACCCAGGCCAAAGACATTCATTTTACTGTAACACCAATGGTAATGATTATATCAATCAACAATTCTCTTTGCACCCAGGCCAAAGAGAACTTTCACCACAACTTTAGTCCTGATAATTATAACAATGATATAAAGAATGAACATAAATAATAAAAATAATAAGATAAAGAATAAACATTAAAGACTTGCAATTTAATTTTTTCAGAGTCCAATAATGTCCATATTGTTAACACGATATTCAGAATATCGGTTCGAGTTCAAGAATAATATATAAGGTTCACAGTTTAAATAACAGTTAAAATTCAATAGGAAGATTCATGTCAAAAAGATATTAGATGAAACACCAACTATTAAAGAAATTCTAATCATTTCATAAATTTTCACCGTTAAGACTGTAAAAACAAATAATAATTTCTTATCATAAATTTTGAAGTATGAAAGAAAATGATTTTTCTTACCTTAGCACATGATTAGACACTGCTTTGTATGTATTTAAACAACCTATATGTATGTTTATAATTTAATTAATAACTACCTTATATAAGTTTCATGGTGTACATTAACTCGTACATTATGAAATCGTCAAAAGTAACTTAATAGTATAAATTTGTATATTGTTCAAAATAGAGTATTATAAACTTCAAAATAGTTTTTGAAGGAATAAAGTACTATTTCAAAACAATTTTCTAGATGAAACTTTTCAAAACGAATCTTTTAAAGTAAGAGTTGTAAACAATATGTGATGTGTGTGAGTGCTTGTGTAACTTTTATAGAAAAACTAACCTGAACAATTATTGCACTCTTATAGATATTCATCAATACTTAAGGTAGCCTTAGCATACTCAGATAGACACTTGCGCTAAATAATTTTTAGAGAGTGGAAGGAAAGATAAGGAAGAAAATTATGAAACTCCTTATGCTAAGCCCCATATTTATAGTCAAAACTTAACTAACATCTGTCACACATCAATTAACCATGCTTTTCACATTTCAAGATTATCTTTAATTTATACAATTCATCAATTATACACACGTTTCATATTTCAAGATTATCTTTAATATATGTCATTTATCAATTATCCACACGTTTCACATTTCAAGATTATATTTTTTTTCTTTATTATTCACAATTATTATTATATTATCTATCTTCTGCATTATTGACTTAATGTATTAATATCAAATAGATCAATGTTATCCAAATAATGAGTCTTTCTAGCTATTTAATACATGTGACTTTTAATTACGTAATTTTTTATTATTATCCTTGCTACGATGACAATTATTAATTTAATAATGTGAAATATTGTGCATTTGTTACTATGTCAATTATGAGTTCAATAATGTGCATTTGTTACTTTGACAATTATCGGTTCAATAATATGAAAGATTGTGCTTTTGTTACTACGACAATTATTGGTTCAATAATATAAAATATTATGAATTTGCTACTGTGATGATTATTGGTTCAATAATATGAAATATTGTGCAATACTGTGTGTTATTGTAAAATATTGTGCGTTACTGTGGAATACTGTATGCTACTGTAGAGTACCGCGTGTTATTGTTCCTTTATTACCGGATTTTTCAACAATTAAAGATAATAGCTCCACCGACAATTTTTATTAAAAAAGTTATTTATATCATTTTCTGTATCCGACAATTATTTCGTTGTAGGGTTCACAAATGATTTTTTTTTTTGGCTGCGTCGTACTTTACCGAATATTCTCCAACATACCGAATATTCCCCGGCATAATTTTTGTTTCTTATAATTTGCACATATCATCTTTAACTCAACTATTTTATCAATTTAATATCTTACTGTTTAAAATAATATTTATAAAAAAATAAGTTTTATTTATTAAAAGTTGAGGTCTTACATAATTGATTTATATGAAATCTATAATGATTTTATTTTACTATTTTAACCCTAGAAATTGGTTATAAAAATAATGGGAACTAAAAAAATATTTTGGACAACTAATATAAAACAAAAAATAACCATAAATCCCAAAGCAACTCTTTCTTTTAAAGTTTTCTTGGTTTTCTCACTCTAATCAGAAATTATATAACATTAATATATATTACCCATATATGTAATTTAATAATGATAATATACAACAAATAGTGGGCTATCTTTGGTAGGTGTAGAATAAAGAAAAAAATGAAAAAACACAGTTTTATTTTCTGGTTGATGTAGCTGCTGATCTTTTATTCCTTATGTTCTCAATTTTAGGAAACTTCTTCCCTCACCTGTCTTCTATCTATCCAACAAATCGTCTATCCAACAAATCGTTAACAGCAAAGTCCTTCCTCCAACCATTTTTAATTCTGTCTGGAGTATCAAGATATCACCGATTAAAAATTGAAAGGATGTTTATAGAGGAGGTTAGAGGAGAAAAAGGAAGGGAACTAATATTTTTACATAAAAAATTAATATTTTCACATGATCTATCTCATATGAATAGGATTCACTTTCATACGAGAGAGTCTCACGTAAAAATATTATTTTAATATGTGAAAATATCAGTTTTCAAGATGAGATAGGATATGGAGTGTAATTAACTAAATGGTGGAAGGATATTTAAGTAAAAATTTCATTTAAAAATTGGTTTGACCGAATCAACTACATATCTGAGGCTTATCGAATCAGACGCATCAAGAACCATTCAGTGTTGTCTAATTTTTTTTTTATCCAATAGACTTAGGTGCTGTTTATTTATATCTGATTGCATCTTAATAGACTGTCTCTTATTCGCTAAGAGGCATGATGCTATTTTTTTTTGTTACCTCTGAAGGCCTCTTAATCGGTAAGAGGCATGATCTTTAATAATTTATACCTCTTAATGAAATTTTTTTTATAATTTTTTTTATATAAATATATTCAACAATATTATGAACTCATTTTTATTAAATTGAATATTTAAAATTATTAAATAAATTTTTATCCTTTAAAATGGTAAAATAATGTCATTAAGAGACAACTTACTTTTTAGTTATTAAACAATTTTTTAGATTCAGACCCCATAACCATTCAGATGATCTAATTTATTAAGACATCATAATCATTCAGATCTTAATTCCCAGGTTTATCAAACACAACCTTAGATGACATTTGATAAAACTGAGTAATTAAGATTTGAATGGTTAATACATATTAATAAATTAGATTATCTGAATGAAATAATATCTGAATCTAAAAAATTATTTGATAACTAAAAAACGTAAAACATTTAAATGACACTATTTATCATTTTAACCCTCTGAGTTATTTAAAAACTTTATTTGAATGATCTTAAAATTTAAAATTGAAGGAGTATAATATTTATTGAGGCTATTTTTGTCCATAAATTTTAAATAAACTATTAAGAGGCAGTTTTTAATAGTTAAAATTTGAGTTTCTGTCATAACGATTAAGAGACATTAAGAGGTAAAAAAAATTACCAAACAAGATTTGTCTCTGACCGAAACAGAGACATGTGAATTAAGATACATTCAGACACAAACAAACACAACCTTAATGCATTAGTGATTAAGATTTAGAAATATCCATATCTATTAAGAAGTAAACAAATATCTCTTAAGATTTTTAATGACAAATGATATATTGAGCTTTGAGCCAATTTGGAAATACTAAAATTTATGATCAAGAAGATAGGAAAATAAAAAGTTTTTAAACTACTGAGTTGACTCAAGACTAACTAAAATAGCTGGACATTTACTCTATTATATTTTGGTATTAATTAGTTACTAATACTATAATATTTTCACCGACAATATAAGTATATTTTAATTATGTGTGAAAATGATCCTATTTGTGTTTATAATTTTTCACTATAATGAGAATTTTTAAATAATAATAATAATAATAATAATAATACATTATCAAATTCAAAATATCCCATCAAAATTAATCACCACTATTTCGTCCACGTGTACATCACCTTTTTGAACATATAGCTTTAAGTTGACATTATTCATTAATTCTAAACTTAAATGTACAAAATTCTAAACATATTAAATGTAATAGTTTTGTAATAAAATATCTTTATTTTTTTTTAGTATGACACAACAATTATAGTATAAGTTTCTCCAACACAAAAAAATAAAATAAAAACAACAAACAAACCAAATAATTTAATTATATTAATCTACTTGAGCGTTTCTCCCTTTTTCTTTCTTGGGGATATAATATAATGAACCAGCTACCCCGCTTTAAACTATTTCTTTCATATTTGTTTATATTTACAATCTCATCCATTCATTTTAGGGGCCAAATGCCCTACCGTTCATTCTATTCCCATTAAGGTTATAGATAGTTATAATTTGGCAAAACTATATTTTTCACCACTAAACTTAGCACGTTTTATTTAATACACCATTGAACTTTTAATTTTTTGGATTACATCATTAAACTAATTAAAATTTTACAATTGGGTCATTCCGTCCAAAATAGTTGACAGACGTTAAACTGGCGCTGACGTGGCGCTGACATGACGCTGATGTGGCAAAAAAATTAAAAAAAATGCTTATGTGGCAAAAAAATCAAAAACAGATTTTTTTTTAAAAAAAGTAACATTTTAAAGTTTTAAAAATAACAAAAACATAATAAAATACAACAAAAAATAAATTTTTTTTTAAAAAAAAGCAGATTTTTTTTACAAATATTTTTTAAAAAAAAACAGATTTTAAAAAAAATAGAATTCTATAAAAAATATATTTTTAAAAAAAACAGATTTTTTTATAAAATAGAATTCTATAAAAAATGATTCTTTTTTAAAAACAGGAAATTTTAAAAAAAATAAATTTAAAAACAGATATTTTTCAAATTTTTTTTTTTAAAAACAGTTTTTTTTAAAACATAATTTTTTTAAAAAACAGATTTGTTTAAAAAATAAAATTCTTAAAAAAATATACTTTTTTTAAAAAACAACTTTTTTATAAAAAAAATAGAATTTTTTTATAAAAAAAACTTTGTGTAAAGAATATAAATTTTTTAAAAAACAGAATTTTTTTAACAAAAGTTTATTTTTGAAAAAAGATTTTTTTAAAAAAATAGAATTTGTAAAAAAACGGGACTTTTTAAAAAAACAGTCTTTTCAAAAAAAATAGATTTTTTAAGAATAACAGATTTTTGTAAAAAATTATAAATTTTTTTTAAAAAATATTTTCTTAAAAAATAGAATTTGTAAAAAAACGGGACTTTTTAAAAAAATAGATTTTTTTTAAAAACAGATTTTTTTTTTAAAAAATGTTTTTTGAAAAATAGAATTTTTTTAAAACATCTTTTCAAATTTTTTTTTTTTTAAAAACAAGATATTTTAAAAAAAATTATGTTTTTAAAAAAAGGCGCTTTTTTTAAAAAAAATCTATTTTTTTAAAAAAAATCTGTTTTTTTAAAAAAATCATTTTTTATAGAATTCTTTTTTTAAAAAAAATCTGTTTTTTAAAAAAATATATTTTTTATAGAATTCTATTTTTTAAGAAAATCTTTTTTTTAAAAAAATCTGTTTTTAAAAAATATATATTTTTTAAAAAAAT
This sequence comes from Panax notoginseng, assembly GCA_016801055.1. Taxonomy (NCBI): domain Eukaryota; kingdom Viridiplantae; phylum Streptophyta; class Magnoliopsida; order Apiales; family Araliaceae; genus Panax; species Panax notoginseng. The sequence continues at coordinate 19,164,505 of CM029021.1, forward strand.
CTGTTTTTTTTTAAAAAAAATTATTTTTTGTTGTATTTTATTATGTTTTTGTTATTTTTAAAACTTTAAAATGTTACTTTTTTTTAAAAAAAATCTGTTTTTGATTTTTTTTGCCACATAAGCATTTTTTTAAAAAAATTTTGCCACATCAGCGCCAGTTTAACGTCTGTCAATTATTTTGGACGGAATGACCCAATTGTAAAATTTTAATTAGTTTAATGATGTAACCCAAAAAATTAAAAGTTCAATGGTGTATTAAGTAAAACGTGCCAAGTTTAATGGTGAAAAACATAGTTTTGTCGTTATAATTTTAGACCTGATTTTATTAATATTTTTATAAATAAATTTGATAATTTTACAAATTTTTATCCATATTAATAATTAATGGAGTCCATCTCACGTGACAGAGAATTAAATTTATAATTTTCTAAGTCAAGTGGGTGGCCAAAAAATTATTAGGAATAAAAAAATAAATTAACAAGTGGCGTTATAAATTTAAATTATAAGTAATTTATAATGGCACCCACGGATTTCTGCTGGCCGTCTTAAAACGTTTATAAAGAAAGAAAAGGCAGAGAATATGTAGGGAGAGAGAGAGAAATAGATTGAGGATGTGAAAAGCGAAATGTCATTGTTTTCAGTCAGTCAGTCAGTCAGTCAGTCTCCACTAACAAAAACCTCCATTTTCACCTACTTATCTTTTCTCCTTTACCAAGCATATTAACCTAATCCCTCCTTTACCAAACCTATGATTAACCCGATTCCTATTTTGAATAGCGTTCATCTTAGATTCTACCACCCTTTCTTCAAATTCACACCAATCAAGATTGTTTGCTGATTTTAAGTTGAATTGTGTATTGAGAGCTAAAGAAGATTGATTAGTTTAATATAGGAATATTGTTTGGATAAAGCTAAAGGACAAAAGCTAGCTCGTGACGCCCAATATTGTTTGCTTTTGTTAGAATTGTATAGGGAAAGAGGAATGTTAATTATGCTCTTTAGTTGAAGTAGAAGAAGAAGAAGAGAGAAAAATGGTGGTGAGAAAGGTAGGGAAGTATGAAGTGGGAAGGACGATCGGAGAAGGAACATTCGCCAAGGTGAAGTTTGCCCAGAACACGGAGACTGGTGAGAGTGTTGCCATGAAAATTCTCGATCGAAGCACAATTCTCAAGCACAAAATGGTCGACCAGGTAAGTAATTTCTCTCTCATCTTTGTGCTTTTTAATTCTGATCAAAACTATCAAGAGTGTATGGAGTAAAAATTTAAATCATGGATTTCCAAATTGAACAAAAGCCCCCATTACCTACATCCAGCCTGTGTGTGAGCATTTGTGAATGCATTCAGCTGGAACATAATTGTTGGGGAAAGATTTCTGGCTGGTACCCCGTTTGGAACTATAATCTTCAAAAGCTTATATTGTAGTAGTAACAATTTGAGTTTCATTAAACAGTTGGCAGGTGCGGATCCAAGAATTTTTCCCAGTAGGAGTGGATTTTAACTAATTTTTTTATTGAAGTTAAATGAAAAAACTTGAACTAATTATAATAATGTTTACAAATTGCAATAAATATTCACAATCTAAACTAAAAAATAAATTTTAAATAAAAAATATTTAGATATAATTTAGAAACCAAATTTGTTTTCGGTTATTTGTCATAGTTTAATTTGAATGATTCCCCAAATGCTTAAAGCCTCAAACCAAATTTGTTTTCTATATTCAAACAAATTCATGAATTAATTTCTAAACTAACTTTGGTATCTTTTTATACGTCTCAAATAAGCTAGCCTCAATGTATCTTTTTTATTATTATTATTCCATTTTGTGGTGTTTGTTTATGATAATTATTTTATTTGTTCTAAAAAAGATAAAAATGAGAGTAGTAATGATTTACTGTTGCTTCTTTTGGGGCTTATTGTTGTGTAGCTTGTGTTGCTTGTGCATTTAAGAAAAGTGATTGGTTTCTCGTTTAACCACCTAGTTCTAATAATAGCAGTCAAATTTGCAAAATTATAAAACTACAAGTATTGGAAGAAATCTTTTAAAAATAGCACTGATCCAACCTTTTCTTGTATGACTTTAGGAAAAAATGCATACAATTTTGATTTTTTATTCTAGTGTCATATCTTTATCTTTTTAGAGAACACCTCTCATTGAAGCTCACATAAAGGAAAGAGGCATAACTGCGGATAAAAACAATTTGACACAAATCCAATTCTCGACATAGTTGCATCATTTCATTTGAATTCTAAAACTACCTACTCATCCAATATTAACAACAACAACAACAACATTTGTACTCACCGGAAGTCCCCAACCACAAGGTCACAATAAATTCAAACAAACTACAAATTTTAAATTATCAAGCAAAAGGAAGCCTTAATTTAGTTACCTTCTAAGTTTCATTACTCTGATATGCGCAAGAGGTAGTGCCATAATGGAGATGTAGAAAAAGTAGTGGGTCTAGTGGCGAAGCCGCGAAGATTGTAGAAGAAGTGGTAGAGAATGGAGATGTAGAAGAAGTAGCGGTGAAGCCACGAAGGCGGAGATGTTGTTTGTACTTGTATTTAGAATATGAATAAATTTTTTTTTGCCCCCTCTAAGTTTAACTCTTCCATTAATCTGCCACTTTGAATTTATTCACTTACATATTTGTCCATGCCCCTATACCTATAAAAAAAAAAAAATCCAGCAGGGGCAGCTGCTTATGCTGTCCCCTTAACAGATCCACCCTTGATAGTTGGCACAATCTCAGCTCATGAAGTCTGATGTGAATTGGAGGTTGCACCACAGAAACTGGAACGAGAGCATCGTACCGGTGATTCAGTCAATGTTACTTTCAATTTATTAAGTTACGGAATGATAATTCTAATTTAAAGGTTATAATGAGTATGCTGACTAATTTGGCTCCTAAATTGTGGTGGCATTGAGCTCTTGACTTAGGTGAATCTTGCATCCAAGCTTGAAAAATTCGTCTCCTTACATGCCCCCAACTTTATAATGAATATGCTGACTGATTTGGCTACCAAAACATTGTGGCATTGGACTCTTGACCTAGGTGAAAATCTTGCACCCAACTTAGGGTTCCTACGCAATATTCATATTAAAAAAAACACAAACACAATATGATTATACACTGGAGAGAAGTTTTGAAATCACAAAAAACAGTGGCACTTGGTTGTGTCTATTACATTTGATTATGTTCAGAACATATTACTCCAAGACACAATATTTACTCTATTCTTCATTTTATTATTCTTTATTCAATTGTTATTTTTAACTCTTTTATTTCCATATGCAGATTAAGAGGGAGATATCTATAATGAAGCGTGTTAGACATCTAAATGTTGTTCGTCTGCATGAGGCATGTTCTAAAAACCTAGAGTAACAGCTTTTAATTGCTGGCGATTTTAATGTTTGAAGTCACTCATAGGCTCCAAGAGGCCTGGTGTGATTGTCATTGCTGACTGGTCTTCTACTAACGTTGACTGTTTTATTAGGTTCTAGCAAGCCGCACAAAAATTTATATAATCTTGGAATTCATCACTGGTGGTGAATTATTTGACAAAATAGTAAGTTTAGAAGTTAGATGCATCAGCGGCTCATAGTTCTATTTTCTGACATTCAGTGTTTGATACTATGATACTTGTGTACAGGTTCATCATGGACGACTCAGTGAAGCCGAATCTCGAAGATATTTCCAGCAGCTTATTGATGGTGTGGGTTATTGCCACAGTAAAGGAGTCTTCCATAGAGATTTGAAGGTTTTTTGTCTGGCCTGTGAACCATTATTGCATGCTTCCTGCCTTGTAAACTTCTTACTATTGTTTTCATTTCTCTGCAGCCTGAAAACCTCTTACTAGATTCCCAAGGTAATCTGAAAATATCAGATTTTGGGCTTAGCGCATTGCCCGGAGAGGTAAGATTCTTTATTAAATCAATTTTATTTTATTTTTCATCAATTTTGATACCATCAGAATTATCTGTCAAGACAGGCATGCACAAACACATATACATAAACACACAGAAGGAAAATCGACAAAGAAAAAGAGAGTTTAAGGGACATATCAAATGAGTTGTTACTATTGTGCTTTTTTTTCATAGGGGATCAGCCTCCTCCGGACAACCTGTGGGACTCCTAATTATGTTGCACCTGAAGTAAGTATGGGGACACCTTGGACTAAGATAATAATTACAACTATTTAAATATGGATGGTTGAAAATGTTCATCTGTGTGTTAAGCTAAATTATTTTTATTTTTTGCTTAAGGTACTCAGCCACAAGGGTTATGATGGTGCTTTAGCAGATGCTTGGTCCTGTGGGGTCATCCTGTATGTTCTAATGGCAGGATATCTTCCTTTTGATGAAATGGATCTCACCACACTGTATAGTAAGGCATGGAATATTTACATGTGTTCATTCTTGTGATTGCATGCAGATGAAGATCTTACTTTTCTGTATCTTACTAGCCTATTAATTTATATGTTGTTCTCTGATGAGAATAAAGATTCTACTCATTATCTGTTACTAATTTCAAACCATAATAGGATGTGACAAAGGATTTCTTGATTGGAACTTATTTACCCACTACTTTTGAATTTGTCATGAAGCTATAATCAAGCACTGTATTTCTTAAAAAATAAAAGGGGGAAGTTGAAATTTTAAACACTGCTCCTGCAATACCAGTGTTTGAAGTTCCCTCTTAAGTTTAGCTAAGGGATATTAGTATTACCCCATCAATTAATATCATGTGCCCAGTAGTAACCTCAACCCAACTACGATGGAGATTCACTCATTCACATTGAGTTGGCAATTGCATCACAAATTCTTGTCATTTTGGATTCAGTTATCCACATATTTCTTGGTGATGATGTTGTTGGCCATTATGTTCTGTATATATGTCTGCATATGCCCCAGATCTTCTTTAACTGTGTATACTGAATGTGTGCTGTACATTGTAATGATTTATAATGAACTCCATGTTATTTTACGTCTGTTTTTCCAGATCGAGAAAGCAGAGTTTTCATGCCCATCATGGTTTCCAGTTGGAGCAAAATCTTTGATTCATCGGATTTTAGATCCCAATCCTGATAATGTGAGTATTATCATTATTACAAAACAAAAAACCATTAGATAATATTTTTCCCTGTCTTAGAGCTTTATCAAGTGGGTTTTATAATAAAAGCAGAAAAGAAAGTGTGTAGTCTTAAAGTCTGATGTAACTATAATTACCCTTTTGGTACTAAGTTCCATTATTGATCTTATCTGGGTACAAGACATCTGACTTGCCAAGTAGTACAACATGAAGATTAATAATGCTACTTAAATATAATATAATTAATATTTCATAGTTTGTGCTTTGAAATTGGAAAAAGAATGCCTTTGCGCTCTTAGTAGTTGCAATTAAGTGGTAGCAAGAAAATCAAATGCTTTATATTAGCTTCAAAGGTTATATATCTTCATGAAAGAATATACAATTTATACCTTAAAGAGGACACTTGTTCAATTTTCAAAATAGATTAATACTGAAACTTATATATATATATATATACACACACACACACACACAATAGGTTTAATACTGAACTTGTCAAAAAATCTAGCACTAGTTTAAATTTAAGCCATCACAAAATATGACTGACAAAATATAAAAAAGCAGATTAAATGTTTGTATTCAATCTGCTCCTTTCTGCACCTGCATTGGCAGACTAGCTCTAACGAGAGTTGATTTCTGCACAAATGAACTCATGAGCACCACCATTGGTGGACATATATTGCCAAAAAGTTGAATAGAAAATAAATCATTAAATATAGGAAAGCCTTCACGATTTCTGTGTGCGATATCAAAGGTCTTTGCTGATGCAAAGCAATTAAAGTCTCCTTTATACCTCTTGGGCTTTCAGATTCAAACGATTAGCGAGTTCTGAACAAGCTAGCTCTAATCAAATTTTTTTCTAATATCAATTATTATCTTAGGGACTGCCTCTGGAGATAGTTCAGGGTCACATCACTCGTGTTGTAAAGACAACTGTCATCTGGCTTCATAAAAATATTGATTGATGCTTCAGTGTTATATTTCTACATTCCGTTGTTTTATATCAGAGGAATGATGTGTATCCTATTTAAATTGTCCTGTCTCATTGCTCTAGGTAATTATTATGTATTTATTTAATAGTATTATATGTTTCTCTTGGAAAAAGTATTTCTTATTTCCACTTTAGCTCTCCTTGCATGGTTAATATGATATGTTGAACAAAAGTGAACATGATCGTGTATTCTAAGTCAAGTTATTCCGGGCATGCCTCATCTCCCACTACTTTGCATATGTTGCTTATTTCCTTCGAACTGATTTAATTTTGTTGAATTGGTACTAGTGTCACTTAGATTTTTTTGTCTCTCTGTCTCTCTCTCGTGCATGTGCATCCTCAGCGTATTTCAATTGAAGATATCAGGAATGATGAGTGGTTCAAGAGAAGTTATGTTCCTGCTGGATTTCTTGAGTACGAAGATGTTAACCTGGATGATATAAATGCTGTTTTTGATGATCCTGAGGTTGGTATGACTTTCAGCCGTCATCTTTCTTCATTTCATTTTGTTAAGTTATAACCCATTGTTTTGTGAGAAATTCTATGTAGGCTTTGTGGGTTGATTGCTTCTGGTAATGGCTCTTTACCAGATTGTCATTTTCCTTTTTCTAACCCATGGATTTGGGTTTTCCAAGTATAGAAAGAACCTTAGCTTCAATCCTACAACACTTGTAACTGAAAATAATAAAACTAGAGAATAGAGATGAGTTCCAGCTACCAAGTTCAATACTTTTGTAACTTTCTGCAGAAGCTGTTTAGCAATTGACATAGTTTAGGCACAATACAAAACTTAAGTGACTGACCTTCAAAGTTGATGTTTGTGTGATACAAATGATTTTTCACTTCTATGTAATAATGTAGATATCACGTAGAAGCTATTAAGACCTTGTGAACAAAATGTATCAACTGTATGTACTTGCGTTCATGCACTAATGTGTTTCGAACCTAGGTGTTACTATGATAAACTGTTCAGCACTCTAAACTTGTTTACTTTGTTCTGCTGAGATATTAGTCTTTTGAGGCTGCTGATTGGGTACATCAATATATTGGATAATGTGAACACCAACTATGCAATAAGCCTGTAGAACTATTGTTTCTCAAATTTACATTTGGTAACCTGGGGTATTCGGTTCAATAATTGTGCTCGTTTGTTATTAAATAAGTGATTACCCTGTAATTTCTTTCTCTTAGGATGTTTACTAATTGGTTCTATTTGGAACTTAACTGGCGTAATGGTGCTAAATTTAGGAAGAATGGCCCAAAGAGCAATGCAGGGATGAAGATGCTGGTCCGCTGATTCTTAATGCATTTGACCTTATTATCCTCTCTCAAGGCTTAAACCTTTCTGCACTATTTGACCGCGGGCAGGTATGAAATTTGAACTTGAGAACTCTACGCCAGTCATTTGATTTTGTGAATCTTGCATATTCATAATTTCATATCAAATTACAGCTTTTCATCAAGTCCATATCAAGCGTTAGTTGTCCATTTTATATACTAACAATACGCGCAAGTGCACACAATCAATCAAGTAATATAAAAGTAAGAAAGGATGTCGAACCACAGGGAACAAATACTAACAATTACTCTAATTTTCAAGTTTTTTTTACCAATTTAACCCACTTAAATAGTCACTCCAGTTGATTTGTGAAATTGTTTAAAACAAAAGAAATAAAACTAATAAACTAACAAAGATTGATCACCAGATGATTAAAATATAGGAGTATAATTTTCCCAATTGCTTTGCAATAATCTCCTTACAGTATTTCCCTTTATTTAATCCATTGAGTTGCCAACTAGGATTGTCTATCAATTTATTAACATTTTTCAATGAATAATAAAAAGACATATTTCAGTTAATTTGTTATTTTCATGCAAGACGCTTAAAATAGATTCATTAAGCACAAACTCCTAACAAAGTTACGCATGACAGACAAGTACTTTCATCTCATACACTATTATGTTATCCTTAATAAGAATCAACAAATTCATGCGTTATTATATTCAAATATAATCTAAGATTTTCTCTTTCAATTCCATCAAAGATATATTAATTATTGGCCAAACAATTATTTAATTAAGCACAAAATATAATAATCAACTCAATAGGATCAATAAGGAAAAATAATAGTAATTGAATTATTGAATTGCAAAAGGTTCCATTATACCCCTATTTGGGAAATTAGTTCATCATCACAATAAAAACTAGTAGATTAAAATTAAATATCATAAGTACAGATGATGAAATAAAGAGAAGAAGAAAAACGATGTCAAGAAATCTTCGGTCTCCAAGCTCCAAGCTCCAAGCTCCAAGCTCCAATCTCCGTCTTGTGTGTTCTCTAAAGCAATCTCCAATTTTTAGTAGAAGCGACTCTTTATGAATTGTAGTCAAAAAGTCATCTTAAACCTTGTTAAAAACTATGCTTTCTAGTCCTAACAAAACCCTACTACATAAGGTAAGTAGAAAGCCTCAATTGATTCAACTTCAAGCCAAAAAGAAACAAAATCTGCTGAAATCGTCAAAGTGGCGAGCCCCGCTCCTCTTCGCTAATTGGCGCGCCCAGCGCGAAGTATGCAGAAACTCCAACTCCTCTGGCGCGTCCCGCGCCATCTTCAAGCCATCTGCAGTGCGCCCAGCACCGCTCTATCAGAATGCCCAATTCTTCATCTTTTTCTTCTTTTTCATCTTATACATCCATCCTTCCGTCTTTCCCTGCATGTTAACACAAAAACCATAACAAGTAACATGCACTACTTGAGAAATAGCAAAATATTAAGGCCGATACCGGATTCATAGGTTTTCAATCCACTCATCAAGTGTCTCTATTACTGCTCCGTAGCAGCCAATAGTTTTGAAGTTCATATCACTTGGAGCATATTGCACTTCTTTACATTTCTCGCATAACTTATCCATTACTACAAAATTTCAGTTGCATATTAATTTGGTCTTGTGAAATATTTTAATACTTTTTCATATTCTAATATATACTTCAGTGGTAGTTTCTATGTACCTAAGTACAATTTTCCATTCTTGGCAGGACTCTGTCGAGCATCAAACTCGTTTTGTTTCACACAAACCAGCAAGGGTTGTTTTATCAAGTATGGAAGTTGTTGCGCAATCCATGGGTTTCAAAACACATATTCGTAACTTTAAGGTAAAACTAGTTGGGATTTGCTATTATAACCTCAACAAGTATTCCCATTTAATATCATTGTGAGTCCTCTCACCAAGGGATATCCTGAAACCATTTAAACTGATAGTATCTGTTATTATCAGATGAGGGTGGAAGGCCTTTCGGAGAATAAAACTTCCCATTTCTCGGTTATACTGGAAGTAAGTTATCAATACGGACTTTTTAAACTTGATTTGTTCGACTCTTGTAATTTTACTAACCAATTCAGTTCTTTAGCAGATTTTTGAAGTTGCTCCAACATTTGTCATGGTTGACATTCAGAAAGCAGCTGGAGACGCTGCTGAATACCTCAAGGTCAGTTGCTTCACTTTTGCTAGTATATTTTCAAGGGTCGAGTACCTTTCTTCCCTCTTGTGCTCATATGGGTATGCGATCTTAAAAAGGAGTTATTTCGTTGCCTTGATTCCTTATTGAGAGTTATAATATTATATGTTGCAGTTTTACAAGAGTTTTTGCAACAATCTCGAGGATATCATCTGGAGACCGCCTAGTGAACTGAGTAAATCAAGGAATACTAAGACTAAGAGCAAAAAAGGTTGATATTATTTGCTGTAACTTTATCATCTCATGCAGTCATTCTATTTGTTTGATATGTGGGGTGGCCTATTTCCCTATGGCAAACTGAAACTGTGGCTCAGGTGTTACAAAACTTGAGTTCCAGGTTCTGATGCATATTACTAACCCCAGTTCTTTTCAATCGAAAGGAAGGTCATGTTACGCACCACTTCTAGGGTATTTCTTAAGCTTGTAAATCTTGTGGTTCAAGTTTGTTAACTCACTTTCGCCCAAAGGTTTCCAATTTTTACCGTTTGGATTGCCATTTTGTAGTCGTATTGTTCAACTGCTGGTTGAGGCGAGCTTTATGTGAATGAAAGTTTCATTGTAGCAAGGATTTTCTTGGCTCAGAGTTCATGTTATGCTGCTATTAGAATTCCAGAAACAGATTCATACTATCAAATCTGAGGGAAAAGTTTATGTTATGTTAATATTGTCCAACTATTCTGGTGTTGCGAGTCGAGTCGAGTCTCGTGACCTTTCATTTCATTTCATTTAGTTACGACCATGCATCATGCGTGTATATATTATGTTGTTGAAAAACTCCATGCGGACATGATAATTTAATTGGACATGAGCGCTTTACAATTATCATGTCCGCATACTACTTTATTAAGCTATCAAAAATTCAAATTGGTATGCTATTGCAGATGATTTTCATTTTATAGTTATACATGGATTTTAAGTTGTTCGAATATCAAATCTAAACATGGACCCTTTATTTATATATTTTTTTCTGCCTCAGAATCACTATTAAGTGCAGGTTTGTTTACATTGAAATAAATCTTAAGAACATTATTTACTTAAAATATTTTAAGAAAATATTAGGCAAGTTGCCTCAAATTTAGGATAACTAAGAAATTATGTACAAGCAAGTTTGTCTATTTAATATCGTTTTAATTGTTTGGAGCAAATAATGTAGGATTTATGCCTGGTGGTGTTTTTGTACAATATTATAATAAAAAAATACAAAAATATAGTGATAATTATATAAGCAAATATTTTTCGTCAAATACAGTGACAAAATTACGAAAAATTGTAAATTACAAAATTAAGTGCGCATCAAGCTTATATAAAATGGACAAATTCATTTAAACATATAAATAGTATTTTCACTATGAACAAAAGTATGCATAGACCAAAAATAAATGAAGAAACTCCTGGTTTACATTCATGTTTCTTCCTATGTTTTATAAATGGAGTCATATTTTTACTTTTTGACATCACTTTGCGAAAAAAAATAAAAAATTAGAGTTAATGTTATTCATATAATCTATAAAGACTAAAAAAATAAATTGTTTTTTTATCATTTTAAATTTTAAAATATTTTAAATTGACTTTAGAAAGTCAAATTTGATTTTTTATTTTTTTTTTTGTGTTGTTGAATGAATTAGTAATAGATTTGTACAGATAAACTGAGAAATACTGGCAACACTCGTGGAAAACAAATGTTGCCAAATATATTTCAAAAATTGTTTCAAAAGTCGAATCAAGATTTAGTGATAAATTTATGTACCATTGATAATTCAATAATAAGTCTGGGGGACCGGCAGATTCTGACCAGGGTAGTGACCGGCCAGATTTTTTTGTTATTTTTTATTTTTTAACTATCAAATAATTAATGTGATTTATTGCGTGACGCCCCTAAAATAGATATACATCACCTATTCTGAGTCGCCAAATATATATATGGTACAGAATACAAATACAATCTTTAATATACAACAAGAGAGCTGTGAGTTTTAATACAAATATTGTCTTTTAGACAATATCCACTCACAAAATAAGTCCTCATTACATTTATTGTCACACTATTTAACAGAATAGTGATGACTACTAATACTATCATCTGGACCGTCACTCCGTTCCCCGACTAATCCCGACTACGTTCTCATTTCCTGAAAAGAACAGTGAAAGAAAGGGTGAGCTCAACTAACCCAGTAAGAAATATTATGACTAAGATAATGCAGAATAAATTATCATTAGTCTTCAACAATGTTAAACTGATAAAATACAATAGACATCAAGTTTAACTGCAGCGGAACAAGCAATCCATTAAAAGAGTCAAGTAGAGAATAAAATCTACTATCTTTTATGGTTTAAAAGGTTTTTCATCACTTTTATCGCTGAGACTCAGCTCAATAAATAATCCACATCATTAAATTATCCCTGCACTATAGGCTAAGGATATTCTTTAGTATCATGACCACGAATTATCCATGCACTACGGGCCAAAGATAATCGTGTTTTCATCAACGATCCTGATCATGCCATAAAACAATTCATCTTTGCACCCTTGGCCGAAGAGAATCCATAGTCATAATCATACCAAAAACTGTCCATCAATGCATTACGGGCCAATGAGGATTTTTTTCACATTATTTATAACATTACGATCATGATTATACCAAATAATCCCTGGTCATAATCATACCAAGTTCATCTATGCACTACAGGCCACAGATGACTTTCAACCTAATATAAACATGAGAATGATGACAATGACATAATAATTCAATAAAACAAGTTCAAGAATTAATTTATTCAGGAACCAATAACGTCTAAATTCAAGTTCAAGAATTAATTTATTCAGGAACCAATAACGTCCAAATTTTTAGCATGATACTGCTTTGTGGAGTAAAATTCAAGAATGCTCAAAAGAATATTTTCATGAAAAGATACTAGATGAAGCGCAAATATCAAGGATATTCCACTAATTTCATGGAGTATAGAACCTAAAACTTTAACCAACTGAGTATAATAAAGAATGGAATAACAAAAGAAATCACCAGACATGCGATAGACCGCACAGGCAGGTTATTCCAACAGAATAATAAATAAGGGAACCAGGTCCGGCGTAAAACGCACAGACAGGATATTCCAACAGAATAATAAAGACGGAACCAGGTCCGGCGTAAAATGCACAGACAGGATATTCTAACAGAATAATAAAGATGGAACCGGGTCCGGCGTAAAATGCACAGACGGGATATTCCAACAGAATAATAAATAATGGAATAACAGAAGAATTTCACCAAGTATAGGGTAGCCCGCGTATACAGGTTATTCCAACAGAATAATAAATAATGGAATAACAGAATTTCTCTTCATGAATACAAAAGAAATAATACCCCTTACGAGTACAACAAATAATATCCCTTATCGTAAAAGAAACTTGATATCGGAGTAGTGAAGTAGCAGAATACTTTTCTTCTTTCTCTCTATAGTTTCTCTCTAGAGTTTCAGTGAATTCGTAAGAAATAATGAAGGAATGAGCTTCTATTTATAGAAGAATGGACTGCATAGTAACTAATTCATGAACGGTCCTGATTGATTTACTTTTAATCTAACGGTCCATATTTAAAGCAAAATCTTTTAAATAAAATATAATATATTCTATTTATAATCTAATAAAACGAATAACTTTATAAAAGTATTCTGTTTTATATAAAAAGATTTTACTATGCAAAATACTATGCAACACTATGCATAATAAAATATAATATATTCTAATTATTGTCTAATAAAACAGATAACTTTATAAAAGTATTCTGTTTTATATAAAAAGATTTTACTATTAGCCTAATAAAACGAATAACTTTATAAAAGTATTTTGTTTTATATAAAAAGCTTTTCTGTTTTATTACATTAATAAAACTAATAAAACAAAACTTATATATATATATATATATATATATATATATATATATATATATATAACAATCAACAATAATTGAACCAAATAACGTGAGATACTATGCAGCAACTACTGTAGCAATAATTGAACAAAACTGAGTGACTTCTCACGTAAACATCAATACTCAATACCGTGCGCTACTATGCAACCACGCGTATTACTGTACTTTTACTACCAAGTAGTTCAACAGTTTTAACGGTAAAACTTCCGCCGTTATTTTCATCAAAATATTTTTGTCGTTTTCTCAATCCGACAATAATTTCGTTATGGGGTCCACCAATGATTGTGCCGTCGTACGAATATTCCTTGTTAAAACGAATATTCCCCGACCAATCGAATATTATATAACAACTTGCATACTTTGCAACATTTATAAATATTACCCACAACTATAACATTATATCAAATCTACACCATAATATTAAAAAAATTTATTTCGAGAAAATTAAATCTTATTCGTAAAATTTGGAATTTTACAATCTCCCCTCCTTATGAAATTTCGCCCTCAAAATTTACGTACGTACCTAGTATGCCGAACAAGTGAGGATACCTTGACTTCATTTCAGATTCTAACTCTTGAGCTATAACCTTTGAGTGTCGAATATAATCCTTCTTATCCAAGATTTTAACACGTATCTCCTCATACGTTAAATCATCCGCTATCTCGTCCGGTTCTAAATTAATAATGTGGTTCGGGTCGTCCACATATTTACGTAACGTCGATACGTTAAAGACGTTATGAACACGCGACATACTTAGCGGTAAAACGAGTCTATAAGTCACAGTTCCTACTCGATCGAGGATTTCAAATGGGTCAATTAAATCGAGGGTTGAGACTTCCTCTCTTCATCGATTCTTGCTTCTAGAATAACGCCATCTTGAACCTTCTTCTTCACATTCATCAGCTCTGAGTATGTAGCTTGAGCGGCTTTAACTTTATCGATTAAAGTCGATTCTAATCGTATATTCGTTATCTTCACGTGGGTCCCTAGAGTCTTTAACTCTATCTTCATCATTTGTAAGTTATTCGAAATGGGTCTTTGTGTTAACAACATCTCACTCGCATACAATCTTCTACTCAACGCGTCAGCTACCACGTTCTCACTTTCACGATGATATTGAATGGTACGATCGTAATCTTCAACTGCTCGAGCCAACGTCTTTGGTGCATAATGCATTCGTTTTAGTTGAAAAAATATTTGAGGGTTTAAGAAATGAGTTTTGTACTGGGGTCAATACAAAATTCGATTTCACGCTCTAGGGTAGGCTAAGAAGTCTTCAAGAATACGTCAGAAAATTTATTAATAATAAAAATATCGTTCAAAACTGTGACCCTCATCCAAGACTTGGATAGCACGTCACATTGATACCTATCAACTTGTCATCGTCATTCACGATGTCGCCTACAGAAAGTCTGGTTTCGGTGCATTCCACACAAGAAAGTCACCAGATAAAGGCTCAGGGCTATTTACTTATGACTTGATATGACAATGATTGACTTTAGTAGTTTGGTTACTTTAAATTCGTATAACAGGTTGGTTAGGAGTATGAAATCTAACAACCTTATAAAAAAAATATGATGAGTAGTTAACCAATCGATTCCTAAAATCTCATCAAAGGCAAGTATTTTCAAAGAGATACGATTGACATGTAACGTGAAAGTGTTGATTTGAATCAAACAAGATTTATAAATAGTGGAGGTAACGAAAGTTTCTCCCAACGGAATTTCAACAGATAAATTAAAGTCTAACATCTCCGGAGTTAAGTTCAAACATTAAACACAATTAGGTGAAATAAAAAAATGAGTAGAACCGGTATCTAACACGGTATAGACATCAAAAGAGTTTATGACTAACATACCCATGATAATTTTATTCAGGTTCCTCGTCACGAAAAAAAAATGCTCTCTCTTAAACTACCGGCTTTGGCTTGTCTAGAGCATCCTTTGACATCACTATCCCAGCTGGACTTGACTTTACAATATGACAAAATCGAGCTAGGTGACCTTCTCTTCCGCAATTAAAACACGCTTTGGATTGCTGCGTACAGTTTGGACGGATGTGTCCCTCCTGTCCGCACTTGAAACATACGACCGGTGGTCGTTCTTCTTCCTTTAAAACGGGTGCTGGTGCCGACGTCTTCACGTCATTGTTCAACCTTCTCTTTTGGAAATGTTCATTCTTATTGTTTTGGCCATGATTACCACCGAAGTGGTTACCATTTCTGGCATGTTTATTCCCTCCGTGTTTATTATCACCTCTTTGATGCTTGTTATCACCAATATTATTATTTTGTCTACTACTCTCTTTTAGTTGGGTTGACTCGTTATCGCGCTCCAATAGCTGAGCCCTATTAACAACATCTGAATACAAACACAGTTTATGAGAGATAAGATATTGACGTATCTCAGGTTTCAAACCTCTTAAAAATATTTGCGTCATTCTCTCCTCATTATCAACCAAATGGGACGCAAATCGGGACAACTCAACAAACTTGACTTCGTACTGCTTCACGGTTATGTTGTTTTGCTCCAACTTGATAAATTCCACCTCCTTCATGTGACGAATGCTTTCAGGAAAGTACTTGTCATTGAACAGCTCTTGGAACTTCTCCCAAGACATCTTGAGTGCGTCAGGCTGGGTACGTTTTACATATTCCCACCAGTAATCTGCCTCTTCACGCAACATAAAGGTGGCAAAGGAAACCTTTTCTTCCTCTGAGCATTCCAAGACATCAAATATCTTGGTAATCTGCTTTAACTATGTCTCTGCCTTAAGTGGTTCTGGCTTTCCCAGAAAACTCCGGTGGTCCCAGCTCCTTGAACTGCTTAACGGTGACCAATCGTGGGTTGCTATTGTTTCCACCTACATTATGAACAGGAGTCTCTCTCGTTTGGTATTGCATGAATTCTAAAAAGCTCCTAAACGTACCGTCGTTCGTCATTTGATCAGTGTTGTTGTTTACAGGAGGATTATCGTCATCCTGTTGCACATTGTCCTGATTATTGATCTGTGGAGATTCAACGGTCTCCTGTGCTCCATTGCTTATCTCAACATTTTCAGATGTCATTTTCAAATACTGCCACAAAACAAGGGTTAATTAACATATCACATATTATCTCTCTGACCGACCAACTAAATAACAAGTAAACTTAGGTAGGTCATACTAGCGAAAAAATTCCCCGTCTCTCCCCTCCTAGTTCTTATCTCACATCTCAGCCAGAGATCATATCCCTAAGCTCTGATACCAACTGTGACGCCTCCAAAATAGATATACATCACCTATTCTGAGTCGCCAAATACATAGTACAGAATACAAATACAATCTTTAATATACAACAAGAAAGCTGTGAGTTTTAATACAAATACTGTCTTTTAAACAATATCCACTCTCAAAATAAGTCCTCATTACATATATTGTCACACTATTTAACAGAATAGTGATGACTACTAATACTATCATCTGGACCGTCACTCCGTTTTTCGACTAGTCCCGGTTACGTTCTCATTTCCTGAAGAGAACAGTGAAAGAAATGGTGAGCTCAACTAGCCCAGTAAAAAATATTATGACTAAGATAATGCATAATAAATTATCATTAGTCTTCAACAATGTTAAACTGATAAAACATAATAGACATCAAGTTTTACTGCAGCGGAACAAGCAATCCATTAAAAGAGTCAAGTAGAGAATAAAATCTACTATCTTTTATGGTTTAAAAGGTTTTTCATCACTTTTATCGCTGAGACTCAGCTCAATAAATAATCCACATCATTAAATTATCCCTGCACTACAGGCTAAGGATATTCTTTAGTATCATGACCACGAATTATCCATGCACTACGGGCTAAAGATAATCGTGTTTTCATCAACGGTCCTGATCATGCCATAAAATAATTCATCTTTGCACCCTTGGCCGAAGAGAATCCATAGCCATAATCATACCAAAAATTGTTCATCAATGCATTACGGGCCAATGAGGACTTTTTCCACATCATTTGTAACATTATGGTCATGATTATATCGAATAATCCCTGGTCATAATCATACCAAGTCCATCTATGCACTACAGGCCACAGATGACTTTCAACATAATATAAACATGAGGATGATGACAATGACATAATAATTCAATAAAACAAGTTCAAGAATTAATTTATTCAGGAACCAATAACGTCCAAATTGCCCACATGATACTGCTTTGTGGAGTAAAATTCAAGAATGCTCAGAAGAATATTTCTATGAAAAGATACTGGATGAAGCTCAAATATCAAGGATATTCCACTAATTTTATGGAGTATAGAAGCTAAAACTTTAACCAACTGAGTATAATAAAAAATGGAATAACAAAAGAAATCACTAGACATGCGATAGACCGCACAGACAGTTTATTCCAACAGAATAATAAATAAGGGAACCAGGTCCGGCATAAAGCGCACAGACATGATATTCCAACAGAATAATAAAGACGGAACTAGGTCCGACGTAAAACGAACAGACATGATATTCCAACAGAATAATAAAGACGGAACCAGGTCCGACGTAAAACGCACAGACAGGATATTCAAACAGAATAATAAAGACAGAACCAGGTCCGGCGTAAAATGCACAGATAGGATATTCCAACAGAATAATAAATAATGGAATAACAGAAGAATTTCACCAAGTATAGGGTAGCCCGCGTATACAGGTTATTCCAACAGAATAATAAATAATGGAATAACAGAAGTTCTCTTCATGAATACAAAAGAAATAATACCCCTTACGAGTACAACAAATAATATCCCTTACCGTAAAAAAAACTTGATATCGAAATAGTGAAGTAGCAGAATACTTTTCTTCTTTCTCTCTATAGTTTCTCTCTCTAGAGTTTCAGTGAATTCGTAAGAAATAATGAAGGAATGAGCTTCTATTTATAGAAGAATGGACTGCATAGTAACTAATTCATGAACGGTCCTGATTGATTTACTTTTAATCTGACGGTCCATATTTAAAGCAAAATATTTTAAATAAAATATAATATATTCTATTTATAATCTAATAAAACGAATAACTTTATAAAAGTATTCTGTTTTATATAAAAAAAATTTACTATGCAAAATACTATGCATGCACTATGCAACACTATGCATAATAAAATATAATATATTTTAATTATTGTCTAATAAAAAAAATAACTTTATAAAAGTATTCTGTTTTATATAAAAAGATTTTACTATTAGCCTAATAAAACGAATAACTTTATAAAAGTATTCTGTTTTATATAAAAAGCTTTTCTGTTTTATTACATTAATAATACTAATAAAACAAAACTATATATATATATATATATATATATATATATATATATATATATATATATATATAACAATCAACAATAATTGAATCAAATAACGTGAGATACTATGCAGCAACTACTGTAGCAATAATTGAACAAAACTGAGTGACTTCTCACGTAAACATCAATACTTAATACCGTGTGCTATTATGCAACTACGCGTATTACTGTACTTTTACTACCGAGTAGTTCAACAGTTTTAACGGTAAAACTACCGCCGTTATTTTTATAAAAATATTTTTGTCATTTTCTCAATCCGACAATAATTCTGTTGTGGGGTCAACCAATGATTGTGCCGTTGTACGAATATTCCCTGTTAAAATGAATATTCCTCGACCAATCGAATATTTTATAACAACTTGCATACTTTGCAATATTTATAAATACTACCCACAACTATAACATTATATCAAATCTACACCATAATATTAAAAAAATTTATTTCGAGAAAATTAAATTTTATTCGTAAAATTTGGGATTTTACATATTGGAACTGAATTTTTTACAAAATACAGTGATTTAGGTGTGATACATGAAAAAAATAGAGTTGTACAGTATGTGCAACCCTATTTTTTACATGTATCCAAATGACACCTAAATCACTGTAATTTGTAAAAATTTCAGTTCTAATAAATCACATTAATTATTTGGTAGTCAAAAGTAAAAAATAATAATAATCCGACAAGTCACTACCCCGGTTCGAATCTGCCGATCCCCCTAGAAGGATTCTTGATAATTGCATGGTACTTTGTGTCTGTATAACTTTGAGCCTGAAAATTATGTACCAGGCAAGCCCAAGATATATAGTAACTTGTAATGAACAATGTACTATCTCCATTTTTATATGTAGGTCGTTTTAGAATTTTTTTTGTTATTCCTAATTATTTGTGGTTATCTAAGAAAATTGATCACTATTTTTTTTTCAAATTGCCCCTTATTACTCCACCTAATTTTTTGATCCATATTTACCATTATCCTATACTACTCATCTACTCTTAAGTCTTTCTCTTTTTATCCTAATAAAACTCTTTCATCTTTTTTCTTTCCCCTCTCTATCTCTCTTGTTTATTGTGTCTTTAATTTTCAGTAATTTTTGGTCAATTCCTCCCCTCATAATTATGGTATTAAGAAAAAACAAAAAGTAAACAAAAAAAATTTATAGTGCACGGCGCCAAAAATATGAAACGAAGTGTTTTCAATTGGAGTACCGTAAATTAAATTGTGAAGGGGAGAGGCTGGAGTTTAAAAATCTGATAATTAAGGTGTTTTATGGGGAGAGCGAAGAAAGAAAATAAGAGTTAATGAAATCATTGAGTTTTTTTAGGAGTAAATTATAGAAAACTGTTATTGAAGAGAGAGTATGAGATAAGTGAGGTGAATGGTATTATAGACAATTGATAGTATAATCAATGCTTTTCAATCATTTTCTTAATTCTTGTGCAAATGTCTAAAGCTACCTATATTAAGAAACGGAGAGAATACTATATGTACCTCCAAGTTACCAAAACATTACAATGTTCGGACTATTAATTGGAAACTGATAAATCCACAACAGAAAATAATATTTACATATAAAAATCGTTGCTATACATCTATAGCGACATTTTTCATGTGAAAATATCAAAAAGTGTTATAAAAATATCAATTTCCTTAATTTTAGAATTAATAGTCGTGCCACATGTTTACTTAGAATGAGATTATCTATGACATAATTTAAAATAATTTCATTTTATATTTATTTTGTCCAAGATTATTTAAAGAATTAAGTAAAAACTTACCGTCTAAACTATTATACTTTTACTAGTAAATTAGTAATAACAAATAGATCCTAATTTGAGAACATAAGAATAAAATAAAATAAAATACACCGGTCATTTTAAACAAAGATAAATGTTAATTTTGTCTACAAAATTTTAATCCCAAATAGTAGTAATTATAATATCTGATTGGACATCGTATTAATTAGTCTCCTTTTAAGTCATTTTGTTATCCTTAGACTAATAGTCCCAATTAGTCTAATTTTTAAAACAAACAAGGGACTCGAAATTAATAGTCTAATCCCAAATGTTATCCTTACAAACAAAATTAACCTTGAAAAATAAGTTCTTTTTAGTATAACATAAAATAATTTTAAAAAATAAAAACTTATTTTCTTGCTTTTTTTTCTTTTACCAAGAAAAATAAACAACATTATGAATGCTTATCAAACAAATATTAATACAAAGATAATAATTTTTTAATAAAAATGCGTTACCTAAACATATCCTTGAACGCAGTCAGAATAAGTAGTAACGAAGAAACAAGAAAGGAAAGACACAATGATGGCCAATGAAAAACTAGTAAACTTAGAAAACATTAAACCGGAATACTGAACCGGTCCAAGCCCGAATCGAGCATATAAGATATTTTCAATAAGTCCTGGCGGACAGGTTTGTCCGTTCGGAATATTGGACCGGTGCAATTTTTATTTTTATTTTTTTGCGACTCTTAAAAAATGTATAGGATTTATTCCAAATATAATAAAACGTATAACATATATTTGGAGTTGGATAATAATATATTTTGCGATTTTATATGTTGACGTTTTTAGTTGCTAGTTACATGAATAATTTCAGTTGGTAATATCTTAACGATATATTTAATACATCGCAATCGTAATTCGGCAGATACCTGGGAGGACTCTTTGCAGTTACAATAAGATCCCAACTGGACTAATTAAAAACCACCAATCACTGCAAAAATATTTAAACCTGTTTCAATGAAGCTGTTAAAGCAGTTAATGGATGAATTTGTACTTGTAGAGTCAAACATTTCTTGTTCAGTGGAACTCAAAGTTGATAAGTAGTACCCCTATACTAGAACTTCAATTTCACTATTAAAACCAGAATTTTTTTGACAAAACACAAATCAAAATGATCAATTCAAGTGTACTTTGTGCTAAACATAAAACAAGTGAACTTGAATTAACCATAAGTCCAGATGACAACTCACTTGTTACCTTGTTTGTTGATCTCCTTCACCCCCTTCCCAAGGAAGATCAATGCTCTACGCCGCGTCATGTCGCCCAAATATTGAAATGTATCTCATGGTTGTAACAACATCTGCATATTCAAAAGGAGAAGGCAGAACAACAGCAGTGAACAAACAACTAATGTATGCCCCGTCTACTAACATTATGGCTTAATCTTGTAACAAACCTATAAAATTGAGCAAAAATGAGATCTCAAGACTTTATAATGACAACAAACAGAAAATGAAAGAGCTACGATATTAAGTATAATCAAAACCATTTTTTATTTTTTGAATAGAAAAGGAAACCCTATAAGAATGTAAAAGGAATGTATTCCATGGATACTTCAATTGAAGACTGATGATGATGAATTTTTAATTATAGGAACTAAAGATGATAAATAAGCATCTCTGCACTTCACTTCAATTATGAGAAGTAAGAAAAAGATCAGGGGCTTTCATCCTTGTACTGATTTGCCTAGCCCTCATAAGCCTGATTTAACCCAAACAACTTTGTTAGACGCTCAGGCATGGATGTTCGTATTAGCTATATATTAATACAGCCAAAAAGATTATGAAATACAACTTCAGCCAGAGCTTGGTGACACGATTGATTCAGTACAAATTCATGCAAAGACCCAAAATAAGGGTCAACTCCATAAGACAGATATGAATCTTGCTTGCTTCCATTTTCTACTATAAACTCAACATTCCAAGAAACTAGATTCAGCGAAAGAATGATTCATCTTGATTCTATCATATGTCATAAACACCCCCCCCCCAAAAGTCTCCTTCCTGAGTGCCATATTACCTATAACATGGTTAAATCATAAATGGCCAGACAAAGGAAATTTTTTACAAACCATAGCATTTTCTTGAGAGCTTAAAGACGAGGATGATCGAAGAAAAAAACATTAGCATGCTCAGTATATTGGTTCCAACATTATCATAGAAGACTGCCAAAATCCCCACATGAACAGTGGCCATTTACAAATTTGTGGAGCCGCTTGCTATCTCGAATGATGATTTCCCTTGCTGTCAATGCTGAGATGAATTTAATAAAATTATGACAATCCCTACACATGCTAATACTCTTGATAACGCGTATTGGTGCAGAATTTGGTGCATTTAACAACCCAAATGCAACAGCCAACTTTTCACTGTGATGAGTGTTCGAGAAAGTTGTTTTCTTCTCCCCCTCATCTGTTACCTCCAAACTTCCTTGCGACTCATATCCAAGAGTCTTTACTTTCTCAAGCAGATCCCCCAACAAGAAGTCCACCTCTCCACATGGAGGACACAGACGATCACCAGGCTTAAAAGAATGAACCCTGTCTCTAATGTTAATCCAGCTCCAGTCCTTTAATTTTCCAATTTTTTCATCTCTCATCATCTTTCTCACTCTTGAAACATCCTTCCATCTCCCTGCCGAGAGGTACATGTTCAACAATAACACATAGGTCTCGGAATCTTTCGGATTGAGATTGAGTAATTGTTCAGCAGCATAAAACCCTAATTCTAATTTCCCATGACTTCTACAGCCTGCAATCAAGTTTGACCATATAAACTTGTTGGGTTCAAAATCCATCTTCTTGATAAAATCAAAAGCTTCATCTAACTGACCTAACCTCACAAACATATCAATCAAGCATGAATAATGGTCCATCACGGGCTTAATTTTATACTCATTTTTCATCATCTCAAAGTAAGCCAGTGCTTCATCAACCATACCAGCATGGCTACAAGCTGAAAGAATACCTACAAAGGTAATCTTGTTTGGTCTAACACCAGCTAATCTCATATCCTCAAAGAGCTGCAATGCCTGCTGAGGGCGACCATGCTGTGCAAAAGCTGTAATCATAGAAGTCCAAGATATCAAAGTTCTTGTAGACATCTCAACAAAAGCTTTACTTGCTCTCTCAATGCTACCACATTTATTATACATGTTGACTAGGGCCGTCCCGACAACAACATCAGATAAGAACCCAGTTTTAATGGTTTGAGCATGAAGTTGTTCACCTTGTTCCAAAGCCACCAAACCGCTACATACAGTTAATACGCTCGAGAAGGTGAATAGATCAGGTCTTGTGCTTGATTGATTCAATCTCAAGAAAATGTTAAGTGCCTCAATTCCACTGTGGTGTGCTGAAAGACTATCCTCTGCGAGTTCCATCATCTGGGCATGGCCTGCAATCATAGCATTCCATGTAACTAAGCTGATTGTCTCCATTCCATCAAACAACTTCTTTGCATCATTAATCCATCCACATTTCAGGTACAAATACATAATAGAATTTGTTACACGTAAATTAGTTTCATACCCAAGTTTGATGCACAATGAGTGAACCTGTGACCCTACACCCATAGCTTGCATTATACAGCACAAACTCAAGACACTGGTAAATGTAAATTCATTTGGCTCAACACCCTCATAGAGCATCTCGGTGAACAAACTTAATCCCATTGCAGAATCTCCATTATCACCACAAGCAGATATGGCCGTAGTCCAGGAAATCACATTCTTGTCACCAGTCCTCGAAAATGCTTTGACCGCAAAATCCAAGTTGCCACATTTAGAGTACAAGCTACAAAGGGCATTCCCAATACTCGCATCATTCTCAATTTGGTATTTCACAATATAACCATGAATTTGCTTCCCTAGTTTAACATCATGCAACATAGAACAAGCATTTAGAACAATTCCTAGAGTGTAATTTGTCGGATAATCCCCATCCTCCAACATTTCATTAAAAACCCTGATGCCAATCTCCGGCTCTGAATTCTGCACATAACCCGACATCAGAGAAGTCCAAGTAACAACATTTCTGTCGGGCAATCCATCAAACACCTTACGAGCAATTTCCATTGCCCCACATTTTCCATAAACATTAACAACAAATGTCATGAGAAACAAGCCTTCATAAGCTCCAGTTTTAATGATGTGGGCATGAATCATTTTAGTCTTGGAAACAGAATTACTGTCTACGCAGTCTTGCAAGAGCGGGAGATAAACAGAAGGCTCAAAACTAGAACTCCCATCTTTTATCACTGAAAGGGCCTCTCTAAAATCCAAATTCACTGGTTCAAAAGCTTTTTCCAAATGGGTGGTTGTTGTATTATAATTGCTCTAATAAGAGGAAAAAAAGAAAGGAATAAGCATAATTACAGTGGGGTAAAACACAGAAACACACATACATATATACTACATATATATATGTGACAGAATTGAAGTGAATTGAGTAAAAAGTTACCTTTTCGATTGGGAGAGAAGTTGGAAGCTGTTTTTTGAGGTCTGGTTCGAGCTTGAGTGAGTTGCCAACTAGAACTGAAGGCAAAGAGGCCATGAAGTTTAGTTTTATATATGTGTGTGTGTATATATATATATATGTAGGTTTGTATCTATCTTTAGGTGTGTATTATGTTTCTTTGCTCATTGATAGCCTTAAGTTTTTCTATGCTAATACTTTATCTTCTTCAATCCTTTGTGTTGGGATGAAATTGGATAACAAATACAACTCTCTTTGGAGCAGGGGAGTCTACTTACCCAGTTACCCCTGATCTTGCCAGATCAGCTGGGCCCACGAGTGATGATGTGGCGAAAGTTTAGTGGTTTCTACTTTTGACCGGATTACCCGGGAAATGATGTCTGCAGGTTATATCAGTTGACCGTTGTTATTTGCCCAGGCTGATTAATTTTGGACTTTTTTATAGTAAATTTTTTGAGACAAAATAAAATTACCAAAATGGCATATTTTAGGTTAGGGAAGGACAAAAAATTTTTTACACGACTTAAAACTTCACTTCTTGATTATTACGATTACTTTTTGTGTTTATGAGTTTTAGAAAGGGCAAGGAAAAAAAGAGGAGGATTTTAAAAAAATTATGCGATATGTAATGTTTGTGACTTTTATAAGGAAAAAAATGCAAAAAATGGGTGGAAAATAATCCTAATTTTTTTCCAAAACTTTCAATAAAAAATGAGAAATTTGGGTGCAAATTTATATTACCCTTTAAAAACTTTTCATTGGTTATATCCTTAACAAAAACACTAAAATTTTAATTTATTTTATGTTAATTTTTTCTTCCTAATTCACAATCACAAATAAGCTAGTGGTGTTTGATTGCATCTTAACAGTCCACCTCTTAATGCATTTTAAGAGCTCACATTTTTGTATTAAGAGGTTCTCTCAATAGTTTTGACTCATATTTATATATTACTCCCTCCATCCCAAAATATTTGTCGTTCTACATATTTTCACACAGATTAAGAATATGTGCAATTTTCTATTTTACCCTTAATTAAAACTTTATCTTATCCAGTTCTTCTTCTCCATTCTCAACTCTTTTTCTCCGGTCAGATATGTCTTCTTCTCCATTCTCAACTCTGAAACTCTTCTTCTCCGGCCAGATCTGAAATCTTCTTCTCCGTCCAGATCTGAAACTCTTTTTCTCTTATCAGTCGGATCTGACCACCACAGCTTCGTACCGCCATCGGCCATTGTTGGTAGCGATTCGACGGCCATTGGCCATTGTCAGTTAATGTTCAAATCAACCCACTTATCTTATATTCGACGACGGCTTTTGAAGCTCCGAGTGGAAAATAAATGGTGGAGAAGGAAAATAGGCATTAATAATGGTGGAGAAGGAAGGGTAGAGAAGGAAAATAAATGGCAAAATATTCTTGGGATGGAAGAACGTCAAATATTTTGGGAAAAAAAAACCCTCCTAAAACGTCAAATATTTTGGGACGGAGGGAGTAACTATTGAGAGGACTTCTTAATACAAATATGTGGACTAGGCAATAAGAGGTAGACTATTAAAATACAATCAAACACTAAGTTATCATCACCCCCTCCATTTCTCTTATCTAGTGATTTAAACTCTCTTTTATTTTTTCTACACGAGAAGACAAACATAGTTGCTTTTAAATTCAATTTTTCAAAATATAATATCTTAACTATTCAGAGGACCTCTTAATAAAAAGAGGTGGACTCTTAAAATCCATTAAGAGGTAAACCGTTGAGATACAATCAAACACCACCTACCTCTATTTATCTATAGAAGAAAATGCTTCTTTTTAGTTTTATTTACTACTATTTAGTTTTAAAATTACAATTTGCTGTTGAAAAAACTAATATTCCTAATTAAAACTAATGAGACAAATAAGATTCCCTCTGTAGATTGGAGGGCATATACATTCCCAACAACTTCGGCTTGCAAAAGATGTTCCCAGCTCTGGCATAAATCTATCGTGAAAATACAAGAAATTGTCTTATTTTAATTGAGAAACCTAACATGGAATTTCTCTCTAGTTTCTTTTCATGTTAAAGAAAACAAACAAATCATCTCATTTAAATGTCATACAAAGCTTGATTATTCAGGCATGGCGCCACAATCCTATGCTATAATAATACACTTAGAAGTGGAAGATGGTCCTTGCATCTGACCAAATGGAGACAGAGGTTGTTAAATACCTTCAGAAAGTTCTACAAATCGCTGTGCACCAACCAAATTAAACTTGGAACTTCACAACCCCAACCGTCTTTCTGCACTATGAATGAACAAAAAAGATTTCATGGTTGATAGAAGGCGTAAAGCTTTCAACTTTTCTTTGTATCTATCGACGTGAAAAGACCTCCCACGCTGTATGAGTCTATGTCATCACATCTATGTCATGATTATAACACAAACAATACAAACTTAATATTCCTGATCAAATAGTCTCAAGACAAAATACACCATAAGATACAACATACCTGCACCACAGATAGCTCTGCTTCAATGTTTATATTTCATTGTTTCTTTCTCAAAACCAATTGTAGGAAATTGTTTGGCGAACTCCTCAACCTCATTCCGTATGTTCGCAATCTCAGGTTGATATTGATCATCTTTCATAGTTGCCACAAAGTCCTTCAGCTTAGTTCCTGATATGATCAGTAATTCCGAGGAGATGTCCATAAGCATGCAAAAGTGTTATGACTTGATACAAAGTTCTAATAAATTATCAGGTACAAAAATTCTTAGGGATGTAAAAGAGAAAATGCGAGAATTATGAACCTTTGGAATCAGCCTTGATCTTCAAGGCCAACTTCACGGCAGCATCAAAGAACTCGGCAACTTTTACAAAATCCTCTTCAACAAAACCCCTTGATGTGAGAGCCGGAGTTCCTGAGTTACCAAATAAACGCTTCTTCTTACAAAATAAGAAATTAACCCACAATTAGTTACTGCAAGATGATCAAAGGAGAAGGGATTTACCCATTCGAATGCCACCAGGCACCATGGCAGACACATCACCAGGAACAGTGTTTTTATTGGCTGCAATGTGCACGGATTCTAAAACCTTTTCAACTCTAGATCCATCAATACCCTGTACAGAGAAAGTTTCTAACAAGTAAATTTCCTTGTGCTACAACTACAAGTATCTGCAGCTAGGGTGAAGCAAAGATCTAATCCACTTTCATGCGGATCTTCTCAAATCTATATTTCATAGCATTCAAGATTTCTATTTTAGTCTTATTCATTAAACTGCATACTTATCATTAGCCAGGGATAGAAATTTTTCTACACATTAGTTGCGAGGGATCAAACATCTTAAGAGGAACCCTTTTGGAAGGCCCTTATAGCATCCTAGAATGTTTTGTTTTTATTAATATTGCCCCGGCCATCTCATATTCTGCTGTAAATCTTTGAGCAATCAATGAGATGAAAGTTTTCTTGCAAAAGCTTTTGTCCTATATAGCAAGAAAACATCATATAAATGCTCTGCTAAATTACCTCATCCTATTACCTCTCCAGTATTTAAAAAATAGCTTTCAGTAACAAAGTAAATAAAGCTTTTGAAACATATGTAGTTCCTTGTACCTTGTTTCTTAGATTTACCAAAACCAAATGGTTCTCAGTTCCACCAGAAACAACTTCATACCCCCTTTCGGACAAACTCTGGGAAAAAAAAGGACATTACAAATGAATTATTACACCAAACTGAAATAAAGCAAAACTTTTAGTCATTAACATTTTGAAAGTGCAACTATAGTAAGAAAACTAATCTATAACCTGAATCTCAGGAAATATTTATCACTAGATTCAATACAAAAGTACCTTGGCAAATATCGAACAATTACTTAAAACTTGTTCCTGATAAGCCTTGTATTCAGGAGTTTTGGCCTAAATTCACAAAATAGTCAGAATCCTAGAACACTATGCACAGCTACAATAAATCCAATTAACCATCAATCAGACTTCTTCCAAAACCAGCAAACATTGCAAACAAATTAACCTGTTTCAGTGCAACTGCTAAGGCAGTAATAGTTTGATTGTGTGGACCACCTTGAAGACCAGGAAAGACAGCTTGGTTGATTTTGTCCTCATAGTCATACATCACCTATTTGGAGGAACTCAAATTTGATTAAGTTGATCTCAAACATTATAACTTCAATTTCAGCTTAGAGAAGAATGACCAAGTAAATGCTAACAAACATCATATACAATTGATCTAAATTTAGTTATCCGTTTAAAATGACAACTCACTTCTTGTCCTTGTTTATTAATCTCTTTTACCCCTTTCCTAAAGAAGATCATTGCTCCACGTGGCCCACGAAGCGACTTATGTGTTGTGGTTGTAACAACATCTGCATATTCAAAAGGAGAAGGTATAACACCAGCAGCAACCAAACCACTAATGTGTGCCATATCTGCCAACAATACAGCTTTCTGCTTATCACAAACCTATCAATAAAGCAAAGATGATATCTCATAATTTCATAATGACAAGAAACATAAATTGAAAGAGATGCAATATCAACTAAAACCAAACCATTGGGCTCAGAACGGAAAATTTACCTTGCGGATACGTTCATAATCATATAACCGAGCGTAAGCACTTGCACCAGCAACAATCAGTTTTGGCCTAAAAAGTACAGCACTTTTCTCCAACTGCAGTAGCAAACAAACTTTTCATGAATAACAAAGTTAACACTGCTGAGAAGAATATATTCTCAACCAATCGGCATCATCAATACCCCAACCAGAGCTATCTGAAAAAAGCACAATAACAAAATAACACGGGCCATTTATAGTACGTAGTCACTTGAACCCCACATAAACAAGAAGATAAATGCTTCAGGATCAGAAGTCACCAAAAGGCAAAACAAAGTCTAGGTACTTACAACAATTGTAGCTAGTAGTATCAACACATCCATATATACAAAATAATTAACCCGTTTGCTTCGAAGTTAAAAGCTGTTGCATTATTTTTCTGTTAAAATAATTAATTCTCTCATATGTGAAAGTTATCAATTGCCTGAAAAAACAAGGGCATCATTTTTAAAATTGATTGCATAATACGACACTTTATTACATAGGTTGCTCATGTTAGGAGATCTACAATGGTAGTAAGGACCAGGGCATAACAAAGATGTAAAGGAATGAATGAGGAATGCCGTGAGAAATACAGAATAATTTGTTTGATTCCTGGACAGTTTAGCATATTCCTTCCAATCTGAACAAATCAAAAGGGATCCGATAAAATACATGATGATTACATTTTTAGATATTTTCAGATCTCAGCAGATAACAACTAGAAGATATAATCTTCAAAAGGGTACTTTCTAGTTTCCAAACTAAAACAATCTTTAAAAAAAATTAATAACATGCCAACAAGTAGTTACTATATAATAAGAACAGCAAGTGCAAGTTTATGTCTTTGCAACAACTGGAACAAACAGTTTCCACAAAAAGATTTACTAGTTACCTGATCGTAGTCAATATAACCAGTGCTCTCATCCAATCTGTACGGCATTGTCTCGAAAAATATTGACACGGCAGATATCTTTTTGGTGTCAGTCTGCAAAATGACAAAAGATGGAAAACACCAATATCTTATAATAAGCTCATAATCTCTTCTAAAACAGGCAGTGCTCTATCCACAAACTACAAGAAAAACCTGAATTTTAATATTGCAATAATTTCAAAATTTGTGCTAATCCACAGTCAAGTTTATAAACTTCAAAGAGTGAGACCCAATAAGCCAAAAGGCATTAAGAATTCAATTGAACAATGAAGTAGTTATCGCTATTATTAGTCTGCATTTAGTATATATCAGGACATTAATATTAACCCTATGATGTGACTATGTCAGTGGTATTTAGACTTTAGAGGACTATAGATGGGTAGCTTACTTAAAGATGCTGAGTTTTAAAAGAAGTTCTATATACTAATAAGATCTACTACCTATATCGCATGTGTTACATTCGCAAGAAGAGAATGGAGAGATCTCAAAACTTTTATTTTTCCTATTCATCAAATAACACAAATATTTGCAGCAGGTAGAGACGCAAACACTTATATAATATTTCTGTGCAAAACTTCATATTGATGCACAAGGGACCTTCATCATATGTAGTCCTGATATAAATTATAACTGTAGCACCACATAAAAAGGTAGAACCAAAAACATAATGCTCATGAGGCAATATATAATTCAGTTTTGACTTTCAATCATAATTCACAGCGTTATGCTCTCAAACATGATTACTTCAATAGAAGACCGATAATGATGAACTTTTAATTAGATTAACTAAAGATAATCAATAAGCATCGTTCTGATGCTCATCGTTTTTGAACATTACTAAAAAGATCATCTACCTTTTATCCCTATATATTGAGTTTATATGCAAAATAAAAATCAGTGTCTTAAGATGATTGGAGAGTTTCTCTACAAACAACTAAAAGTGGTGGTGAGGGAATAGGATTCTTGTGACGACCACAATTGAAATTCATGCACCTATAAGGCATTCAAGGTGAAATAAAGGAATTTGACAGCATATGTCCCTTTGATGCTAAACAGGCAGAAATAAATTAATCATAAGTCAGTGTTACCCTGTAATTGGTGTTTGTGTATGATAATCACCAGGAATATGGTGTCACTACAATATCTAGCTCTCAAAACTTAAACTGAAGGAAGTTAAGAGCACCTGATAACCATGTGAAAGATGCCCACCATGAGGAAGATCAAGGGCCATTATTCTGTCGTGAGGCTTCAATAATGCAGTATAAACTTGAAAGTTAGCTGGAGAGCCAGATAGGGACTGCACATTGACTGCAAGAAAGGTATTTGGCACTTTTAATAAAGCTGTTGTTCATAGTACAAGTCGCTTTAGACTATGCAAATGAAAGCAGTAGTTTTTGTTATCCACACATGTTTGTTGAGTGAGAGATAGAGTATAAACAAAAGCCTGGCGTAACCTAACAACCAACTTTGTTTATGTAGATCTTATTAGATACAGTACTCTGTGTGTGTGTGAGTAACTGTGTGTGTATCACCAAAAAGACGAAAAATTACAGCTAAAGCCAGAGCTTGGTTATTTTATGGACTGAAGGTATCACTGAGCAAAACTGCCCCTACGTGACAAACATAAATACAGGAATCCAAAGAAAGAGAAACTTAAACAGGCCATATCTTTTTTGTCATTTCACTGGAAGGCTTATAAGATATGATGCCTCAAATCATCGAGCAATAGTTGATTTCTATCCGCACAGGCCTATTAGTTCACTTATATGATTATATCTCCAAACAGAGATACAACACTACTATTCCAACAGTTCCAATGTAAAACTGAGGTCCACCAAAGATAAGGCATTCTATATATATATATATATATATATATATATATATATATATAAAATAAGGGTTATTTGTATTATCTTAGTAGCATGGATGATAAATATTATTGTACTTCACCTCCCCATTTTGCAGGATCCAACTGAAAAACTTCCAATGCACGCTTCTGACACAGTCTCTCAGCCATGTCGATGTACCTTAAAGTATATAAGCCAAACTTTAGTCAATATATTCATGCATGAAAACTATGACAACAGCAAATGTGAATTCCAGATTATTACACAACAGCTAAAAATTATGGGGAAAAAACGATTCAATATGATTACAGTGGATTCACATACTCATTTCCTCCATAGTATCTTGCCCCAGGATACCCTTCACTGTATTTGTTAGTCATTACTGAGCCAACCGCTTGCATAACTGACAAAGATGTAAAATTCTCCGAAGGAATGAGTTCAAGTCCCTACAAGCACAGTTTATCATTTTCTCAATTATAAATAAAAACTTAAATTTTCAATCCAAATAGAGGCAGAAGATACCAACAGTTCTAAAAGAATTGATATTTGAAGCTATAGTGTTGTACCCATAAAAAAAATATTGCATTACTAAACTATTAATTTAAGTATGTATATCAATACACTTCAAATGTCACTGAGAATATATATATATATATATATATATATATATATATATATATATATATAATCTAAATATACATATACCTTCCATTGCCTGGCCTTCTCGAGTTCAATGATGTCAGCAATTTCAGGATCGATCTCTTCAAGTGGAGCATTCAATTGCTTCGTCCACTGTATTGAAATTCGTCGAATAAATAAATTTAACAAACAAATATCTCCCAATCATTATCACGAATCATAGATCTTGAAGCTCAAAGACACTAAATTATTTCAGTATATAACCGAAAATATGAGAAAGTGAGATCAATTACAGTAACACGGGAATCTTCTCTATCACGAATAGCTTGATTCGGCAAAGAAGACTACAATAAGAGAACAAAAACAAAAAATTAGAGATCAAAAAATGAATACATCATGAATGAATGCGCTGATATGAAGAGACCAACCATGTAATAATGTGAGGTAGCGGGATGAGATAGAATACGAAGAGGATTCAATGAGGAAGAAGAAGAAGAAGAGCAGAGCCTTCGTAGCGCCATCGCCATTGCCATCTTCTTCGGTTAGTCTGTTTTCTCTCTCCTAATCTTCCAAATCTACTGAATTTGGATGTCTGGAACTTTTGCTAGGGTGGGTGAAGGAGGGGAGTGTTTAGTGGGTTGTTGGATGATTATGACATTTCGCTTAAATAGTGACTAAATTCTTTTGGCTTAAATATAAATTATTGACATTTCTCAAATTTTTTTTAATTAAATGATATTTAATTCAAGTTTTAATTTTTTTCAATTACATTCCATGCGCGACAAGTAAATATTTGTGTAAAAGAAATCCAACATAACATTCTAATGTTAATGGGTAAAAAGAAAAATTGAAATAATAAGTTATCATTTTAATTAAAAGCTTCAATCCACGGTAACCGGGTAGTCAGATCACTATTCCAGCAACCAACATATTCGTAGATTAATTAAATAGAAGGCAGAGATCGAAAAAAATATATTCTAGCGGTTTGCTAATGTGGGCCTATATTGTCAGATAGAAAAATAAAAAATAAATTTATTTTTTTTATATACCAATCGCTACAGCTTGTAGCGGTTTGGTCTTAAGTTTTTTTATAATGTGGGCCCATTTTTTCAAATAGAATGATAAAAATAGAATTTATCTTTTTTATATATCAATTGCTACAGCTTGTAGCGATTTGGTCTTAATTTTTTAAAAATTTTTTTGCCATCCGTTGTCCCACTTATCCCATTTTGTTAGGAAGATAGATAAAGGATGTATATTCACGCCTTGGAACATTTTTTTTCCAACACTAAGTGAAAATGGGTCCCACTTCCCACTTTTGTCATTTTATATGGAGAAAAGTTAATTATCTTTATTAAAACCAACCGCTACTGTAGCGGCTTGGCCTCTATGTTTGAACATTTTTTTTCTCCCACTTTTGTTAACTTTGTCAAATTTTATACGAAAAAAGGCGATTATTATTAATATTAATATAAAGATAAATACTAATATTAATAACATTTTCTTAGTATCGGAATGAAATGGACATAATTGTAATAGTAACGAGTAAAAATGGAATAATAATACTTTTTGATAGTAATAATAATAATAATAAGAAGAAAATATTATTAATATTAATATGAAGAAAATATTATTAATATTAATATTAATATTAATATTAATAATAATAAGATTATTACGTGAATCGAGGCAAAGTAAAAAAAGCTTCATCTTCGCCCGTTACAGTTTGTAGCGGTTGTGGTATCGATTTTAATAATAATAATAATAATAATAATAATAATAATAATACGAATGCTACAACCTGTAGCGGCTCATTTGTTAGTTTTTGATTTCATGATATTTTGATTGATGACTAATTTAAGTATATTAGACGTGTGCATGGTCTATTATAATATTATTAAATATGCATGGATTATGGTTTACAATGGTTTATAAATATTTTATAATATTATAATATGCATGAGTTATGGTTATTTATATAACAACCTATATTTGCATGTATATTGATTACTGGTATCTTTAGTTGCTAAGTTGGAATGGTTTAAAATCCTTTCAAATTTGAATTGGAGTTTATTAAGGAAGATTTGATTTGGAGTTTATTAAGGATGATTTGAATTTGAGTTTATTAAGACATGTTGGTATTTATAATTTTTAATGATATCAAATATTATACAGAGTATTTCGTGGGTACTATAATTTATTTAATGATATACTATTGCTTAGTGGGACCCATAACTGTTATTGGTACTTTGTATTCTAATTGAGAAAGGAGTCTTACTGAAGTTGTTTAGAGTTAGTGGGTCTCATCTTATCTTATCTCCTTGTTCCATTATTTAAGGTATTTTGGTTTGACTTGAA
The DNA here is from genome assembly GCA_016801055.1 of Panax notoginseng. Classification (NCBI taxonomy): domain Eukaryota; kingdom Viridiplantae; phylum Streptophyta; class Magnoliopsida; order Apiales; family Araliaceae; genus Panax; species Panax notoginseng. The sequence goes on from CM029021.1 coordinate 19,200,015, forward strand.
AACATATCCTTGATTTACCAAATCTGTTGGACTCTTTAATTGCTAATATTATGGGGTATACCAACTTTGATATGCGTTTCCTATTCTATCTCTTGTTCATAACCGTTGGTCAATATTGTAGCTAATATTATGGGATTTAAATCATCTGATTTCTTGCTACGGGATTTAAATCATCTGATTTCTTGCTATGAGATTTAAATCATCTGATTTATTGCTAACAATGATTTTATAGCCGTTGGGTCTCTCTTTTTATATAGTCTTATTTTCACGGCTAAGGAGAGTAGGATACAAGAAGCTAATTCACGTTGCTATACAGAGAAGAATCCTATTGAGAGTTTTCATTGTTTATTTCCAGCTATTCATTGTACTGTCTATAATTCTTTGTGGCTGGAAAATAAGAAGTCTATTGTAATTTCTTCTATCATATTCAAAGTTCAAAGCTTGTTTGGCTTGATCGACCCAATAGTGGATAAGGTCTGTTCAAAGAGAGCTTTCAAGGTTGCAGAGGTGCAAAGGTCTCAGTGGTGAGAAAGGTTGCAGAGGTACAAAGGGGGCAGAGGTGTCCATCAGTGGAAAGCTTCTTTGTAACATGGAGTTCTTTTTATTGTATTTAATTGAAAATTAAGTTTAATAAAAAGAGTCTCCAATCCTAGTTAGGATTGGACGTGGATTAGGCCACTAGATTAGAGGATAGGGGCTGAACCACGTAAAAATTTTGGTGTGATTTTTACTTCTGTTTATCTCTTTAACTGTCATTCACGTTCTGCATTTTTTTGTTATTCACGCCACTATCCATACACTAAAGCAGACAGGTCTAGCTGTCTGATAATAAAAAACGAAGAGCATAAGCTAAAGCAGACACTAAAGCAGACAGGCGTAGCTGTCTGAATTAAACTTGTAGCATAAAGTTATAAAAAGTTTTCACCGTTTAACACTTTTAGTTTAAACACTTATTCACCCCCCTCTAGGTGTGCACGTACATAGAATTACATTTGGTATCAGAGCAAGGCTCTACTAATATTGATCGTTGCAGGTCGTAGGGGAAGATCCTATGGCATACCTAAACTTTCAAGAAGGTCAGTCCACAAATAGGCCACCACTGTTGTTCTGAAGTGAAAACTTCAACTTTTAGAAGTTCAGAATGAAGATTTTTCTTAAAAGAAACCCATGGGAATGGTGGGTTGTTGAAAATGGACCTATCATTCCTAGACATGATGATGGCAAACCAAAGGCTCTCATGGAGATGGATGCAAACGAAAGCTATATGTTTTCCTACAACTCAAGAGCCATGAACACCTTGCTAAGCGGAATGGCCCAAGCTGAAATTGATAAAGTATCATCGTGCAACACAATAAAAGAAATGTGGGATACAATCTTCATGAGCCACAAGGGAACTATTAAGGTGAAGGAAGTCAAGCTAAGTATGTTGATGCAAGAATATGAACTTTTCAAATTAGAAAAAGATGAAACAGTTAATGAATCTCAAGGGAGATTTCTTACTCTAATGAACTCTCTAAGTATGTTGGGACGAAAAATTGATCAGAGGGAAATTAATAGAAAGCTACTAAGAGTCATGCCCAAACGGTTTGCTCCAAAAGTCACAACTCTCCAAGACTCACCAACAATTAGTACCATGGAAACTCTTACCTTATTTGGAGAACTTGAAGAGTTTGAAAACCAACTAAAATTATATGATGAAGAAGATGAGACACCTAAGAAGAAGACCTTAGCTCTACAAGTTGAAAGCTACATAGAAGCAATGATGAAGATTTTGATGAAGAAATTGAAATGCTCTCAAGAAAACTCGAGAGACTACTTCAAAGAAAGAAACAAATGAAGAATCAAAAAGGTAGCTCAACTCCAATGAGCAAGTCCAAAACAGAACAAGATGAAGAAATTGGCCAATTATGTTTCATGGGACTAGAAGACGATGATCAACTTGAGGTAACAAATTTTCATGAAAATTTTGAAATATCTACATCTGATTATCTTGCTTTGCTAAATGAAAATCAAAAGCTTAAAAAGAAAACTGCTTATTTTAAGAACTGCGTAAATGAGCTAATGAATGAAGTTGAATTACTTATTGAAGAAAAGAAAGAAAATGAATATCTTACAAATGAAAATCAAATTTTAAAAGAAAAATTGAAAATGAGAGATGTATGCATAGATGTTTTTAATGATGGAAAAATGATGAATATGCAACATGATGATAATGTAACAAATACAGAAATAGCATCTTTAAAAAATGATCTTGATAAATTTATGCAAGGAGAAGAGAACCTAAATGTTATATTAGGGGCACAAAGGTCTAGTCTTGATAAACAAGGAATTGGATATAATCCTATTAAAAATGTAGAAAATAAGATTAATCCTAATATTAGAATGATTAATAGTAAATCAAGGCATAAACCACTTTATTGTTCACCATTTGTTACTTGTAAAAAATGTGGTTTTAAAGGTCATTGTGATTCTAATTATAATAAAATTAGAATAAAACAAATTTGGGTAAAGAAAAGTGATTTATATGCTACTAACCCAAAAGGACCCAAGAAGATTTGGGTACCAAAAAGATAGAGATTATTTGTTTGTTTTGTAGGTGTCTCAAGATCAAAAAGGAGATGGATGATTCTTTACCTTGAGAGAAAGAGGATGGAGACTTTGCAGGAATTCAATTAAGGGATCTGGAATTTGGAAAGAAAACAGCTCAATCCAGACAGCCTAAGCCATTTGCATTAGAAGAAAAAATAGATGAACCAGAAAAACATGCAGACACCTAAATCCAGACAGCTCGACCCGTCTGTTTTAGAAGGCAAATCAGATGAATATTCTGATGCAAAATCTGATATTCCAGAAAGTGAATCAGATGAACAAATGACCAATGGAAGTCTTTCAAGAACAACCAGAATAGTGAAAAATTATCCTCCTAACCTGAGCTTTAAAGACCCTAACATTGGGATGACCAAAAGAAGTGCTATTGAATAGATTTTTGATTCTGAATATACAAAATCCAAATCTACACTAAGGAGCACAGCTATCAAGATTTCTACTGGTAACAAGATGTTAATATATAGGTAACAAATCACAAATGTATGATTATATTGTTTACTTGCTATATGTGATTTTGTTATAACCTTGCTCCAATGTCATTCTTTGTGCTTAATTTTTTTTCAATTTGAAAAATGGGGTGAGATAAATAATTATATGAATTATTTTTTGTTGATGACAAAGGGGGAGAGATATAACTTGATGATTTATTTATAATGACAAAGGGGGAGAGATATTTGGGTAATTTGAATTGATATTGAGATACTATATTGTGTTGAAATATGCAATGATAAAGTCATTTTATTTTGCTCTTTGTTATGCATAAATTTAGGGGGAGTCATATACTTAGGGGGAGCATGTTGGTTAAAGTGGTGCATAAATTGTCATCATCAAAAAGGGGGAGAATGTTAGTTTTTGATTTCATGATGTTTTGATTGATGACTAATTTAAGTATATTAGACGTATGCATGGTCTATTATAATATTATTAAATATGCATGGATTATGGTTTACAATGGTTTATAAATATTTTATAATATTATAATATGCATGAGTTATGGTTATTTATATAATAACCTATATTTGCATGTATATTGATTACTGATATCTTTAGTTGGTAAGTTGGAATGGTTTAAAATCCTTTCAAATTTGAATTGGAGTTTATTAAGGAAGATTTGATTTGGAGTTTATTAAGGATGATTTGAATTTGAGTTTATTAAGACATGTTGGTATTTATAATTTTTAATGCTATCAAATATTATACAGAGTATTTCGTGGGTACTATAATTTATTTAAGGATATACTATTGCTTAGTGGGACCCATAACTGTTAGTGGTACTTTGTATTCTAATTGAGAAAGGAGTCTTACTGAAGTTGTTTAGAGTTGGTGGGTCTCATCTTATCTTATCTCCTCGTTCCTTTATTTAAGGTGTTTTGGTTTGACTTGAAAACATATCCTTGATTTACCAAATCTGTTGGACTCTTTAATTGCTAATATTATGGGGTATACCAACTTTGATATGCTTTTCCTATTCTATCTCTTGTTCATAACCGTTGGTCAATATTGTAGCTAATATTATGGGATTTAAATCATCTGATTTCTTGCTATGGGATTTAAATCATCTGATTTATTGCTAACAATGATTTTATAGCCGTTGGGTCTCTCTTTATATATAGTCTTACAAGAAGCTAATTCACGTTGCTATACAGAGAAGAATCCTATTGAGAGCTTTCATTGTTTATTTCCAGCTATTCATTGTACTGTCTATAATTCTTTGTGGCTGGAAAATAATTAGTCTATTGTAATTTCTTCTATCATATTCAAAGTTCAAAGCTTGTTTGGCTTGATCGATCCAGTAGTGGATAAGGTCTGTTTAAAGAGAGCTTTCAAGGTTGCAGAGGTGCAAAGGTCTCAGTGGTGAGAAAGGTTGCAGAGGTACAAAGGGGGCAGAGGTATCCATCAGTGGAAAGCTTCTTTGTAACAGGGAGTTCTTTTTATTGTATTTAATTGAATATTAAGTTTAATAAAAAGAGTCTCCAATCCTAGTTGGGATTGGACGTGGGTTAGGCTACTAGATTAGAGGATAAGGGCTGAACCACGTAAAAATTTTGGTGTGATTTTTACTTCTGTTTATCTCTTTAACTGTCCATTCACGTTCTGCATTTTTTTGTTATTCACGCCACTATCCAGACACTAAAGCAGACAGGTCTAGCTGTCTGATAATAAGAAACGAAGAATATAAGCTAAAGCAGACACTAAAGCAGACAGGCGTAACTGTCTGAATTAAACCTGTACCATAAAGTTATAAAAAGTTTTCACCGTTTAACACTTTTAGCTTAAACACCTATTCACCCCCCCTCTAGGTGTGCACATACATAGAATTACATCCTTAAATTTATTCAATTTCCAAAGAAGTTAGGAAAGCTAAGTTTAACTTTGAAGTTATGTCGGCCTACAACCTATAGTGGCTCCCTCATTTTTTTCCATTCACTGCCTCTCAGGAACAACACATGCATTATATGAAAAGAAATGACATGGGAAAAGTAAAAAGCTGAAAAGTTAAAAGCTAAAGCTCACATGGGATTGACTTTGAATTTGAGGTGTAAGCCTCTAGAGCTTGTAGCGGCCAGTAGGGTACTCATCGGTAAAAAATTGAACTGATATCAAAAAACTAGAACTGATACCGAACCGAAAAACCCAAAAAATCAAAAACCGGTACCAGTACCGAATAACCAATTTCGGTACGGGTTCAGTACAAAGTCGGTATCGATTTTTTCGGTTCGGTTTTCGGTTATACTGCAATAATTATTATTTTTATTTATATTAACAAATTTTTTAAGACTAAGAAATGAGACTAGTAAATTATATTTTTACAAATACTAATTACAATTATTAGTATAAGAGTATTTAACTATCATAGTTGTAGTAAATAGTAATTGTAGTTTGAAATTTTTGGTTAATTCTTTTGATGATTCTTTTGGTGGCTATATCAAAAAAAGAAAACTATTTTGTTAATATTAGTAACTACCTTTCAACTGATTATTCTTTGGGTTAATTCACCAAAATAGTTTTCTATTTTGTTAATATTTTGTGGAAAGTTGAAAGGTAGTTAGTAATAAGAACAAAATAGTTAGTCTAAGAGTGATTGTAATACAAAATAGTTATACTTTCAAAAATATAAACTGATTGATATTATTAGCTGGACTCATAATATCACTATTAGTAAGGGATCTAGGCTTCTGGGTACTACTTAATGACAAACATTCAAAACATGACAACAATTCGGTTCAGCCAAATTAATTAGTTAACAATTCGGTACCCAAATTAATCTTCAATTAAGCACGCTGCACTCATAACAGTTACCAAAAATTGCCCAAACTTCATTTGGTTCAGCCGCTGGATAAAAAATTTGAACATTTTTGTTTTTTTTTCGGTATTTACCGAATTTAAAATTTTAATTACCGCTATCGGTACCGAAAAATATAAAAAAACCAAAAAACCGGTACCGAAAAAACTGAAATCGAAAAAAATCGGTACCGCCGGTACTAGTTTCAACCGGTTCGGTAAAAAACCGAAAAAATTGAATTTTTTGAGCACCGGCCCCTAGCGGCCAGTAGGCATATTATTTAACCCTTTCCCCATTCCTTTCTTCAACTCTCACATTCCAACAACCAAAAACTAAAGTTCAGTTGTAAGACCCCAATTTTTATAAATAAAGATAAATTCTTTTTCTCTAAATATCATTTTTGAATATTAAGGTGTGAAGTTGTTATAATAGTTGTGGGTAATATTTAAAAATTTTACAAAGTAAGCAAGTTGTTATAAAATATTTGATTGGTCGATGAATATTTGTTTTAATAGAGAATATTCATACGACGACGCAATCATTGGTGGACCCCACAACGAAATTATTGTCGGAGTTAGAAAACGACAAAAATATCTTTTTATAAAAATAACGGTGAAAGTTTTACCGTTAACTGTTGAAATATCCAGTGATAAAAGTATAGTAATACGCGTGGTTGCATAGTAGCCCACGATATTTGATGCTTACGTGAGAAGTCACTCGGTTATACTCAATTATTATTACAGTAATTGCTGCATAGTATCTCACGTTATTGATTCAATTATTGTCACAATATTTTATATTATTAAATCAATAATTGAGATAACAAGTTATTCATATTATTATTTGCATTATTGACAATGTCTAGAAAGTTCTGTGGAGGAAAGGGGTTTGGTCACCTAATTACGCGTCAATAGGGAGAAATCCTTATCAGAAATCCCCTTCTTTCCTGGGAATGATATGGTTGCTAATATTGTAAGTTATATTATTGATGAATAATTGTTGTTAAAAATATTGAGGAGATTTTTTATGAAGTATTTGTTGTAAGTTTAGCGTATTATTTGGACCCCTACTTACTCATTTTTCAAAATAATCGGTAGAAAGTTATATATATATATATATATATATATATATATATATATATATATAACATATGTGTGTGTGTGTGTTTACGTGTGTGTAATGATGTGTGTGAGTGGGTGAACTGATGTGTATGGTGGTGGAAGAAAAATGTATATATATATATATATATATATATATATATATATATATATATATATATATTCACAAGCATTCTCTTTAAAGAGTAATACTCCCTTAAACAACATTCTGTTTTAAAAACCCGTGTTTTTTATAACATATCTCTCTCTTCGCTCACCTTACTCCTCCTTACTGCTAAATCGGTTCCCTTGAAATCCTCCTTACTGCTAAATCGACTGAGGGAACGAGACTGAGGGAACGAGACTAAGGGGAATGACAGATTTCACTGCCCTTGATTCCCAAATCTTATGCAAATCGAAGAGAGATCGTGCTCTCACAAGCCCTAGGTCCAGAAATTCGAAGCAGAGATCGTGGCCCTTGAAAATCGGATTCTTCACAAATTGGGGAAGCTCTCAGAGTAATGCCTCACTTTCCTTTTACCTTCTTCTTCATTCCTGTTTTTTTTTTAAATTTAGGTTCTTTTGTTGTTAATAGAAGGTAAAAGGATTTGATATTTTCAACTTAGTGTGCATTACCTGAATACATGTATAATTTATGAAAATGTTTGACAACTCTGTTGATATTCATGAAGTATCAGTGTTCGAGAACTCAGCTGTATGATATACCTGAATAATCTCTTTCCTCATATTACTACTCTGGTTAAATTCTTCCTAGAAGATAGTAAAGTAGTTGGCATAAAGATTTCCTTTTTTTGTTTTGGTATGTGTCTGTGAAAAGAATCAAGCTTTATTTTGTAAGTCTAACTCTGTTTCTGTAAATTTCTATTTGTCCAGGTGTAAATATAATGGATGACATGTACCATGAAATAGGAAGTTGCGGGGATAATGTAGATATGAATTTGGAAATAGAAATGGATGGGGATGACTCGAGTGGAGAGGGGTTGAATGCGAATAATACTAATACTGTTGTCTACTATCCTCAAGTAGCAGATGAGTTTACACCTAAGCCTGGTCAAGAATTTCAAACATTAGATGATATTCACACGTTTTACAATACATATGCAATGCATGCTGGATTTAGTGTACGAAAGTTTAATGAGAAAAAAAGGCCGGGTAGCGCTGAGATTTATAGGAAAGAGTATGTGTGTTCTAAGCAAGGAAAGGGCAAATTATTAGCCGATGTAGTTGTAAAGAGAAAATGTGGCTCTACAAAAGAAGGTTGTGGTGCAAAAATTATAGTAGTAAAGAGAAATGACTTGTACATAATTACTAAAATTGAGGAGGGTCATTGTCATCCATTGTCGACTCCACATAAGAGGCATTTGTTACGATCGCATCGTAATGTGTTAAGTGTCCAAAAATCGTTATCTCAGCAACTTGGCACAGTGAATATACCACAATACCAACAATATAATTTTCTTGCAGTGCAGGCGGGTGGTTTTGAAAATATTGGTTGCACGAAACGAGATTTATATAACTTTGAAAGAGACAAGCACAATGACTTGAAAGGACATGATGGGGATATGTTGAATGATTACTTACAGTTAGAACAACAAAAGAATACTTCATTCACTTTCACAATTGACACAGATGATGAAAATTGGATCATTCGTTGTTTTTGGGCCGATGCCACTTCTAGACGGGCTTATGGATTTTATGGTGATGTTGTCATTTTTGATACCACGTACAATACTAATCATCACGAAATGATATTTGCACCACTAATGGGGGTTAATAATCATGGTCAAACTACGGTATTTAGTTGTGCTTTCTTAAGTGATGAGATCATAGCTAGTTTTGAATGACTTTTCAAGTGTTTTTTAGAAGCAATGTCAGGCGATGAACCTAAGATGATTATCACCGATCAGGATCCGGCTATGACAAATGCCATTGCACAGATTCTTCCCAATACATTTCATAGGTATTGTAGTTGGCACATATTGACCAAATTCTCAGAGAAGATTGACTCAGTCAAATACAGTGCTTATTATAAAGAGTTTTTAGATTGCATTTGGAATTCGGAGACTGTGGAAGATTTTGACTATACTTGGGTAGCGTTAATGGAGAAAAGTGGGTTGAATGCTAATAAATGGCTACAATCAATGTATGACATCCGTTGGAGATGGGTACCTGCACATGTGAATCATGTTTTCTCAGCCGGCATGTCAAGTAGCCAACGAGCGGAGAGTTATCATTCATTTTTTAAAAAGTTTGTTTCTAAAAGGAATTCTTTAGTGGATTTTATGATTCAATTTGGTCAGGGCCTTCAGCATCAACGACACAATGAGTTGGTTTCGGATAACAAAGATTTGGTTGAGAGGCCGAGAATGAAATATCGTCATGACTTCTTAGTTCAAATGGTTGACATTTATACACACTCTATATATTATAAATTTGAAGAAGAGTTGTGTGAGAGCTTGAATTATAGGTTTGAACTTATGATGGAGGATGTCAATCACCGTGTATATAAGATTTACCGAAGGAATGTCAGCAAGTTTAAAGTAAGAGAAATTCAGTATGAAAACTCTTTAGATTATGCAACATGTACTTGCAAAAAGTTTGAGAGCTTGGGAATCCTATATCGGCATGTGATAGCTTATTTGCATAAGTATCATGATCTTGACAAATTGCCTATAAAACATATTTTAAAAAGGTGGACAAAAGGAGCAAAATCAAGTGGTGTAGTTGACAAGAATGGCGTGGAGATAAAAGATGACAAACCATACTTACTCTTGCGGAGTCAGTTGATTCAGCAATCTCTAGAGATGATTGATAGTGCTCTCACAAATGAAGAAGCCACACATGTTTTAAAGGAATGTTTCGATAGAGATTATGAAAAGATCAAGCAAATAATTGGGAATAGTGGTTCCAAACGAACCATAGAAATGGAGTCAGGTGGAATGAGTGCATCCAAGTCAGTTAACATGACTGGGACTTATGAACACAATTACATTGAGCCGAACCAAGTGCGTGCAAAAGGTTATGGCAAAAGACTGAAGGGTGGCAAAGAAAGGGCTCTGGGGAAAACAAAAAATCCCAAAGGGAGACGTTGTCATGGATGTAGCCAAGTTGGTGTCACACACGACAAAAGAAACTGTCTGGTGCTTAATAATCGGTAAACATTCTTGCTTGTTGCTACTTTGAAATTTGTTTATAATTGACTTTGCTAACCACAGTGATTAGGGTAAGTACTAACTCAAATAGAGTTAGTGTGTCGGTATGATTAAAAGACGAATCTCGGCAGGGTATAATTTACAGAGTTCCCTAACTCTGATAATAAAGTTGAACAGTAGTGGTGAATAGATAGAGTCTAAAAGACTAATAGTACAGTGATAGGAGATCGTAAAATAAAACAATCATAGAATAAAAATGGATCGTACTATATACGATGAGATCACCCCGTGATCTGATATGGATTAAGCGAATGATAGACAAGTAGCAAGAATGTTGTGTGACAGTGGTACTATGAATTGGTACAGATTCAGGAAAGAATTATGAATACGGATTAAATGAAATTCGTATTGAGAAGGGAGTAGGTTTAGGTGGGGATTCAATTGAGGACTCATGTCAGTAGCTGAGTCGTATAATTCCTTGTATGGGCGGGGAATTGTACTTGGTGTAAAAACCACTTAGTTCTGGCACTGATAATCATTGAAATGTTTGTGTCGCGCTATTTGCTATATTCATGTTAAGAGGGTGATTCCTTTCTCATGTGTATAACAGATAGATAGGTTATAGGTAGAGAATATAAGGTTAAGTACGAGTTCTTAAAACTCATACTTATGGTATATTCGTGACTCATAATTATATGAAATGTTTATGAACCCCTCAGCGAATGGGCGCCAAAGGTCTGTCTAGGACAAGTTCTTAAACTCATATGATTGTGGCAAGTTCCTGAACTCATAAGTGTGGTAAGTTTGATGAACTGGGTATATATTTGTGTGAATGAAGTATTAAGGATAATAGGAATAGATAGACTGTTTAAGCAAATGATTATTAGTGGAGACATAGGTTTTCCAAAATTCCTAGTTATGCTAGACTTCGAATTTTTGGACATCAAGCTAAATACGCACTATGTGCTTTTAAAAAAAAATGTAGACTCGTAATCATTTTTGAAACGGTTTAAAGTATAGTCTATGCTACTTATTTCAGCTAGACGAAGATGATTTGAAATATCAAAATTTATTTTACTTATCACTTATGTACCATGTAACCTGGTGCAGAGATGATAAAAAGTTGATAGAGTTGTAAATGCAGGAATACTTAGTGTTGAATGGATACAAAATCATTGTTCCACTATTGTATGATATGTTATGACAAAGTCATATAATGATGGCATCCTCAAATGGACTGTTAATACAGTACGACATCATGACATCATTCTCAAAAATGTTTTCAAAAATTTTAATTTGCCAACGGGGTTTGGCTACACCAAAATAATTCGATTGAATTGAATTATTGATATGAGTCTACGCTATTAGATTCAGCTAGACTAATGTTATAAAAACTCTAAGTGTTCATGAAAGAAATTTCCCTAACCAAATTGTTTTGGTGCGGAATCCATTAAGACTGAGGTAGAAGTTTATGTGCCCAAGGCGAATACGAGAAACAGATCAGACCAGAAGTACTTTATAAGTACAGGGCATATCGGGCTAATTACCCACTATGTCCGTAAGATAAGACGATTAGCGGATGAATTTCCATATAACCTTTGCGAAAATGACAGACAATAGTCTGTAAAACCCCTCAGCACAATTTTAAAATTTTTACTCTGGTGAGAAATGTATTGGGTAGCATGTGATGATGAGAATGAACGGTGTATGGTGAGTGGTTTATGGTGTAAGGTAAATTTCGGGGACGAAATTTTTAGAAGAAAGGGTGAATGTGACAACCCGAGAATTTAAAATTTTTTTAAAATTTTAATTAATTGATTTAAGGTTCAAAATTTGAACCTAAACATAAAATAAGTGTATGCGTTTGATATTTTTAAGAAGGAATTTTGAGGATTTCAAAATTCTGTGAAGGATTTAAGTGAATTATTCAGGATTAAGGGAATAAGCATTTATGTTCTGTGTATATGTTTACAGTATGTGGTTAAGGGTCAAGGGTTGACCCGATAAACGATATCTGTAATAAACCCTAGGTATATATTTAGAACATCCACGTTCAGTTAGAAACTTCTTACGATCTATAAGAAACCCCAGAAATCGGTTCTGGAAACCCTAAATTCAGTTCCGAGAATTTAAAACTGAAATCCGGATATTAAAATCCTAATTTGAGAATTTAAATGCTATGTATAAGGTTTATGTATTTTAATTATAAATCTAATTAGGAATAATCCTAATTATTAATTAGATTTTTAATAATTTAGAAACCCTAATTCTTGGGTTATAAACCCTAATGCATGATTATGAAACCTAATTGCTAAATTAGCAATTTTAATTAGGAAATATTAATTCTAATTAGCAAGCATGAATTATGATTAGAAAAATTTTAATATAATTAGAGAATTCTAATTATAATTAAGTAATGTTTATTTTTATTTTTTTTAAAAATAATAATAAAATAAAATTTTAAGGGTTAAACCCTAAACCCTAAGGGTTAGGATAAATGACAAAAATAAACACGAAATATCCAAAATACACTTTACTTAGTTATTAAGTAATTAGATTTGTAAATCTTGTGAGTCATCAAGCCTAATGTGTTGCCATGTGCCATAAAATAATTACAAGATCAGATTTGGGCCAGCTAGCAACTTCTTGGTTCATTGAATCCAAAGATTAAATCTAAAACTAAAGAAAAGTAAGTTACTTTACTCTTCATTTTGTCCAAGTCCCTTCTCTCTCTATATTTTCAGATTCTAGAGTGAGAGAGTTTGAGAAACTAAACTAAGATCAGTTCATAGCAAGCCTATAACAGAATCAAAGGGTCAGAATCAAAAATCAGGCTCCAAGCGGTAAGAACCCTAAAATTTGAAATCATGAGATCTTTTGTTGTTAGATGTTAGTTGTTGTTTAAAGTTGTGTATTAGGGTGTCACTTGATGATCTGGGTTGCTAAAACTTAGATCCATATCATTTTGATACTCGAAATTGAAGATTTCTTAAATCTGGAAAAGTTAGAAATTTTTGTCTGACAAGCAAATGTCAGGCTTCATAGATCGGTGTCTGGTAATGGTTTTAGTGTGTTAAAGGTTTTTATTGGTAGTATGTTAAGTGGTCTGTACTCTGCAACTTGAATCTGGGTTATTTCATGTTTGTATTAAGAGTTATTGTTGGTCAAAAGCCTTTGACCGTTCACGGAAATGGGTTTCTGGGCAACCCAGAAACCCAGATCTCGTCTGACAGTGGTTTTGTAAGGCTTTGATCTTGCTGCTGTTATATGTTTTAGCCTCGTTTTTGTGTTGTTGTTGTAGGCTGACATGAGTACTACATGTTTAAAGCATAAGATCACTCATAGCCATAACCCTAAGTTATAAATTTGTGGTCAAACGTAGTTGACCGAACTGCTTGATGAACAATCTGGAAAACCCAGATTTGTTCTTGAGCATGTCTCTGACAGGTAGTTTGACTGAATCAAATGTTTACTTAGTGTTGTTGTTAGACATATCTGATGATATGTTGTTGTAGCCTGGAATCGATACTATAGAATTGAGCCATTACATCGTACAAACAAGTCATGAAACGCAAAGATTAAAGGCTTCAATGTTGTCCCTTCGAACTGCTTAAGTTTCTGGGCAGCCCAGAAACTCAAGAACAGGTCTGACACGTTCTTCTGATGCATAGATCTTCATACCATGATGTTTGATTACTGTGTTGTTGATTGTTAATGGTAATATTGCAAACCTACTACAACATAACCGTTTAATCAAGCCTAGAAAGCGTTAGGAAACTAGATCTAATCGTGGTCAAACCACCCACCTTGTTAACTGACTTTGAAGCTCAAGAACACACCAAGAACACCTATAGCGACGGGTCTGTCGCTATAGGGCCTTTTAGCGATGGTTTTGAATTTATTTAATTTCTGATTTTCTGGAAAATATTTAAAAATAGATAGAAATGGTTTTTAATTATTAAAAATACTAAATAAATTCTGAAAAATTATTTTAAAGTCTGAAAAATAGTTTTTAATTATTTAGAGTATATTTCATAAATATTTAATATTTTTAGAATATAAATGGTATTTAATTTATTTAATTATAATATTAAATAAATTATTTAAAAATAGTTTTAATTCATGAAAAATCATGAAAAGTAATTTTATGGTATAATAAAATATTTTAAGTTATTTTGAGTGACTTTTTAATATTTTGTGATGAAATTCATTAATTAATTCATATTAATGATAATTAGTTTATTTAATAAATATAATAAATAAATTAAGAAAAAATAGAATCAATGCTTTATAAATCATATAAAAATAATTTAAGTGTTATAAAAATATTTTTAAGTTATAAAATATAACTTATGATAGTTTGCCATGAAAATATTAATATTTTAATATTAATAGTAATTATCGGGTAATGAATTTAACTGTTTAAAAATCATATAAAAGTGATTTTAAAGTATTAAAAATACTTTGATATATTATAAATATATTATAATATTATGTGATGATTTTCATTAATATTTAATAATAAATAAATATTAATGATATTAAAATTATGTGGTATTTAATTCATTTAAAAACGATATTAATGATTGGAAAATCATTTTAAATGGTAATAATTATTTAAAAATTATTACGAGCTTATGAAAAATATTTTGACTGTTATTAAAATTATCTGAGATAATTGTTAGGTGTTAAGGCCGAGTTTAATTGAACTTAAACTCGAATTTTTGACCGACTAAACCGTCGGAACATTAGAATTTTGTCGAAATCAAAGATAGACTGCAATAGTTTGACTTGATACCGAGTCTTATGTGTGTTATAGACTGATAGGGATATGTGTTATGTGTTTAGGTTATTTTATGTTTATATATATATATATATATATATATATATATATATATATATATGTATGTATATCTTATAGTATTATATTGTGATGATATTATTCTAATATTGGAGATCTATATTACTAATATTAGGTCTTCGGATAAAGCGATATAAATTGCGTAGCGGTAATCAACGGTTCAGGCAAGTTTGTTTTTATTTAACTTTACTAAGAGTGTTTCATTCGGATAAGCTTATGGTTAATCATTGTTGGTTGCCATGAATTGTACTCTGTACATATTGCATGTATAAGTCAGGTATGAAAGGCTGATCACCTTCATTACCAGTTGGTCCAGATATATTTGTTCATGTTTAATACTTGTTCAGTCAATAGTTTGTTCCTGCTAGTTCACAATTATATTGTTAAATTATAGCCAGCTTATTATTTAGACTCTTTCAATCATGATATGTCTTAATAAATTTAAACTTGCTGGGCAACTTTCATGCTCACCCTTTCTATATCATGATTTAACATTGCAGATTAAGGCGAAAACGTCAGATACAGGAAAAGGATAATGCCAAGTTCAGCTTGGGATAAAATGTGCAGCTAATTTGTAATAGAATAGTTTAATAAATATGTTATATGTCTGATAGTTTATGAATTGTGTATAAGTTAAGGTTACACGATTTTGGAGAAACAATGTGTACGTTTGTTGTATAAATAATTTATGTTTATATCTTCCGCAAATAGTGATAGAATGATTGTATCGAATCCGCGGTGATTTGGGACCCGGATTCGGGGCTTTCACATTAACAGAACTTATACGCGAAGGGAGATTAAGTTAATAAGTTAACATAACTTTAAGAACTTAATATATACAAGAAAAACAAGACACATGATTAATGTTCTTATATATAAGATGCTTCATCATTATATTTAGGGGGAGAAGCAATTAAAAGCTGGTTTAGCTAAAATGGTTCATTACTTATTTGAAATCAAGGGGGACATATAATTTCTGTGCCCTTAAAAAAGTGGAAGTGCCTTTACTTGCTTCTTGTTGCGAAAGGACAAAAGCGATGACTTTTTTCCTAAACTGACAACTAATTGACATGACAGAGCAACTATAACTAAAGTAATGCAATTACTTTTGCTTAGTCCTTAATGGCATAATTGATTATACATACATCTCTTAGCCAAGATATTGGAAGCTTTTCTTTTTTGATTATTATTCAGTTAATCTAACCATAATTTTCCTTAGTAGTAATATGAGGAATCTTATGTATTTCACACTAATCCAAAAATAGACACAAATTAGTTATTAATATAGCCACACAGGAAAGCTAGTATTCAGGTATATCATACAGCTGAGTTCTCGGACACTGATAATTCATGAATATCAACAGAGTTGTCAAACATTTTCACAAATTATACATGTATTCAAGTAATGCATACTAAGTTGTTCTATAGTCAACAAAAAAACCATACTCATTTTTTTCAGTTTGAAATATTCCAAATTATACATGTAGAGAAAGTCCAACTCTGAAAAGGAGAAAAAAGAGAGACGAGGATAGATAAAATTGCAAGGGCTTACCGAATCGAACGGAGATCGCGATTCTAGGGCTCGGCCTTCAGTCGATTTCGCAGCAATTGCGTTTCTAGGGCTTGTCCCTGCTTGGCTTTCTCTCTTGCAGCAATCATAATGGAGGAGGAACTCGTTCACTTCATTCAATTTTGCAGGACTGGATTTCAATCGTGATGGAGGAGGAAGTCGCTTGCTTCAATTGTGACTGGATTTTGAGAGTTGAGTGAGGTGAGCGAGGAGAGAGATATGTTATAAAAACATGGATTTTTAAAACAGAATGCTGTTTAAGGGAGTATTACTCTTTAAAGAGAATACTTGTGAACCGGCCCGTATATATATATATATATATATATATATATATATATATATATATATATATATATATATATATATATATATATATATTATAAGTTTTGTTTTTTTACAAAAAATAAAATATATTATATTTTATTATGCATAGTGTCTGCATAGTATTTGCATAGTAAATTAGAAAAAAAATTCAGCTGAACGGTTTCGCCCGTGATTTCCCCACTGTGCAGTCCGTGATTTTCTAAATTCAAATAGTATCCTTCCATCCTCCTATAAATTGCTTAGTTTAGAATTAAAAATCACACCATAATCTGAGAATTCTTCTTCTATAATATTGAGCGTATTTCTTTAGAGTTTAAGGAAGCTTTGAGTATAGAAGACAGTGTAAGTTTTCTTCAAAAATATCCCCGATATACCAGTTAGAATACTTTTCTTTTTAAGGTAAGGGATTTTATTTTTGTTCAATATTCGTATGAAATAATATTTTCTTCCATACTCTGTAGTATGTAAGTAATATTATTTTGTTTTAGATTCCGAATTTTACACTCATTTTATTAAAATATTACTTCTATACTCCGTGAAATTAGTAGAATATCCTTAAAATTTGCGCTTCATCTAGTATCTTTTCACGAAAATATTATTATGAACATTCTTGATAATTTTTAATCTTTTCATACTGGGATACTATTCACTCGGGTACTATTCACCCGGGGTACTATTTATGATAAAAATTAATTCTTTTTTTGTCCAAATTATTTTTGATACAATATTATTCTTGAATTTTACTCCACAAAATAGTATAATGTTAACAATTTAGACATTATTGAATTCTAGATAAATTAAATTATAAATCTTTAAAATTTATCATTGCTTTCATTTAATTAAATTCTTATATAATTGTCATCATTCTCATACTTATATTGTGATTAAAATCATCTTTGGATCATAGTGCATATATGAACTGTTGATTGGTATGATTATGACCTGGGATCATTCAGTATAATCATGACCTGTAATATTACAAATGATGTGGTAAAAGTCCTCACTGTCCCGTAGTGCATTGATGGACAGTTATTGGCATGATCATGACCATTAGTGATAACACGAATATCCTTGGCCCGTAGTGCATGGATAATTCGTGGATGTGAATTATTTATTAAGCTAAGTCTCAGCGATAAAATTGATGATAAACTTTTTAAATCATAGAACATAGTAGATATCATGCTCTACTTGACTCTTCTAATGGATCACTTGTTCCGCTGTAGTTAAACTTGTTGCTTATTAGTTTAACATTGTTGAATGCTAACGATAATTTATTTTGAATTATCTTATTCATAATATTTCTTACTGGGCTAGTTGAGCTCACCCTTTTGCTTTCATTATTTTCTTCAGGAAATGAGAACGTAGCCAGGACTAGTCGGGAAATGGACTGACGGTCTGAGATGGTGGATGTAGTAGTCCTCACTATTTTATAAAATAGTGTGATAATATTTATAATGAGGACTCCATTTGAGTTTAGATATTGTCTAGAAGACAATATTCGTGTTAAAACTCTCAGCTATGTTTTGTCGTATTTTACACGACAGTTGTATAATTAAGTTTGTATTTAAATTCTATACCATATATTTGGCGACTCAGAATGGGTGATGTATACCTATTTTGGGGGCGTCACAGTTGGTATCAAAGCTTAGGGATATGATCCCTAGCTGAGATGTGAGGCTAGAACTAGGAGGGGAGAGACGGGTAATTCCTTCGCTAGTATGACCTACCAAAGCTTATTTGTTACTTAATTAGTCGGTCAGAATATAGGGATAATATGTGGCATATTAATTAACCCTTGTTTTGTGGCAGTGTTTGAAAATGACATGCGAGAATGTTTAGATAAGCAATGGAGCACATGAGACCGTTGAGTCACCAACGATCAATACCCAGGATAATGTGTATCAGAAAGGCAATAATCCTCAGATAAACAACAACACTGACCAAATGATGAACAATGAGATGTTCAGAGGCTTTATGCAATTTATGCAACATCAGGCGAGGGCGACTCCTATTCAAAATGCAGGTGGAAACACTGGTAACTCACGGATGGTCACTGTGACGCCCCCAAAATAGGTATACATCACCCATCTTGAGTCACCAAATATATGGTATAAAATTTAAATATAACTTAATAATACAACTGTCGTGTAAAATACGACAAAACATAGCTGAGTGTTTAAACAAGAATATTGCCTTCTAGACAATATCCACTCTCAATGGAGTCTTCATTACAATTATTATCACATTATTCAGTAGAATAGTGAGGACTACTAAAGCCACTTATCCTGGACCATCACTCCATTCCCCGACTCATCCCAGCGATATTCTCATTTCCTGAAGAGAACAATGAAAGAAAGGGTGAGCTCAACTAGCCCAGTAAAAAATATTATGACTAAGATAATGCAGAATAAATTATCCTTAGCCTTCAATAGTATAACAACTGATAGAATATAATAGACAACAAGTTTTAGATCAACAACTGCAGCGGAATAAATAATCCATTAGAAGAGTCAAGTAGAGCATAAAATCTACTATCTTCTATGATTTAAAAAGTTTTTCATCAACTTTAGCGCTGAGACTCAGCTTAATAAATAAAATCGAATCATCCCTGCATCACGGCCAAGGATATTCATGTAATCATCAATGTTCATGATTATATCGAATAATCCCTGGTCATAACCATACCAACAACTGTCCATCAATAAACTACAGGCCAATGAGGACTTTCACCACATCATTCGTCACATTACGGTCATGATTATACCGAATAATCCCTGGTCATAATCATACCAAATCCATCTATGCATGTAAGTCAAAGATGACTTTCATCACAATATAAGCATGAGGATGATGACAATGACATAATAATTCAATGAAATAAGTTCAAGATAAATTTTAAAGATTTATAATTTAATTTATCCAGGAATCAATAACGTCCAAATTGTTAACATGATACTGCTTTGTAGAGTAAAATTCAAGAATAATATTCATATACCAAAAATAATTTGGACAGAAAAGAAATATATTTTTCGGGTAAATAGTATCCCGTGAATAATATCCTGTGAATAGTACTTCGGGAATAGTTCCTCGTGAATAGTACCCCGACATGAAAAGTACCCCAAATACCCGAGCGAATAATATTCGGGTGAATAGTGATTTGGTTGAATAGTAACTCGTGAATAGTAACTCGTAAATAAAATACCAAATAAAATGATATTTCATGACGAGTACAAAAGAAATGATATCTCATACGAGTATAATAAAATATACAAAGCTATAAATGGATTTTCACATGCCATGCGGTAATCCACATAGACAGATCATTTCCACAATTTAATAAGGAATGAATACAAAGGATCATTCACCATGCATACGGTAGTCCACACAGACAGGTTATTCTAACAGAATAATAAAGAATGAAATAACAAAAGAATTCACTAGGCATACGATAGACCGCACATACAGGTTATTCCAACAGAATAATAAAGAATAGAACCAGGTCATGCGTAATCTGCACAGACAGGATATTCCAATAGAATAATAAAGAATGGAATCAGGTCATGCGTAATCCGTACAGACAGGATATTCCAACAGAATAATAAAGAATGGAATAACAACAAAATTCACCAGGCATGCGATAGACTGCACAGATAGGTTACTCCAACAGAATAATAAAGAATGAAATAACATAAGAATTTCACAATGTATGCGGTACTTCGCATAGACAGGTTATTCCAACATAATAATAAAGAATAGAATAACAACCCTTACGAGTATTGAAAGAATATAACTCTCTTCATGAATACGAAATAATAATACCCCTTACCTTAGAAGAAAACTGAATACTGGAATAGTGAGGTAGCAGACTTCTTTTCTTCTTTCTCTCTATAATAATTGTTCTATAACTTTAGTGAATTGGTGAGAAATGAAGGAAGAATGAGCTTTTATTTATAGGAAAATATAGTTTTAATAATTGCACATTTTGGGGCTCAAAATATTACAGTATAATACCTCCCTCTTTTTCTTTATTTTTAATTTAGTCCTGCAAGTATTATCAAACTTGCACCACCTCCCATAATAGTAAATCATGTGAATCAATAGTAAATCATGTGACTCAATAATTCTAATCATGTGAAAAAAATAATTACAGTATAGTACCTTCAACTATACCTCTATTTTTAATTTAGTCATGCAAGTATTATCAATCTTGCACCAACTCCCATAATAGTAAATCATGTGAATCAATAGTATACACATGTGAACACATAGTTATAAGCATGTGAATTAATATCAATTAATTGCTCATTTATCCAGTTAATTATCTGATTGGTCAATATAACCTCCAGACATCAATTATTATCGAAATAAATGTCGATTTCTACTAACACTAATAATTTCAACACAATAGAACTATCAATTTCATCTTTAATCAACACGAACTTATTCATCATTAATATTATAATTCACAATATTTAACAATCAGGTCGTTCCCAAGAAAGATGGGGCTTTTCGATAAGGATTTCTCTCTATTGGCGCGCAATTAGATTATCTAACCTCTCCTTGACAGAACTTCTAGACATTGTCAATATTGTAATAATAATATGAATAACTTTGTCGTCTCAATTATTGATTTAATAATATAACATATTATACAGATGATACTGTGATAATAATTGAATCAATAATATGAGAGATATGATGCAACAATTACTGTAGCAATAATTTAGTATAACTGAGTGACTTCTTACGTAAGCATCAATAATCAATACCGTGTACTATTATGGAACCACGCGTATTACTGTACTTTTACTACCGGGTAGTTCAACAGTTTTAACGGTAACACTCGCCGTTATTTTTAATAAAAGATAATTCTGTCGTTTTCTAATTACGACAATACTTCCGTTGTGGGGTCCACCAATGATTGTGCCATCGTTCGAATATTCCCTGTCAAAACGAATATTCCCCGACCAATCGAATATTATATAACCACTTACTTACTTTGTAAAATTTATAAATATTACCCACAACTATAACATTATATCAAATCCACACCATAATATTTAAAAAAATATTTCGAGAAATTTAAATCTTTATTCATAAAATTTAGGGTCTCACAGTCACCGTTAAGCAGTTCAAAGAGCTGGGACCACTAGATTTTTTGGAAAAGTTAGAACCACTTAAGGCGGAGACGTGGCTAAAGCAGATCACCAAGATATTTGATATCTTGGGATGCTCCAAGGAGCAAAAGGTTTCCTTTGCCACCTTCATGTTGTGAGGAGAGGCAGATTACTGGTGAGAATATGTAAAACGTACTCAGCCTGCGGCACTCAAGATGCCTTGGGAGAAGTTTCAAGAATTATTCAACGATAAGTACTTTCCCAAAAGTATTCGCCACATGAAAGTGGTCGAGTTCATCAAGCTGGAGCAAAATAATATGACCGTATCGCAGTACGAGGCTAAGTTTGTCGAATTGTCCCGATTTGCATCTCATTTGGTTGATAATAAGGAGTGAATGACATGAATGTTCCTGCGGGGTTTGAAACACAAAATACATCAGTACCTCATTTCTCACAAACTGTGTTTGTATTCAGATGTTGTAAATAGGGCTCAGTTATTGGAGCGCGATAATGAGTCAACCCAACCAAGAGAAAGCAGTCGGCAAAACGATAATACCAGTGACAGCAGTCATCGAAGCATTGACAATAAATGCAGAGGAAATCAACATGCCAAAAATGGTAACCACTTCAGTGGTAATAATGGCCAAGACAATAGAAGTAGAAATTTTAAGAAGAGAAGATTCAACAATGATGGAAAGACAGCAGCACCAGCACCCGTATTCAAGGAAGGAGAACGACCACCGATCGTATGCTTCAAATGCGGAGGGGAGGGGCACATCAGTCCAAACTGCATGATGCAATCCAAAGCATGTTATAATTACGAAAGAGGTCACCTAGCCCGATTTTATCGTGTAGAAAAGTCAAGTCCAGCTGGGATGGAGACACCAAAGGCCGTCCTAGAAAAGTCAAAATCGGTAGTTCAAGGTAGAGCGTTTGTCGTAACCTCCCAAAAAGCGAGGAACCCGAACGAAGTTATCACGAGTAAGCTAATCATAAACTCTTACAAAGTCTATACCTTATTTGATACCGGTTCTACCTATTCTTTTATTTCTCCTACTTGCGATCAACGTTTGAATTAAACTCCAGAGAAATTAGACTTTGACTTATCTGTTGAAACTCTGTTGGGAGAAACCTTCATTACATCCACTGTTTATAAGTTTTGTTTGATTCAAATTGATACCCTCACGTTACCTGTCGATCTTATCTCTTTGAAAATACTTGCATTTAATGTGATTTTAGGGATTGATTGGTTAAAGCATACTATATTGATTGTTTTCGTAAGGTTGTTAGCTTTCATATTTTTAACCAACCTATTATGCGAATTCAAGCAACCAAACCACTAAAGTTAATTACTGTCATATCAAGCCATAAAGCTATTCGTTTATTGAAAAACGGATGTCAAGCTTTCTTATCCCATGTCACAGATTTAAACAAAAATACGTCAAATTTGAATGATATTCCTATTGTTAATAAATTTTCTGACATATTTCCTGAAGAACTTCCTAGCCTACCCCCAGAGCGTGAAATCAAATTTTGTATCGACCTTGAACCCGGTACAAAATCTATTTCCAAAGCCCCATATCAAATGGCTCATATTAAACTTCAGGAGTTAAAAACTCAACTGCAGGTGTTGTTAGACATCGGTTTCATTCGTCCCAGTACGTCTCTTTGGGGTGCTCCTGTTCTATTTGTAAAGAAGAAAGATGGAAGTATGCGACTTTGCATTGACTATCGAAAGTTGAATCATGTCACCATAAAAAATAGATACCCGTTGCCTCGCATTGATGACCTGTTTGACCAGTTGCAAGGTGCTAAATTCTTTTCAAAGATCGATCTTTTTTTCGGATATCATCAGTTAAAGATTAAAACTTATGACATTCCGAAGACTGCTTTCAAAACTCGGTACGAGCATTAAGAATTCTTAGTCATGTCTTTTGGATTGACTAATGCTCCTGCTGCCTTCATGGATATGATGAACCGAGTATTCAAGGAATATTTGGATCATTTTGTGGTTATCTTTATTGATGAAATCCTCATATACTCCAAAAGCCGTGAAGATCATGAGCAACACTTGAGGCTGATACTCCAAAAGCTTCGTGAAAATAAGTTATATGCCAAGTTGAAGAAATGCAAGTTCTGGCTTAAAGAAGTAGCATTCCTTGGGCACGTGATATCAAATCACGGAATATCTGTTGACCCAGCAAAGATTGAAGCAATACAAAGCTGGGAGCAACCTAAGTCAGTAACCAAAGTACGTAGCTTTCAGGGCTTAGCTGGTTATTATCGGAGATTCGTGGAAGGATTTTCTCGAATCGCTACTCCATTAACTCAGCTGACTCGAAAAGATACAAAATTCGATTGGAGCGAGGAATGTGAGAAGAGTTTTTAAGAACTCAAGAGAAGACTCATTTCAGCATTTGTTCTGACAATTCCATCTGGTTCGGAGGGATTTGTCATCTACAGTGATGCTTTAGGCAGAGGGTTAGGATGTGTTCTCATAAAACATGAGAAAGTCATAGCATATGCCTCACGACAATTCAAAGAATATGAGAGGAATTATCCTACTCATGATCTATAGTTGACAACAATCATTTTCACACTAAAGATCTGGAGGCATTACCTGTATGGGGAGAAAGTGGAGATCTATACGGATCATAAAAGCCTCAAATATTTCTTCACCCAAAAGGAACTCAACATGCGACAATGACGTTAGCTCGAGCTGTTGAAAGATTATGATAATACCATTTAATACCATCCTGGAAAAGCGAATATGGTAGCTGGCACATTGAGTAGAAGATCATATGCGAGTACGAGTGCGATATTGTCAATGTAAAGGCCTATTTGGTATGACTTACAAAGGATAGATATAGAGATAAAGACTTCAGGGACCCACGTGATGATGTCAAATATACGAGTAGAACCTATTTTAATCGATAAAGTTAATGTTGCTCAAGCTACGAACCTGGAGCTGATGCGTATGAAGAAGAAAGTACAAGAAGGTGTTATTCCGGAAGCAAGTATGGATGAAGAAGGATTACTTGGAATCAACTCCAGACTTTGTATTTCTAACAACTCTGATTTGAAGAATAAAATCATGATGGAGGAGCACAACACACCGTTTGCAATCCATCCTGGGAGTACCAAAATGTATCGTGATCTTCGACATACATTTTGGTGGAGCAATATGAAAAGAGAGATCGTGGAGTTTATCTCAAGGTGTCTAACTTGTCAACGTGTCAAGGCGGAGCATCAAGTGCCAAAAGGTCCATTGCAGCCACTTAAAATTCTAGAATGGAAGTGGGAGCACATTACCATGGATTTTGTAACCAGTCTTCCTAAGGTTTCTCAAGGTATAAATGCAATTTGGGTCATTGTCGATAGATTGACCAAGCCTGCTCATTTCTTACCTATACAAGAAACTTTTTTACTTGAACATCTTGCTCGTATATACATAAATGACATTGTAAGACTGCATGGTATGCCAGTATCCATTGTTTCTGATCGAGATCCAAGATTTACTTCACGATTTTGGATTAGTTTGTAAAAAGCTATGGGCACGGATTTACGATTCAGTTCGGCATATCATCCTTAGACCAATAGGCAGTCGGAGAGGACTATTCAAACTCTTGAAGATCTATTAAGACTCTGTATCCTTGACTTCAAGAGAAGTTGGGATAAGTTCTTGCCATTGGTGGAATTCTCCTACAATAACATTTATCAAGCAAGTATAGGCATGTCTCCATTCGAGGTGTTGTATGGACACATGTGTCGTTCTCCAGTATGCTGGGACGAGGTGGGTGAAACAATATTGTTGGGATTGAAATTGGTACGTATGACAACGAAAAAGATTCAAATGATCCGGTAACGTATAAATACCTCACAAGATCGACAAAAGAGTTATGCTGATCTTCATCGAAAGGACGTAGAATTCAATGTTGGAGATCATATGTTGTTACGTGTTGCTCCATGGAAGGGAGTTATGAAATTTGAAAAGAGAGGAAATCTCAATCCTTGATTCATTGGGCCATTCGAAATCCTCGATCGAGTAGGAACTGTGGCCTATAGACTCGCCTTACCGCCAAGTATGTCTCGTGTTCATAACGTTTTTCACGTATCTATGTTACGTAAATATGTGGAAGACCCGAACCACATTATTGATTTAGAACCGAACGAAATAGCAGAAGATTTAACATATGAAGAGGTACCTGTTAAAATCTTAGATAAGCAGGAACATATTCTACGCTCCAATGTTATACCTCAAGTAAAGGTTTTATGGAGAAACCACGATGATGAGGAAATGACCTCGGAGTTAGAATCTGAAATGAAATCAAGGTATCCTCACCTCTTCGTCATACCAGGTACGTACACCAATTTTGAGGACGAAATTTCATAAGAAGGAGAGGTTGTAAGACCCCAACTTTTATGAATAAAGATGATTTTTTTTCTATAAATATCATTTTTGAATATTAAGGTGTGAATTTGTTATAATAGTTGTGGGTAATATTTAAAATTTTTACAAAGTAAGCAAGTTATTATAAAATATTCGATTGGTCGGGGAATATTCGTTTTAACAGGGAATATTCGTACGACGACACAATCATTGGTGGACCCCACAACAGAATTATTGTCCGAGTTAGAAAATGACAGAAATATCTTTTTATAAAAATAACGGCGAAAGTTTTATCATTAACTGTTGAAATACCCGGTGATAAAAGTAACGGCGAAAGTTTTATAATATATTTTATTTTTTCATAAAAAGCAAAATTATATATATATATATATATATATATATATATATATATTATAAATTTTGCTTTTTATGAAAAAATAAAATATATTATATTTTATTATGCATAGTATTTGCATAGTAAATCAGATTTTTTTTTCAAACGATCGATTTCACCCGTGATTTCCCCACTGTGCAGTCCGTGAATTTCTAAATTCAAATAGTATCCTTCCATCCTCTTATAAATATGATACTTAGTTTAGAATTTAAAATCACACCATAATCTGAGAATTCTTCTTCTATAATATTGAGCGTATTTCTTTAGAGTTTAAGGAAGCTTTGAGTATAGAAGACAGTGCAAGTTTTCTTCAAAAATATCCCCAATATACCAGTTAGAATACTTTTCTTTTTAAGGCAAGGAATATTATTTTTGTTCAATATTCGTATGAAATAATATTTTCTTCCATACTTTGTAGTATATAAGTAATATTATTTTATTTTAGATTCCGAATTCTACACTCATTTTATTAAAATATTGCTTCTATACTCCGTGAAATTAGTAGAATATCCTTGAAATTTGCGCTTCATCAAGTATCTTTTTACGAAAATATTATTCTGAACATTCTTGATAATTTTTAATCTTTTCATACTGGGGTACTATTGTAAGACCCCAACTTTTTATAAATAAAATCGAATTTTCTCTAATTATTATTTTAAATAATAAGGTGTTAATTTGATATAATGGTTTGATTATGGGGAAAATATGTAAATTTTGTAAAATAAGTAAGTGGTTATAAAATATTCATTGTTGTTGGGGAATATTCGTTTGATCGTGGAATATTCTTGTTGTCGGAGAATATTCGTACGACGGCGCAGCCATTTGTGGGCCCCATAACGAAAAATGGTCGAATGAAGGAAAACAACATGTTTGAGTTTTTACAAATAACGGCGTAGTTATTACCGTTAACACTGTTAGAATACTCGGTGGTTAAAGTACAGTAATACGTGTGGTTGCACAGTAGCATACGGTATTGTACAGTATTGTTGAATTATTTATCCTTACGTAAGAAGGCACTACTCAATAATTGTTACAATAATTACTGGTCAATATTTTATTTTATTGATTCAATAATTGCTACGTTGATGTTTTATATTATTGTTGTTTCAATAATTATCACTGCATAATATTTCTCATTATCAGATCAATAATTCATATTATTTAAATAATATTATTAGATAACATTATTGGCAATGTCTAAGGAAGTTTTGTTTACGGAGAGGTTTGGTTATCTAATTGCGCGCGAGTAAGGAGAAATCCTTATCAGAAAGTCCCCTCTTTCCTGGGAACGAGCTGGTTGTCATAAGTGTGATTCTGTAATATTATTTATGAATAATTAATTATTGATTTATATGATAAGGAAATATTTATTTTTTATGTGGTTATAAATGAAAGAATTAATGTTGAGGTGTTTTATCACTATTTTGTCTGAATGAAGGTATTAAAAATCATTCGTATGTAGATTTTGGATATTTTCTACCTGGAATTTGAAAAAATTTTCTTCTACAAAGTTGTAGAGAATTAAATTTTCTATAAAAAGGATATGAGATTCGAATTTTTCTAGCAAAAGGACTATTTATTATGAATTATTGAAGTTGTTAATTATTGTTTAAATTTAAAATATTTTGAAAATTTTCTAGAATGGGTGGGCCCCACTTTTGGTTAGTGAGAAATGTGATGAAATTTTATTTCAAAAGTGGTAGGCGTGAATAGTAGCAGGTAAAGCCATCAGGTAGCATGTTAGTCTGCTTTGGCGTTCTAAGCATTTTCCTATAAATAGGGTGCTTAGTTAGAATTAAAAATCACACCAGAAATAAGTTTTTTTTTTCTCTCTCTCTATATATATATTATCGAACATATTTTTATGAGTATTTAGATACTTTGAGAGTTGCTATTTAGTACAAGTTTTCTTCAGCCTTATACCTGATATTTCAGCCGGAAGTACTGTTATTTTGAGGTAAGGGATGTTATTTTCTTCGTAAATGATATTATTTCCTTTAATATCATTATGCCGAAATATTGATATGAATTTTATTGTAGAATTTCTACCTTTTTGTGTCGGGGTTACTATTCACATATAT
Organism: Panax notoginseng; assembly: GCA_016801055.1. Classification (NCBI taxonomy): domain Eukaryota; kingdom Viridiplantae; phylum Streptophyta; class Magnoliopsida; order Apiales; family Araliaceae; genus Panax; species Panax notoginseng. The sequence goes on from CM029021.1 coordinate 19,228,912, forward strand.
GGCAACATTCACAAATACGACACTATTCACAGAAAAATAAAATTTTCTCTTCTTTGTTCAAGATGTCTAGTATGGTTACTATCTTTGATTGTATCCATGTTTTGATCTTTATTTTTGAATTCTGCTCCACAATTGATTATTATAGAGTATTTTTGATTTTGGATAAACTGTAGTACGAATCCCTAATATTTGTCCTTTTGTCTCACTGGATTCATTTTTTTTAAGATATTTTTCATCATCCTCAATCCTAAATGATGATATTGCTGAATATCTTTGGCCTGTAGTGCAATGATGAATGATTAACTGATGAATATCTTTGGCCCGTAGTGCAAAGATGAACAGGTGTTGAGATGAACATAACCAACTGGTGATACAAATGAATATATTTGGCCTGTAGTACAAAGATGAATATTTGATTTAAGATGTATATTGATTGATGTTACAGGGATAAAATATTGATGATGGACTTTTAAATCGTAGAAGATAGTAGAATTCATTCTCTACTTGACTCTTCTAATGGATTGTTGTTTCCGCTGTAGTTGTTGATCTAAAACTTGTTGTCTATTATATTCTATCATATTTTTCTCTGTTGAAGACTAATAATAATTTGTTGTATATTATCTTAGCCATAATATTTTTTACTAGGCTAGTTGAGCTCACCCTTTTCCTTTTTGTTCCATTTTTCTTCTCAGGAGGTGAGAATATAGCGGGAACTAGTCGGGGTGTGGAGTAATGTTTCCAGTCTGCTGTTTTAGCAGTCCTCACTATTTTGTAAAATAGTATTTCAATAATTTTAATGAGGACTTCTTTTGAGTTTGAATACTGTCTATTAGATAATATTTGTATTTAAACTCACAATATATGTGTTGTCGTATTTTGCACGATAATTGTATTAATAAAGTTGTATTTGTTTCTGTACCATGTATTTAGTGACTCAGAATGGGTGATGTATGCCTATTTTGGGGGCGTCACAGTTTGTATCAGAGCTTAGGGATATGGTCTCTGGTGTAGATCGGGAAATAGAACTAGGAGGGGAGAGACGAGTAAATTCTTCGCTAGTGTATCCTACCTAATCTTATTTATTGGTCGGTCATAATATAGGGGTATTATGTGGTATGTCAATTTCTTTAATTAACACTTATTTTATGGCAGTATTTGAGAATGACAGCTGAGAATATTAACAATGGAGTGAATGAGACCGTGAAGACACCTTTAATCACCAATCAGGGGAACGTGCAACAGGAAGGCAATATTCCTCCTGTAAACAACACTACCGAACAAATGATGAATAATGGAATGTTTAGAAGATTTTTGCAGCTCATGCAAAATCAGACGAGGGAGACTCATGTACAAAATACCTGTTAAGATCTTGGATAGGAAAGAGTATGTCCTATGCACCAAGGTTATACTGTTGATAGATTTCGCAATCAATGAATACGTGTAAGTATACACGATCAACAAGTAATAAAGTGAAAGTAGAGTATCGTTCCCACGAGGAATTATTTAATAAAAATCACCAAGTACTAATTCTTAACCAAACTAATTTTATTTAAACAATCTCAAATCGTGATTTTTTAATTAAGAAAACTACATTAACTAATTAAACTGAATTGCTTTATGACTGAATTCAAATAAATAAAGATTAAGACTTCAATATCCCCAATTATGAACTATAAATCAATTATCCAATTATCCCAATTATTATGCCTACTGAATTGTTAACAGAAATTCTCAAATGTCAAAAGTCCTTTTCCAAGTGATCAATTGACTTTTATTTAATCCAGATTAATCTTGCTATATTCCTATGCAAAACAATTGAATTAAACTCCTTCAATTCCAATTTCTTATGTGTTACATGCGGTGAACAGATATTTCCATTCAATTTATAAACTTAATTATTCACTATGCAAATAACTAAGTCACATGTTATCATGCCCAGTTCTAACCCTAAAATTCCTCTTCCAATTCCTTCTAGAGTAACAAGGTAATTATTGGCCAAATAATTAATCAATAAATACAAGGCAAGATAAACAATTCACTTTGACACAAATAATTGGAATAAATCGAATAACTAATTTATAGACATAAAAGGTTCAATTGAAATCTTAATAAAATAAATTTAGTTTATTATTAATGAATTAAAACCAAGAATCCACAATTGAATAGACATTAAAAGATAAAAGTAAGAGAAGAGAATAGAATCTGTTGTCAGCAAATCTGATGCTCCCCTCTTGTTCTTGCTCTTGATCTTCAATGATCTCCAAGTTGCTTCAATCTCCAAAACTTACAAGAACTAGGGTTAATGTCAAATCTAATGGAGTGTATCTCTAGTCTAATCTATGTCATACCCCTTTATTTTATGTCTTACATCATGTATTTATAGGTTACAAGTCCAATTTTTAGTTTAGGAACAAACCCAATCCTATTTGGACTCAAAAAAGTGTTAAAATTCACCCCAAAACGCGTCTAAGCTTGCCCAACCTCTTCCCCAGCATTCCGGTGCTGGGCACGCGTTGGAATTCTTTCCCCTAGTGCCCCGGCGCTAGGCATAGGCCTGAAATGGGCGCCCCGGCGCTAGCCCCTTTTCTGGAAATTTTCTGCTCCGATGGCCTTTGGGAAAATTGCCATAACTTATTCGTCCGAACTTCGATTTTGATGATTCAAGATGTTCCGGAAAGAGGAGATGTAGATCTACAACTTTTATTCGTTAAGTTTTTCGAAATAAGGTCTAGAGAAATACTCAAATTGGCTCTGAAGTGATTGTTGTGTAAATGGCAAGCCGAAAACGCGAATCTAGCCACCCCAAACGTCGATCAAAGTAACTTTTGTCCCAATTCCTACAAAACAACATAAAACATGCTTGAATAGACACAAACACTTAAAAACATCCAAAATATTAAGCTCAAATGCACTTAATTATGGGTATAAAACTCACTCATCAAATACCCCCAAACTTAAACATTTGCTTGTCCTCAAGCAAAAACACAATTTAGAAAAAATCATCCTTTAGCAATGATCCACCCACACAATGAATCAATATGAATAAGCACAATGGCCTCAAAGGTTACAACAAATGATAACCCGCAGAAAATTTTAAAGCAATGTCATGTCTAAAATTTCAACAACTTTCATTAGCTTCACATCTACTCATGATCCTTTAAGTGCGTGTGTGCATCCATATGTCCAAACTAGTCATGATTTAGCTAAGATAAACCAACACTCATAAAAGATTTTCAAAACAACTCTCAAAACTTCTTATCACATCAATCACCGCTAAAATAGACAAAGCACACATTTTTTTTTCTTGAAGATCAACCGGATATTCAACTTTTAAGCTCATATGAACCCTTCCCAAGTATTTCAAACATACATATTTTGTTTTCTCTATTTAGTGAGTGCATTTTACGCTCCATCTCACTTTCCACTTTTCATGAACGAGTGCATTTTACGCTCTATCTCGTTTTTCACTTTTCATTGAACGAGTGCATTTTATGCTCCATCTCGTGCCTGTGTTTATAGGGAGTGCGTTTTACGCTCCATCTCGACCCACCACATGCTTCAATTATTCAACTCGGGAAGGTTCTAATATTTTTTTTTCAAAAATACCCCAAGATTTCCCCCAAACTTATATGAGTGCCTAATTTTCACTTCGAATGATGCTCAAATCAGGTTTCTCAAGTTGCAATGGTATCTTTCATAAGCATTTAGCCAAAAAAAAAATAAATGTAAATCCCAACTGGTTAAACAAATGGATGTGTAAAATTTTTCAAAAATTTTGCAAGTAATGTGAAAACCAACTAATGAGTTAAAATATAGACTAATCATGCTCATCAATTCTCCAAGAGTTAACAATATCAACCACCCAATTATCATTGGCCAAAATCAAATTCCCTCAAAACATTGCCTAAGTAAATACTAAACATGATAAATACCCCCAAACTTAAAACAGACATTGTCCTCAATGGCTAAAGATAGGAAAAATTAAAAGAGAGGACTTCCCTGACATATAGCAATTTATCTCCTTGTCTGCGAAGTCTGGATAATAGGTTAGGCACATTAAAATGAATTGGGCACCACACTTGAGTTGGACTTGAATAACCTGTAAACCATGATAGAAGCAATTTTATTAAATCCTAAATAAATACAAATTTAAAACTACTAATATAAAACCTAATAAAAACTAAGAATTAAAAATTAAACTTGGGTTGCCTCCCAATAAGCACTTGTTTTATAGTCTCAGCCTAACTTCTTCAATTCTCTATCCAATTCCCCTTCGAAAATTGAGGAACCCTCCATCCATCGGAAATAATGTAACTTTTGATAGGTTCCCATTTGTAATGGCCATTGAATCTAAGTCACCTAACATTCTCTTTTTAGATAGGATCCCCATTAAATACGACAAACAACTAGGTGCTTTCCCCATTGTGTCTGTGATCAGAGTGTGGCGTGGATTCTTGTCAAACACAACAGGTTCCTCTTCTATGTTCCCTTTCTCGTCCCACCATGGCTCTAAAGTTTTGCTAGCTCTCATGTCACAAAGAGCTTTACCGACGACATGATTGCCAATTAGGCATGGTTTTACAAAACAACCCGGATTCTTGAACTTTGGTGGAGAAGGTACGTGGGTCACTATCAAAATTGGCTCATCTTCGTTGGTACTCAAAGTTAGATCTTCGCCGATCTCCTTTTCTTGGTCCCCAAGTCTCTCCTCTCTTTCAACATCCATAGCATTTGGCATATCCGATTGTAGATTTGGTTCGGGCTCACCATCACTCTCGGAATCCATGTCATAGGACCAAGTGTATTGAGGACAAATGTTCGAGGCATTGGTTAGCTGTTCCATCTGGTTCGCAAAATTTTGACTCGATATCTCTTGATTAATCCTCCTCTCCTCACATGAAGCTATGAACTTTGACAAAGTTTTCTCAAAATTTGAATGTTCTTCCTGTTGTAGTGGAGGTGGACACGAGAAATCCGGTGAGTATGTTGGACTTGGAGCATAAAATTGATCTTGATACGTATGGCTCCATGAAAAATTCGGGTGATACCCCCAATCCTGATAATAGTAGTTAGGATAAACATAATTGTTGGGGGTAATCACCACCATACTGTACTGGCTCGAAATTGATGGCGCATTGATGACTCAGATAATTTTCAGCACAATAATTACAAGTAACCGCTACACTCTGACGACGTTGAGCTTCAAAAGCGTCTAACCTCCTCGAAAGTGTCTCAATCTGTGCTGATAATACAGAAAGTGTCGCGAGTCCATCAATCTCCGCTCCCCTTGACTGAGTCATTCTTGTATACGACCATTGATAATTAAATTTCGCCATGGTAACTGAAAAGCAAGAAAGAAAAAAAATAGAAAGAGAATTAAAGAAAATAATAAAAAAAATGTTTAAATTAAAACTAATTTGATAAAAATTAATATTGGCAAAATTATTAAACTAATTCCCCGGCAACGGCGCAAAAAACTTGTTGATAGATTTCGCAATCAATGAATACGTGCAAGTATACACGGTCAACAAGTAATAAAGTGAAAGTAGAGTATCGTTCCCACGAGGAATTATTTAATAAAAATCACCAAGTACTAATTCTTAACCAAACTAATTTTATTTAAACAATCTCAAATCGTGATTTTTCTAATTAAGAAAACTACATTAACTAATTAAACTGAATTGCTTTATGACTGAATTCAGATAAATAAAGATTAAGACTTCAATATCCCCAATTATGAACTATAAATCAATTATCCAATTATCCCAATTATTATGCCTACTGAATTGTTAACAGGAATTCTCAAATGGCAAAAGTCCTTTTTCAAGTGATCAATTGACTTCTATTTAATCCAGATTAATCTTGCTATATTCCTATACAAAATAATTGAATTAAACTCCTTCAATTCCAATTCTTTATGTGTTACATGCGGTGAACATATATTTCCATTTAATTCACAAACCTAATTATTCACTATGCAAATAACTAAGTCACATGTTATTATGCCCAGTTCTAACCCTAAAATTCTTCTTTTAATTCCTTCTAGAGTAACAAGGTAATTATTGGCCAAATAATTAATCAATAAATACAAGGCAAGATAAATAATTCACTTTGACACAAATAATTGGAATAAATCGAATAACTAATTTATAGACATAAAAGGTTCAATTGAAATCTTAATAAAAGAAATTTAGTTCATTATTAATGAATTAAAACCAAGAATCCACAATTAAATAGACATTAAAAGATAAAAATAAGAGAAGAGAATAGAATCTGTTGTCAGCAAATCTGATGCTCCCCTCTTGTTCTTGCTCTTGATCTTCAATGATCTCTAAGTTGCTTCAATCTCCAAAACTAATAAGAATTAGGGTTAATGTCTAATTAAAGGAGTGTATCTCTAGTTTAATCTATGTCATCTCCCTTTATTTTATGTCTTACATCATGTATTTATAGGTTAGAAGTCCAATTTTTAGCTTAGAAACAAACTCAATCCTATTTGGACTCAAAAAAGTGTTAAAATTAGCCCCAAAACGCGTCCAAGCTTGTCCAACCTCTTCCCCAGCACCACGGCACTGGGAACGGTGCTGGAATTCTGCCCCCTAGCGCCCCGGCGTTGGGCATAGGCCTGAAATGGGCGCCCCGACACTGGCCCCTTTTTTGGAAATTTTTTATTCCGACTTCCTTTGGGAAAATGGCCATAACTTCTTCGTCCGAACTTCAATTTTGATGATTCAAGATGTTCCGGAAAGAGGAGACGTAGATCTACAACTTTCATTCTTTAAGTTTTTCGAAATAAGGTTAGAGAAATACTCAAATTGGCTCTAAAGTGACTGTTGTGTAAATGGCAAGCCGAAAACGCGAATCTAGCCACCCTAAACGTCGATTCAAGTAACTTTTGTCCCAATTCCTACAATACAACATAAAACATGCTTGAATAGACATAAATACTTAAAAACATCTAAAATATTAAGCTCAAATACACTCAATTATGGGTATAAAACTCACTCATTATATACCACAAGTTAAGATTTTGTGGAAAAACTATGCTATTGAAGAAATGATCTGGGAATTAGAATCATAAATAAAAGCGAGGTATCCTCACCTTTGAAACACCATGTACTTATGTCAATTTTGAGGATGAAATTTCATAAGAAGGGGAGGTTGTAAGTCTCCAACTTTTTATAAACACCATGTACGTATGTCAATTTTTCTCTAATTATTATTTTAAATAATAAGGTTTTAATTTGATATAATGCTTTGGTTATGGGGGAAATATGCAAATTTTACAAAATAAGCAAGTGGTTATAAAATATTCATTGCTGTTGGGAAATATTTGTTTGGTCGTGGAATATTCTTGTTGTCGGGAAATATTCGTACGATGGCGCAGCCATTTGTGGGCTCCATAACGGAAAACGGTCGGATGAAGAAAAATGACAAGTTTGAGTTTTTACAAATAATGGCGTAGTTGTTACCGTTAACACTGTTAGAATACCCGGTAGTTAAAGTATAGTAATACGCGTGGTTGCACAGTAGCACACGATATTTCACAATATTATTGAATTATTGATCCTTACGTAAGAAGACACTACTCAATAATTGTTACAGTAATTACTGTTCAATATTTTATTTTATTGATACAATATTTGTTATGTTAATATTTTATATTATTGTTGTTTCAATAATTGTCACTGCACAGTATTTTCCATTATTAGATCAATAATTTATATTATTTGAATAATATTATTAGATAGCATTATTGGCAATGTCTAAGAAAGTTCTGTCTAAGGAGAGGTTTGGTCATCTAATTGCGTGCCAGTAAGGAGAAATCCTTATCGGAAAGCTCCTTCTTTCCTGGAAATGACCTAGTTGTCATAAGTGTGATTCTGTAATATTATTTATAAATAATTAATTATTAATTTATATGATAAGAAAATATTTATTTTTTATGTGGTTATAAATGAATGAATTAATATTGAGATGTTTTATCAGTATTTTGTCTGAATGAAGGTATTAAAAATCATCCGTATGTGGATTTCGGACAATTTTTGTTTGGAATTTGAAAAAACTTTCTTCTACAAAGTTGTAGAGAATTAAATTTTTTCTGGAAAGGAAATGAGATTTGAATTTTTCTGATAAAAAGGCTATTTATTATGAATTATTGAAGTTGCTGATTATTGTTTAAATTTAAAACAATTTAGAAATTTTCTAGAATGGGTGGGCCTCACTTTTGGTTGGTGAGAAATGTGCTAAAATTTTATTTCAAAACTGGTGAGTATGAATAGTAACAGGTAAAGCCATCAGGTAGCAGGTTAGTCTACTTTGGCGTTCTAAGCATTTTCCTATAAATAGGGTGCTTAGTTAGAATTAAAAATCACACCAGAAACAAGTTTTTTTTCTCTCTCTATATTATCGAGCGTATTTTTGTGAGTATTTAGATACTTTGAGAGTTACTATTCAGTACAAGTTTCCTTCAGCCTTATACTTGATATTTCAGCTGGAAGTACTGTTCTTTTGAGGTAAATGATGTTATTTTCTTCGTAAATGATATTATTTCCTTCAATATTATTATGTCAAAATATTGATATGAATTTTATTGTGGAATTTCAACCTTTTTGTGTCGGGGTTACTATTCATGTATACGGCAATATTCACGAAAATGACACTATTCACAGAAAAATAAAATTTCTCTTCTTTGTCCAAGATGTTTAGTATGATTACTATCTTTGATTGTATCTATGTTTTGATCTTTATTTTTGAATTCTGCTCCATAATTGATTATTATAGGATATTTTTGAATTTAGATAAACTATAGTACGAATCCCTAATATTTGTCCTTTTGTCTCACTGGATTCGTTTTCTTTAAGATATTTTTTATCATTCTCAGTCTTAAATGATGATATTACTAAATATCTTTGGCCTGTAGTGCAATGATGAATGATTAACTGATGAATATCTTTGGTCCGTAGTGTAAAGATGAACAGGTGTTGAGATGAACATGACCAACTGGTGATACAAATGAATATCTTTGGCCTGTAGTGCAAAGATGAATATTTGATTCAAGATGTATATTGATTGATGTTACAGGGATAAAATATTGATGATGGACTTTTAAATCTTAAAAGATAGTAGAATTCATTCTCTACTTGACTCTTCTAATGGATTGTTGTTTCCGCTGCAGTTGTTGATCTAAAACTTGTTGTCTATTGTATTATATAAGATTTTTCCCTGTTGAAGACTATTGATAATTTGTTGTATATTATCTTAGTCATAATATATTTTACTGGGCTAGTTGAGCTCACCCTTTTCCTTTTTGTTCCATTTTTCTTCTCAGCAGGTGAGAATATAACGGGAACTAGTCGGGGTGTGGAGTAATGTTTCCAGTCAGCTGTTTTAGTAGTCCTCACTATTTTGTAAAATAGTGTTTTAATAATTGTAATGAGGACTCCTTTTGAGTTTGAATACTGTCTATTGGACAATATCTGTATTTAAACTCACAGTATATGTGTTGTCTTATTTTGCACGACAATTGTATTAATGAAGTTGTATTTGTTTCTGTACCATGTATTTGGCGACTCAGAATGGGTGATGTATACCTATTTTGGGGGCGTCACAACTATTAACGGGATACTATTCACTCGGGTACTATTCACCCGGGTACTATTCACCCGGGGTACTATTCATGATAAAAATCTATTCCTTTTCTGTTCAAATTATTTTTGATACGATATTATTCTTCAATTTTACTCCACAAAGCAGTATCATGTTGACAATTTGGACATTATTTAATTTTGGATAAATTGAATTATAAATTTTTAAAATTTATCATTGCTTTCATTTAATTAAATTCTTATATAATTGTCATCATCCTCATCCTTATATTGTGATTAACGTCATCTTTGACTCGTAGTGCATAGATGGACTGTTGATTGGTATGATTATGACTAGGGATCATTTGGTATAATAATGACCTGTAATGTTACAAATGATGTGGTAAAAGTCCTCATTGGCCCGTAGTACATTGATGGACAGTTGTTGGCATGATCATGACCGTTGGTGATAACACGAATATCATTGGCCCGTAGTGCATAGATAATTCTTGGATGTGGATTATTTATTAAGCTAAGTCTCAGCGATAAAATTGATGATAAATTTTTTAAATCATAGAAGATAGTAGATATCATGCTCTGCTTGACTCTTCTAATAGATTGCTTGTTTCGCTGTAGTTAAACTTGTTGTTTATTAGTTTAACACTGTTGAAGGCTAACGATAATTTATTCTGTATTATCTTAGTCATAATATTTCTTACTGGGCTAGTTGAGCTCACCCTTTTGCTTTCATTATTCTCTTCAGGAAATGAGAACGTTGCCGGGACTAGTCGGGGAATGGAGTGACGGTCCGAGATGGTGGTTGTAGTAGTCCTCACTATTTTATAAAATAGTGTGATAATAATTGTAATGAGGACTTCATTTAAGTTTAGATATTGTCTAGAAGATAATATTTGTGTTAAAACTCTCAGATATGTTTTGTCGTATTTTACACGACAGTTGTATAATTAAGTTTGTATTTAAATTCTGTACCATATATTTGGCGACTCAGAATGGGTATTGTATACCTATTTTGGGGGCATCACAATTGGTATCAAAGCTTAGGGATATGGTGCCTAGCTGAGATATGAGGCTAGAACTAGGAGGGGAGAGACGGGTAATTTCTTTGCTAGTATGACCTACCTAAGTTTATTTGTTATTTAATTGGTCGGTCAGAATATAGGAATAATATGTGGCGTGTCAATTAACCCTTGTTTTGTGACAGTGTTTGAAAATAACATCGGAGAATGTTGAGATAAGCAATGGAGCACATGAGACCGTTGAGTCACCAACGATCAATACCTTGGATAATGTGCATCAGAAAGGCAATAATCCTCAGATAAATAACAACACCGACCAAATGATGAACGATGAGATGTTCAGAGGCTTTATACAATTCATGCAATATCAGGCGAGAGCAACTCCTATTCAAAATGCAGGTGGAAACACTGACAACTCATGGATGGTCATCGCTAAGCAGTTCAAGGAGCTGGGACCACCGAAATTTTTGGAAAAGCCAGAACCACTTAAGGCGGAGACGTAGATAAAGCAGATCACGAAGATATTTGATGTCTTGGGATGCTCCGAGGAGCAAAAGGTTCCCCTTGCAACCTTCATGTTGCGAGGAGGGGCAGATTACTGGTGGAAATCTGTAAAACGTACTCAGCCTGCCACACTCAAGATGTCTTGGGAGAAGTTCCAAGAATTGTTCAACGACAAGTACTTTCCCGAAAGTATTCGGCACATGAAGGAGGTAGATTTCATCAAGTTGTAGCAAAATAATATGACCGTATCGTAGTACGAGGCTAAGTTTTCCATGTTGTCCAGGTTTACATCCCATGTGGTTGATAATGAGGAGCGAATGACATGAATTTTCCTGCGAGATTTGAAACCCGAAATACGTCACTACCTCATTTCTCACAAACTGTGTTTGTATTCAGATGTTGTAAAATAGGGCTCAGTTATTGGAGCGCGATAATTATAAGACCCCAACTTTTTTTAAATGAAATTGAATTTCCTCTATTTATTATTTTGAAATAGTAAGGGTTGATTTGATTAATGTGGTTAGTTATGGGTAAAATGCGCATATATTTTAAATAAACAAGTGGTTATAAAATATTCATTTTTGTCGGCGAATATTCATTTGGTCGTGAAATATACTTGCTGTCGGGAAATATTCGTACGACGGCGCAGTCTTGTGTGGGCCCCATAACGTAAAGCGATTGGATGAAGAAAATGACAAGTACAAGTTTTTTATAAATAACGACGTAGTTGTTACCGTTAACACTGTTGGAATATCCGGTGGTTAAAACACAGTAATACACGGTGTTGCACAATAGCACACGGTATTACACCAATTATTGATTCTTACGTAAGAAGTCACTACTCAATAATTGTTACAGTAATTACTGTTCAATATTTTATTTTGTTGATTCAATAATTGCTACGTTGATATTTTATATTATTGTTGTTTCAATAATTGTCACTGCACAATATTTCTCATTATCAGATCAATAATTTATATTATTTTAATAATATTATTAGATAACATTATTGGCAATGTCTAGAAAGTTCTGTCTAAGGAGATGTTTGGTCACCTAATTGCGCGCCAGTAAGGAGAAATCCTTATTGTAAAGCCCCCTCTTTCCTGGGAACGGTCTGGTTGTCAATATTGTGATTCTGTAATATTATTTATGAATAATTAATTATTGATTTATATGATAAGAAAAATATTTACTTATGTGGATATAAATGAAAGAATTTTTAGAAAAGTGACAACTGTTGAAAATTGATATTTTATTTTTTTTGATAAAATAATTCATTTAATATATTATTATAGTATAATAATATAATAATGATGATATTTTTACAATGAATGTGTGATATATGAATAAATGAGGAGGAAGAATATTTTTATTACAAAAAATGTTTAACACATGTTTTGTGTGTTAATGGACCCCATTTTGACTGAAATTTGATCATAGCATGCAAAATCGTCCATATGTAGATTTCGGTCAATTTCTGCTTGGAATTTGAAAAAACTTAAACTTACAAAGTTGTAGAGAATTAAATTTCCTATAAAATGGATATAAGATTTTAATTTTTCTGATAAAAGAGCTATTTATTATGAATTATTGAAGTTCCAAAATATTGGGTCTGAATTGATTTTGTTACAAAAAATTGTTTAAAACATGTTTGGTGTGTTGGTGGGACCCACTTACATGTGTTAGTTGCTGAAATCAGATGGCAAGGTGTGCGTAGGAAAATAAAATAAATATATTAATGTTTTATTAAATTTTCTGCTTTGGTGTTCTAAGTATTTTTCTATAAATAGGGTGCTTAGGTTAGAATTGAAAATCACACCAAAAACTGAAGTTTTCTCTCTCTATATTATCGAGCGTATTCTTGTGAGTATTTTGATACTTTGAGTGTTGCTATACGGTGCAAGTTCCTTCAGCACTATATCCAGTATTCCAGTCAGAAGTATTGTCTTTTTGAGGTAAGGGATGTTATTTTTTTAAAATGATATTATTTCTTTCAATATCATTATGCCAGAATATTGGTAAGATTTTTCTTGTGAAATACTTGTCTTTTTGTGTCGGAGTTACTATTCACGTATACGACACTATTCACGTATACGACACTATTCACGAATACGACACTATTCACCAAAAAATAAAATTTTTTCTTCTTTGTCCCATATGTCTATTTTTATTATTATCTTTGATTGTATCCATGTTTTGATCTTTATTCTTGAATTTTACTCCACTATGTTATATTATGGGTTATTTTTGAATATGGATAAACCGAAGTACGAATCCCTAATATTTGTTCTTTTGTCTCAGTAGATTTGTTTTCTTTAAAATATTTTTCATCATCCTCAGTCCTAAATGATGATATTACTGAATATCTTTGGCCCGTAGTACAAAGATGAACATGTGTTTAGATGAACATGACCAACTGGTGATACAAATGAATATCTTTGGCCTGTAGTGCAAAGATGAATATTTGATTCACGATGTATATTGATTGATGTTATAGAGATAAAATATTGATGATGAACTTTTAAATCTTAGAAGATAGTAGAATTCATTCTCTACTTAACTCTTCTAATGGATTGCTGTTTCCGCTGCAGTTGTTGATCTAAAATTTATTGTCTATTATATTCTATCAAATTTTTTCTTGTTGAGGACTAACGATAATTTATTCTATATTATCTTAGTCATAATATTTTTTACTAGGCTAGTTGAGCTCACCCTTTTCCTTTTTGTTCCTCAGGATGCGAGAATATAGCAAAAAGTGGTCGGGGTGTGGAGTGATGTTCCAAGGCAGTTGTTATAGTAGTCCTCACTATTTTTTAAATAGTGTATTAATAATTGTACTGAGGACTTATTTTAGTATGGATATTGTCTAGAAGACAATATTTATATTTAAACTTACAGTTTATGTGTTGTCGTATTTTACACGACAATTGTATTAATAAAGTTGTAGTTATTTCTGTACCATATTTTGGCGACTCAGAATGGGTGATGTATACCTGTTTTGGGGGCATCACAGTTGGTATCAGAGCTTAGGGATATGGTCTCTGGCAGAGATCGGGGAATATAACTAGGAGGGGAGAGACGAGTAAATCCTTCTCTAGTGTATCCTACCTAAGCCTATTTGTTGATTGGTTAGAATATAGGGCTATTATGTGATATGTTAATTTCTTTAATTATCCCTTGTTTTATGATAGTATTTGAGAATGATAACTTAAAATGTTAACAATGGAGTAAGTGAGACCGTGGAGACACCTTTAATCACCAATCAGGAGAACGTGCAATGGGACGATAATGTTCCTCCTGTAAATAACACCACTGATCAGACGATGAACGATGGGATGTTTAGAAGCTTTTTGCAGTTCATGCAAAATCAGACGAGGGAGACTCGTGTACAAAATACGATTGGAAATGATAACAACGCGCGGTTTGTCACAACCAAGCAGTTCAAAGAGTTAGGACCACCAGAATTCTGGGGAAAGCCGGATCCGATTTAGGCAGAAACGTGGGTCAAGCAAATTACCAAGATATTTGATGTCTTGAAATGCACGGAGGAACAGAAGGTTCCATTCGCCACCTTTATGTTCTGTGGTGAGGTAGATTACTGGTGGGAATCTGGGAAGCGTTGTAAGACCCCAACTTATTAATGAATAAAATCAAATTTTCTCTAAATATTATTGTGAATAATAAGGGGTTAAATTGATATAATACTTTGGTTATGGGTGAAATATGCAAATTTTACAAAATAAGCAAGTGGTTATAAAATATTCTTTTTGTCGGGAATATCCGTACGACGGCGCAGTCATTTGTGGGCCCCATAACAGAATAACTGTCGGATGAAGAAAACGACAAGTTTGAGTTTTTATAAATAACGACGTAGTTGTTACCGTTAACACTGTTGGAATACCCGTTGGTTAAAATACAGTAATACGCGTAGTTGTACAGTAGCACACGGTATTGCACAATATAGTTGGATTATTGATTCGTACGTAAGAATGCATTACTCAATAATTGTTAAAGTAATTACTGTTCAATATTTTATTTTATTGATTCAATAATTGCTGCGTTGATATTTTATATTATTGTTGTTTCAATAATTGTTGCTGCACAGTATTTTTTATTATCAGATCAATAATTCATATTATTTGAATAATATTATTAGATAGCATTATTGGCAATGTCTAGAAAGTTCTGTCTAAGGAGAGGTTTGGTCACCTAATTGCGCGCTAGTAAGGAAAAATCCTTATTGGAAAGCCCCCTCTTTCCTGGGAACGGCCTGGTTGTCATAATTGTGATTCTGTAATATTATTTGTGAATAATTAATTATTGATTTATATGATAAGGAAATATTTATTTGATGTGGATATAAATGAGGGATTTATTTATTTATGTGGTTATTAATGAAAGAATTTTAGCATGAAATATTTGTTGAAAGTTTGACATATTTTCTGTGGAACTATAATTATTCTTTTCCAAAATAATTCATTCAAATATATTATTATAATAGTTATTTATATAATAATAATAATATTATATATATATATATATATATATATATATATATATATATATATATATATATATATATATATACACAATGTGGTTAATTAGAAAGAAAGTAATCAAGATGTAATTGAATTGGTTGGTGGAAATGGTTGGTGTAAATGAACGTTGTCTGCAAATTCTTGATTCTCAATTGTATTATAGGAGTATTGTCCTGTTTTTTTCAAAGATGATTCATGCATGCCTTGTTTTATTCAAAGCTAGCTTGTTTTCTTTCTTTCCTGCAACACATTTTTCAAAGGGTGGCCCACCCATATGGAAAATATATGAGGTTAGGCAGCAACATGTTGATTTTTCATCCGAGGATTTCACTATAAATAGGGGGTAATCCCTCCTTCCTCAACACACCATTTCTAAATTCAGAAATTCTTATTCTATAGTATTGAGAGTATTTACTTGAGTATAAGAATATTTTGAGCGAAGTTTTTCTGCAAGATTTTCTCAGAATAATATCCGATATTCCAGTCAAATCCAGTTTCTACCGAGGTAAAGGATATTATTTTATTGCTTCTATAATTCCTGAAATGATTAGAAATTTTGCTTCATCTAATATCATTTTATAGGAATATTGGTCTGAACTTTTTATCAAATTTAGAACTTTTCATGACCAGGTACTGTTCACGGGTACTGTTCACAGTTACTGTTCACGGGTACTGTTCACAGTTACTGTTCACGGGTATTGTTCACGGGTACTGTTCACAAAAGAAAAAAAAATTATATATTTTTTTCTTCCAAGTTATCTGTTGTGACCCTTATTCTTGAAATTTAATCCATATTTTGATCTTCATTCTTGAATTTTACTCCAATATAGTTTATTATGGGGTATTATTGAACTTGGATAAATTGAAATGTGAATCCCTAATATTTGTCCTTCTGTTTCACTGGATTCGTTCTTTAAAATATTTTTCATCATCCTCAGTCCTAAATGATGATATTACTGATTATCTTTGGCCGTAGTGCAAAGATGAATGATTAACTGATGAATATCTTTGGCCCGTAGTGCAAAGATGAACATGTGTTGAGATGAACATGACCGACTGGTGATACAAATGAATATCTTTGGCCTGTAGTGCAAAGATGAATATTTGATTAAAGATGATTATTGATTTTTGTTACAGGGATAAAATATTGATGATGGACTTTTAAATCTTAAAAGATAGTGGAACTCATTCTCTACTTGACTCTTCTAATGGTTTGCTGTTTCCGCTGCAGTTGTTGATCTAAAACTTGTTGTCTATTATATTTTATCAGATTTTCCCTGTTGAAGACTAATGATAATTTGTTGTATATTATCTTAGTCATAATATTCTTTACTGGGCTAGTTGAGCTCACCCTTTTCCTTTTTGTTCCATTTTTCTTCCCAGGAGGTGAGAACATAGCAGGAACTAGCCGGGGTATGGAGTAATGGTTCAGGATAGATGTATTAGTAGTCCTCACTATTTTATAAAATAATGCATCAATTATTGTAATGAGGACTCTTTTGAGTTTGTATACACCCTATTAGACTATATTTGTATTCAAACTCACAGTATATGTGTTGTCGTATTTTGCACGACAATTATATTATGAAGTTGTATTTGTTTCTGTACCATGTATTTGGCGACTCAGAATGGGTGATGTATACCTATTTTGGGGGCGTCACAGTTGGTATCAGAGCTTAGGGATATGGTCTCTGGCGGAGATCGGGGAATAAAACTAGGGGGGACAGATGAGTAAATCCTTTGCTAGTGTGTCCTACGTAAGCTTATTTATTGGTCAGTCATAATATAGGGATATTATGTGATATGTTAATTTATTTAATTAACCCTTGTTTTATGGCAGTATTTAAGAATGGCTGCTGAGAACGTTAACAATGGAGTGTATGAGACTGTGGAACAACCTTTAGTTACAAACCAGGAGAACGTGCAACAGGAAGGCAATATTCCTCCTGTAAACAACACTACCGAGCAACAATGAATGATGGAATGTTTAGGAGCTTTTTGTAGTTCATGAAAAATCAGACGAGGGAGACTCGTGTACAAAATACGGGTGGAAGTGATAGCAACGCGCGGTCTGTCACAGCCAAGCAGTTCAAAGAGTTGGGACCACCAGAATTTAAGGGAAAGCCGGATCCGATCATGGCGGAAACGTGGGTCAAGCAAATTACCAAGATATTCGATGTCTTGGGATGCACGGAGGAACAGAAGGTTCCGTTCGCCACCTTTATGTTCCGCGGTGAGGCAGACTACTGGTGGGAGTCTATGAAGCGTACCCAGCCTGACGCACTCAACATGTCCTGGGAAACATTTCAGAAACTATTCAATGACAAGTACTTTTCTGAAAGTATTCGTCATATGAAGGAGGTAGAGTTTATCAGACTGGAATAAAACAACATGACGGTGTCCCAGTACGAGGCGAAGTTTGCAGAGTTATCCAGGTTTGCACCTTATTTGGTCAAAAATGAGGAACGAATGACAAGGATGTTTCTGAGAGGTCTAAAACCTGAGATTCGGCAATATCTTATCTCTCATAAATTTTCTTTATATTCAGATGTTGTAAACATGACTTAATTATTAGAGTGAGATAATGAGTATGTGCAACCGAGGGACCACAACCAGGGTCATACCAGTGACAACAGTCATCAGATTTATGATAACCAACGAGGAGGGAAAAATACGAACAAAGGCGGTAACCACTCGGGTGGTCATCGTGGCCATGATAATAGGAGAAGTGAGTCAAGTGGAAATTTCAGAAAGAGGAGATTCAACAATGACGGGAAGACATCAGCAGCAGCACCAGCACCAACAACAAATTCTAAGGGAGGAGAACGACCGCCAGTTAGATGTTACAAATGCGGGAAAGAGGGACATATCAGCCCAAACTGTCCACAACAATCCAAGGTATGTTACAACTGTGGAAAGGAAGGCCACATAGCTCGGGATTATTCTGTAGCAAAACCAAGTTCAACGGGGATGGTGACTCCAAGGGCTATCCCAGATAAGTCAAAATCAGCGGTTCCTGGAAGAGCGTTTGTCATGACTGGCCAAAATGTAAGGAACCCAAACGAGGTGATCACGGGTAAGCTAATCTTGAACTCTTGCGAAGTTTATACCTTACTAGATACCGGTTCTACCCACTCTTTTATCTCTCCTGCTTGTGCTCAACGTTTAAACTTAACTCTGGAGAAATTGGACTTTGACTTATCTGTTGAAATTCCGTTAGGTGAAACCTTCGTTACATCTACAGTTTATAAATCTTGCATGATCCAAGTTGGCACTATCATATTACCTGTTGATCTTATCTCTTTAAAGATACTTTCTTTTGATGTGATTTTAGGAATTGATTGGTTAACCACTCATCATGCTAAAATTGATTATTTTCGTAAGGTTGTTAGTTTTTATATTCCTAACCAACCTGTCATACGAATTCAAACTACTAAACCACTAAAATCAGTCACTGTCATATCAAGCCACAAAGCTATTCATTTATTAAAAAATGGATGTCAAGCTTTCTTAGCCCATGTTATGGATTTGAACAAAGACAAGTCAGATTTGAATAATATTTCTATTGTTAGAGAATTTTCCGATGTATTTCCTGAAGAACTTCCTGGTCTACCCCCAGAACGTGAAGTTGAATTCTTTATTGACCTTGAACCCGGTACAAAGCCAATTTCTAAAACCCCATATCGAATGGCTCCTATTGAACTTCAGGAGTTAAAAGTCCAACTACAGGAGTTGTTGGACATCGGTTTTATTCGTCCTAGTACATCTCCTTGGGGTGCTCCTGTGTTATTCGTAAAGAAGAAAGACGGGAGTATGCGACTTTGTATCGACTATCGAGAATTGAATTATGTCACTATTAAGAATAGGTATCCGCTACCTCGCATTGATGACCTGTTTGACCAGTTGCAAGGAGCACAAATCTTTTTAAAGATCGATCTTCGTTCTGGATATCACCAGCTGAAGATTAAAACTGAGGATATTCCAAAGACTGCCTTCAGAACTCGGTACGTGCATTATGAATTCTTAGTCATGTCTTTTGGATTGACTAATGCTCCTGCTGCCTTCATGGATATGATGAACCGTGTATTCAAAGAATATTTGGATCAGTTCGTTGTTGTCTTTATTGATGACATCCTCATCTATTCCAAAAGCCATGAAGATCATGAGCGCCATTTGAAGCTGATATTGCAAAGGCTTCGTGAAAACAAGCTATATGCCAAACTGAAGAAATGCGAGTTCTGGCTTGAGGAAGTAGCATTCCTTGGGCACGTGGTGTCAAAACATGGAGTATCTGTCGACCCGGTGAAGATTGAAGCCATACAAAGTTGGGAGCAACCGAAGTCGGTAACCGAAGTACGTAGCTTTCTGGGCTTAGCTGGTTATTATCGGAGATTCGTGGAAGGATTTTCTCGAATCGCTACTCCGTTAACTCAGCTGACTCGGAAAGATACAAAATTCGTATGGAGTGAGGAATGCGAGAAGAGTTTCCAAGAACTCAAGAGGAGACTCATTTCGACACCTGTTCTGACAATACCATCTGGTTCGGATGAATTTGTTATCTACAGCGATGCTTTAGGCAAAGGGTTAGGATGTGTTCTCATGCAATATGGGAAAGTCATAGCCTATGCCACGCGACAACTCAAAGAATATGAGAAGAATTATCCTACTCATGATTTGGAGTTGGCAGCAGTCGTTTTTGCGTTGAAGATCTGGAGACACTACCTGTATGGGGAGAAAGTGGAGATCTATACAGATCATAAAAGCCTCAATATTTCTTCACCCAAAAGGAACTCAACATGTGGCAGCGACGTTGGCTCGAGCTGTTGAAAGATTACGATCATACCATCCAATATCATCCTGGAAAAGCAAACGTAGTAGCTGACGCATTGAGTAGAAGATCATATGCGGGTACGAGTGCAATGTTGTTAACACAAAGGCCCATTTTGTATGACTTGCAAAGGATGGAGATAGAGATGAAGGCTCCAAGTACCCACATGATGATATCAAATATACGAGTAGAACCGACTTTAATCGATAAAGTTAAAGGTGCTCAAGCTACGGACATAGAGCTGATGCGTATGAAGAAGAAAGTGCAAGAAGGTGCTATTCCAGAAGCAAGAATCGACGAAGAAGGAATACTTCGAGTCAACTCCAGACTTTGTGTTCCTAACGATTTTGACTTAAAGCATAGAATAATGATGGAGGCACACAACACACCGTTTGCAATCCATCCTGGGAGTACCAAAATGTATCACGATCTTCGACATACATTTTGGTGGAGCAATATGAAAAGAGAGATCGCGGAGTTTATCTCGAGGTGTTTAACTTGTCAACGTGTAAAGGCGGAGCATCAAGTGACAAAGGGTCCATTGCAACCATTTGAGATCCCAAAATAGAAGTGGGAACACATTACCATAGATTTCGTTACAGGTCTTCCCAAGGTTTCTCAACGCATAGATGCGATTTGGGTTATTGTTGATAGATTAACCAAGTCTGCTCATTTCTTACCGATACGTGAGACTTATTCCCTTGAACGTCTTGCTAGTATGTACGTGAACGAGATTGTGAGATTGCATGGAATGCCAGTATCCATAGTTTCGGATCGTGACCCAAGATTCACTTCACGATTTTGGGTTAGCTTGCAGAAAGCTATGGGCACGGATTTACGATTCAGTTCGGCATACCATCCTCAAACGGACGAACAATCAGAGAGGACTATTCAAACTCTTGAAGATCTATTAAGACTTTGTGTCCTAGATCTCAAAGGGAGTTGGGATAAGTACCTACCATTGGTGGAATTCTCCTACAACAACAGTTATCAGGCGAGCATAGGTGTGGCTCCATTCGAGGCGTTGTATGTAAGAAAATATCGTTCTCCAGTATGCTAGGACGAGGTGGGTGAAGCAACATTGTTGGGACCAGAGTTGGTACGCATGACTACAGAGAGGATCCAAACGATTCGACAACGTATACAAACGGCACAGGATCGACAAAAGAGTTATGCGGATCTTCATCGAAAGGACGTGGAATTTAATATTGGGGATCATGTATTGTTACGTGTTGCACCATGGAAGGGAGTTACAAGATTTGGGAAGAGAGGAAAGCTCAATCCAAGATTTGTTGGTCCATTTGAGATTCTTGAGCGAATAGGAAATGTGGCATATAGACACGCATTACCTCCAAGCATGTCTCGTGTTCATAATGTTTTTCACATATCTATGCTTCGTAAATATGTTAAAGACCCGAACCACATTATTGAGTTAGAACCAGACGAGATAGCTGAAGATTTAACGTACGAGGAGGTACCTGTTAAGATCTTAGATAGGAAAGAGCATGTCCTACGCACAAAGGTTATACCACAAGTTAAGATTTTATGGAGAAACCATGCTATTGAAGAAATGACCTGGGAGTTGGAATCAGAAATGAAAGCGAGGTATCCTCACCTTTTCGAAATATCAGGTACGTACGTCAATTTCGAGGACAAAATTTCATAAGGAGGGGAGGTTGTAAGACCCCAGCTTATTAATGAATAAAATCAAATTTTCTCTAAATATTATTGTGAATAATAAGGGGTTAATTTGATATAATACTTTGGTTATGGGTGAAATGTGTAAATTTTACAAAATAAGCAAGTGGTTATAAAATATTCTTTTTGTCGGGAATATCCGTACGACGGCGCAGTCATTTGTGGGTCCCATAACAGAATAACTGTCGGATGAAGAAAATGACAAGTTTGAGTTTTTATAAATAACGGCGTAGTTGTTACCGTTAACACTGTTGGAATACCCGTTGGTTAAAATACAGTAATACGCGTAGTTGTACAGTAGCACACGGTATTGCACAATATAGTTAGATTATTGATTCGTACGTAAGAATGCACTACTTAATAATTGTTACAGTAATTACTGTTCAATATTTTATTTTATTGATTCAATAATTACTGCGTTGATATTTTATATTATTGTTGTTTCAATAATTGTTGCTGCACAGTATTTTTCATTATCAGATCAATAATTCATATTATTTGAATAATATTATTAGATATCATTATTGGCAATGTCTAGAAAGTTCTGTCTAAGGAGAGGTTTGGTCACCTAATTGCGCGCCAGTAAGGAGAAATCCTTATTGGAAAGCCCCTTCTTTCCTGGGAACGGCCTGGTTGTCATAATTGTGGTTCTGTAATATTATTTGTGAATAATTAATTATTGATTTATATGATAAGAAAATATTTATTTGATGTGGATATAAATGAGGGATTTATTTATTTATGTGGTTATTAATGAAAGAATTTTAGCATGAAATATTTGTTGAAAGTTTGGCATATTTTCTGTGGAACTACAATTATTCTTTTCTAAAAATAATTCATTCAAATATATTATTATAATAGTTGTTTATATAATAATATATATATAATATATATATATATATATATATATATATATATATATATATACATGTGTTTAATTAGAAAGAAAGTAATCAAGATGTAATTGAATTGGTTGGTGGAATGGGTTGGTGGAAATGGTTGGTGTAAATGAACGTTGTCTGCAAATTCTTGATTCTCAATTGTATTATATGAGTATTGTCCTGTTTTTTTCAAAGATGATTCATGCATGCCCCTTGTTTTATTCAAAGCTAGCTTGTTTTCTTTCTTTCCTGCAACATATTTTTCAAAGGGTGGCCCACCCATATGGAAAATATATGAGGTTAGGCAGCAACATGTTGATTTTTCATTCGAGGATTTCACTATAAATAGGGGGTAATCCCTCCTTCCTCAACACACCATTTCTAAATTCAGAAATTCTTATTCTATAGTATTGAGAGTATTTTCTTGAGTATAAGAATATTTTGAGCGAAGTTTTTCTGCAAGATTTTCTCAGAATAATATCCGATATTCCAGTCAAATCCAGTTTCTACCAAGGTAAATGATATTATTTTATTGCTTCTATAATTCCTGAAATGATTAAAAATTTTGCTTCATCTAATATCATTTTATAGGAATATTGGTCTGAACTTTTTATCAAATTTAGAACTTTTCATGACCGGTTACTGTTCACATGTACTGTTCACAGTTACTGTTCACGGGTACTGTTCACAGTTACTGTTCACGGGTATTGTTTACAAAAGGAAAAAAAAATTATATATTTTTTTCTTCCAAGTTATCTGTTGTGACCCTTATTCTTGAAATTTAATCCATATTTTGATCTTCATTCTTGAATTTTACTCCATTATAGTTTATTATAGGGTATTATTGAACTTGGATAAATTGAAATATGAATCCCTAATATTTGTCCTTCTGTTTCACTGAATTCGTTCTTTAAAATATTTTTCATCATCCTCAGTCCTAAATGATGATATTACTGAATATCTTTGGCCGTAGTGCAAAGATGAATGATTAACTGATGAATATCTTTGGCCCGTAGTGCAAAGATGAATAAGTGTTGAGATAAACATGACCGACTGATGATACAAATGAATATCTTTGGCCTGTAGTGCAAAGATGAATATTTGATTAAAGATGGTTATTGATTGTTGTTACATGGATAAAATATTGATGATGGAATTTTAAATCTTAAAAGATAGTAGAACTCATTCTCTACTTGACTCTTCTAATGGTTTGCTGTTTCTGCTGCAGTTGTTGATCTAAAACTTGTTGTCTATTATATTTTATCAGATTTTTCCTGTTGAAGACTAATGATAATTTGTTGTATATTATCTTAGTCATAATATTCTTTACTGGGCTAGTTGAGCTCACCCTTTTCCTTTTTTTTCTATTTTTCTTCCCAGGAGGTGAGAACATAGCAGGAACTAGCCGGGGTATGGAGTAATGGTTCAGAATAGATGTATTAGTAGTCCTCACTATTTTATAAAATAATGCATCAATAATTGTAATGAGGACTCTTTTTGAGTTTGTATACACCCTATTAGACTATATTTGTATTCAAACTCACAGTATATGTGTTGTCGTATTTTGCACGACAATTATATTATGAAGTTGTATTTGTTTCTGTACAATGTATTTGGCGACTCAGAATGGGTGATGTATACCTATTTTGGGGGCGTCACAAGCGTACCCAGCCTGCCGCACTCAACATGTCTTGGGAAACATTTTAGAAACTGTTCAATGATAAGTACTTTTCTGAAAGTATTCGTCATATGAAGGAGGTGAAGTTTATTAGACTGGAACAGAACAACATGACGGTGTCCCAGTACGAGGCGAAGTTCGCAGAGTTATCCAGGTTTGTACCTCATTTGGTAGAGAATGAGGAACGAATGACACAGATGTTTCTGAGAGGTCTAAAACCCGAGATTCGACAATATCTTATCTCTCATAAATTTTCTTTATATTCAGATGTTGTAAACAGGACTCAATTATTATAGTGAGATAATGAGTATGTTCAACCGAGGAACCACAACCAGGGTCATACCAGTGACAGCAGTCATCGGAGCAATGATAACCAACGGGGATGCAAAAATACAGACAAAGGCGGTTACCACTCTGATGGTAATCGTGGTCATGATATTAGGAGAGGCGAGTCAAGTGAAAGTTTCAAAAAGAGGAGATTCAACAATGACAATGTGAAGACGTCAGCACCACCATCAACTGTTTCTAAGGGAGGAGAACGACCACTGGTCGTATGCTATAAATATGGAAAAGAGGGACACATCAGCCCAAACTATCCACAACAGTTCAAGGTATGTTATAATTGTGAAAAGGAAGGATATATCGTTCGAGATTGTACTGTAGTGAAACCAAGTCCAGCGGGGATGATGACTCAAAAGACTGTCCCAGACAAGACAAAGTCAGCGGTTTCTGGAAGAGCATTTGTCGTGACTGGCCAAAATACGAGTAACCCGAACGAGGTGATCACGGGTAAGCTAATCATAAATTCTTGCAAAATTTATACCTTACTAGATACAGGTTCTACCTATTCATTTATCTCTCATGCTTGTGCTCAACGTTTAAACTTGACTCCGGAGAAATTAGACTTTGACTTATCTGTGGAGACTTCGTTAGGAGAAATTTTCATTACATCCACATTACCTGTTGATTTTATCTCTTTAAAGATACTTACTTTTGATATGATTTTAGGGATTGATTGGTTAACTACTCATCATGGCAAAATTGATTATTTTTGTAAGGTTGTTAGTTTTCATATTCCTAACCAACCTGTTATGCGAATTCAAGCAACCAAACCATTAAAGTCAATCACTGTCATATCAAGCCATAAAGCCATTCGTTTATTAAAAAATGGATGTTAAGCTTTCTTAGCCCATGTCATGGACTTGAACAAAAACACGTTAGATTTGAATAATATTTCTGTTGTTAGTGAATTTCCTGACGTATTTCCTGAAGAACTTCCCGGTCTACCCCCAGAACGTGAAGTTGAATTCTTTATTGATCTTGAACCTGGTACAAAGCCCATTTCTAAAACCCCATATCAAATGGCTCCTATTGAACTTCAGGAGTTAAAGGTCCAACTACAAGAGTTGTTGGACATCGGTTTCATTCGTCCTAGTACATCTCCTTGCGGTGCTCCTGTTTTATTCATAAAGAAGAAAGACGGGAGTATGCAACTTTGTATTGAGTACCGGGATTTAAACCATGTCACCATCAAGAATAGGTATCCGTTACCTCGTATTGATGACCTGTTTGACCAGTTGCAAGGAGCACAATTCTTTTCAAAGATCGACCTTCGTTCTGGATATCATCAGCTGAAGATTAAAACTGAGGATATTCTGAAGACTGCTTTTAGAACTCGGTATGTGCATTATGAATTCCTAGTCATGTCTTTTGGATTGACTAATACTCCTACGGCTTTCATGGATATGATGAACCGTGTATTCAAGAAATATATGGATCAGATCGTTGTTATCTTTATTGATGACATCCTTATCTATTCCAAAAGCCGTGAAGATTATGAGCACCATTTGAAGCTAGTACTTCAAAGGCTTCGCGATAACAAGCTATATGCCAAGCTGAAGAAATGCGAGTTCTGGCTTGAGGAAATAGCATTCTTTGGGCACGTGGTGTCAAAACATGGAGTATCTGTTGACCCGGCGAAGATTGAAGCAATACAAAGTTGGGAGCAACCGAAGTCGGTGACCGAAGTACGTAGCTTTCTGGGTTTAGCTGGTTATTATCGGAGATTCGTGGAAGGATTTTCTCGAATCGCTACTCCGTTAACTCAACTGACTCGGAAAGATACAAAATTCATATGGAGCGAGGAATGCGAGAAGAGTTTTCAAGAGCTTAAGAGGAGACTCATTTCGGGACCTGTTCTGACAATACCATTTGGTTCGGATAGATTTGTTATCTACAGCGATGCTTCGGGCAAAGGGTTAGGATGTGTTCTCATGCAATATGAGAATGTCATAGCATATGCCTCGCGACAACTCAAAGAATATGAGAGAAATTATCATACTCATAATCTAGAGTTGGCAGCAGTCGTTTTCGCGTTAAAGATCTGGAGGCACTATCTATATGGGGAGAAAGTGGAGATATATTCAGACCATAAAAGCCTCAAATATTTCTTCACCCAAAAGGAACTCAATATGCGGCAACGACGTTGGCTCGAGCTGTTGAAAGATTACGACCATACCATTCAATACCATCTTGGAAAAGCGAACGTGGTAGCTGACGCATTGAGTAGAAGATCATATGCGGGAACGAGTGTGATATTGTCAACACAAAGGCCTATTTTGTGTTATTTACAAAAGATGAAGATAGAATTCAAGACTCCGAGGACCCATGCGATGATGTCAAGTATATGCACAGAACCAACTTTAATCGATAAAGTTAAAGTTGCTCAAGCCACAGACCCGGAGCTGATGCGTATGAAGAAGAAAGTGCAAGAAGGTGCTATTCTGGAAGCAAGAATCGATGAAGAAGGAATACTTCGAGTCCACTCCAGACTTTGTGTTCCTAATGACTCTGATTTGAAGCACAAAATCATGATGGAGGCACACAACACACCTTTTGTAATTCACCCTGGAAGTATCAAAATGTATCGTGATCTTCGACATACATTTTAGTGGAGCAATATGAAGAGAAAGATCACGAAGTTTATCTCGAGGTGTTTAACTTGTCAACGTGTAAAGGTGGAGCATCAAGTGCCAAAGGGTCCATTGCAACCGCTAGAGATTTCGAAATAGAAGTGGGAACACATTACCATAGATTTCGTTACAGGTCTTCCCAAGGTTTCTCAAGGCATAGATGTGATTTAGGTTTTTGTTGATAGATTAACTAAGTCTGCTCATTTCTTGCTGATACGGGAGACTTATTCCCTTGAACGTCTTGCTCGTATATACGTAAATGAGATTGTGAGATTGCATGGCATTCCAATATCCATAGTTTCGGATCGTGACCCAAGATTCACTTCACGATTTTGGGTTAGCTTGCAGAAAGCTATGGGCACGGATTTACGATTCAGTTCGGCATACCATCCTCAAACGGACGAACAATCAAAGAGGACTATTTAAACTCTTAAAGATCTATTAAGACTCTATGTCCTAGACTTCAAAGGGAGTTAGGATAAGTATTTACCATTGGTAGAATTCTCTTACAACAGTTATCAGGCAAGTATAGGTGTGGCTCCATTTGAAGCATTGTATGGATGAAAGTGTCACTTTCCAGTATGTTAGGATGAGGTGGGTGAAGCAACATTGTTGGGACCAGAGTTGGTACGTATGACTACAGAAAAGATCCAAATGATTCGACAGTGTATATAAATGGCACATGATCGACAAAAGAGTTATGCAGATCTTCATCGAAAGGACGTAGAATTTAATATTGGGGATCATGTATTATTACGTATTGCTCCATGGAAGGGAGTTACAAGATTTCGGAAGAGAGAAAAGCTCAATCCACGATTTATTGGTCCATTTCAAATCCTTAACCGAGTAGAAAATGTGGCCTATAGACTCGCGTTACCTCCAAGCATGCCTCGTGTTCATAATATTTTTCATATATCTATGCTTCGTAAATATGTGAAAGACCCAAACCATATTATTCAGTTAGAACCAGACGAGATAGCCGAAGACTTAACGTACGAGGAGATACCTGTCAAGATCTTGGATAGGAAGGAGCATGTCCTACGCACCAAGGTTATACCACAAGTTAAGGTTTTATGGAGGAGCCATACTGTTGAGGAAATGACTTGGGAGTTAGAAACGAAAATGAAAGCGAGGTACCCTCACCTTTTCGAAACACCAGGTACGTACGTCAATTTCGAGGACGAAATTTCATAAGGAGGGGAGGTTATAAGACCCCAACTTTTTATAAATAAAATTGAATTTCCTTTATTTATTATTTTGAAATAGTAAGGGTTGATTTGATTAATGTGGTTAGTTACGGGTAAAATACACAAATATTTTAAATAAGCAAGTGGTTATAAAATATTCATTTTTGTCGGTGAATATTCGTTTGGTCGTGGAATATTCTTGCTGTCGGGGAATATTCGTACGACGGCGCATCCTTGTGTGGGCCCTATAACAGAAAGCGATTGGATGAAGAAAACGACAAGTACAAGTTTTTTATAAATAACGGCGTAGTTGTTACCGTTAACACTGTTGGAATACCCGGTAGTTAAAACACAGTAATACGCGGTGTTGCACAGTAGCACACGATATTGCACTAATTATTGATTCTTACGTAAGAAGTCACTACTCAATAATTGTTACAGTAATTACTGTTCAATATTTTATTTTGTTGATTCAATAATTGCTACGTTGATATTTTATATTATTATTGTTTCAATAATTGTCACCGCATAGTATTTTCCATTATCAGATCAATAATTCATATTATTTTAATAATATTATTAGATAACATTATTGACAATGTCTAGAAAGTTCTGTCTAAGGAGAGGTTTGGTCACCTAATTGCGCGCCAGTAAGGAGGAATCCTTATTGGAAAGCCTCCTCTTTCTTGGGAACGGCCTGGTTGTCTGTATTGTGATTCTGTAATTTTATTTATGAATAATTAATTATTGATTTATATGATAAGAAAAATATTTACTTATGTGGATATAAATGGAAGAATTTTTAGAAAAGTGACAACTGTTGAAAATTGATATTTTATCTTTTCTGATAAAATAATTCATTTAATATATTATTATAGTATAATAATATAATGATGGTGATAGGAATGTGTGATAGATGAATAAATGAGGAGGAAGAGTATTTTTGTTACAAAAAATGTTTAACACATGTTTTGTGTGTTAATGGACCCCATTTTTGACTGAAATTTGATTATAGCCTGCAAAATCGTCCGTATGTGAATTTCGGTCAATTTTTGCTTGGAATTTAGAAAAACTTAAACTTACAAAGTTGTAGAGAATTGAATTTTCTATAGAATAGACATAAGATTTGAATTTTTCTGATAAAAGTGCTATTTATTATGAATTATTGAAGTTCCAGAATATTGGGTCTGAATTAATTATGTTAGAAAAAATTGTTTAAAACATGTTTGGTGTGTTGGTGGGACCCACTTGCATGTGTTAGTTGCTTAAATCAGATGGCAAGGTGTACGTAGGAAAATAAAATAAATATAATAATATTTTATTATATTTTCTGCTTTGGTGTTCTAAGCATTTTGCTATAAATAGAGTGCTTAGGTTAGAATTGAAAATCATACTAGAAACTGAAGTTTTCTCTCTTTATATTATCGAGCGTATTCTTGTAAGTATTTTGATACTTTGAGTGTTGCTATACGGTGCAAGTTCCTTCAGTACTATATCCAGTATTCCAGTCAGAAGTGTTGTCTTTTTGAGGTAAGGGATGTTATTTTTTAAAATGATATTATTTCTTTCAATATCATTATGCCGGAATATTGGTAAGATTTTTCTTGTAAAATTCTTGTCTTTTTGTGTCGGGGTTACTATTCACGTATACGGCACTATTCACGAAAACGACAATATTAACAAAAAAATAAAATTTTCTCTTCTTTGTCCCAGGTGTCTATTTTTGTTACTATCTTTGATTGTATCCATGTTTTAATCTTTATTCTTAAATTTTACTCCACTATGTTATATTATGGGTTATTTTTGAACATGGATAAACCGAAGTACGAATCCCTAAGATTTATTCTTTTGTCTCACTGGGTTTATTTTCTTTAAAATATTTTTCATCATCCTCTGTCCTAAATGATGATATTACTGAATATCTTTGGCCCGTAGTGCAAAGATGAACAGGTGTTTAGATGAACATAACCAACTGGTGATACAAATGAATATATTTGGCCTGTAGTGCAAAGATGAATATTTGATTCACGATGTATATTGATTGATGTTACAGGGATAAAATATTGATGATGAACTTTTAAATATCAGAAGATAGTAGAATTCATTCTCTACTTAACTCTTCTAATGGATTGTTGTTTCCGCTGCAGTTGTTGATCTAAAATTTGTTGTCTATTATATTCTATCATATTTTTTCCTGTTGAGGACTAACGATAATTGGTTCTATATTATCTTAGTCATAATATTCTTTACTGGGCTAGTTGAGCTCGCCCTTTTCCTTTTTGTTCCTCAGGAGGCAAGAATATAGCGGGAAGTAGTCGGGGTGTGGAGTGATGTTCCAAGGCAGTTGTTATAGTAGTCCTCACTATTTTATAAATAGTGTATCAATAATTATAATGATGACTTATTTGAGTGTGGATATTGTCTAGAAGATAATATTTGTATTTAAACTCACAGTTTATGTGTTATCGTATTTTGCACGACAATTATATTAATAAAGTTGTAGTTATTTCTGTACCATGTATTTGGCGACTCAGAATGGGTGATGTATACCTATTTTGGGGGTGTCACAATAATGAGTCAACCCAACCAAGAGAGAGCAGCTGACAAAATGATAATACTAGTGGTAGCAGTCATCGAAGCGGTGACAACAAATGTGGAGAAAATCAACATGCCAGAAATGGTAACCACTTCGGTGGTAATCTTGGCCAAGATAATAGAAGTGGAAATTTTAAGAAGAGAAGATTCAACAATGATGGAAAGACAGCAACACCAGCACCCATTTTCAAGGAAGGAGAACGACCACCGATCGTATGCTTCAAATGCGGAGGGGAGGGACACATCAGTCCAAACTGCACGATATAGTCCAAATCATGTTATAATTACGGAAGAGGTCACCTAGCCAGATTTTGTTGTGCAAGAAAGTTAAGTCCAGCCGGGATGGAGACACCAAAGGCCATCCCAGACAAGTCAAAACCGGTAGTTCAAGGAAAAGCATTTGTCGTGACCTCCTAAAAAGTGAGGAACCTGAACAAAGTTATCACGGGTAAGCTAATCATAAACTCTTGCGAAGTCTATACCTTATTTGATACCGGTTCTACCCATTCTTTTATTTCTCCTACTTGCGATCAACGTTTGAATTTAACTCTGGGGAAATTAGACTTTGACTTATCTGTTGAAACTCCGTTAGGAGAAACTTTCATTACATCCACTGTTTATAAGTTTTGCTTGATTCAAATCAGCACCCTCAGATTACCTGTCGATCGTATCTCTTTGAAAATACTTGCATTTGATGTGATTTTACGGATTGATTGGTTAAAGCATGCTAAATTGATTATTTTGTAAGGTTGTTAGTTTTCATATTCTTAACCAACCTATTATGCGAATTCAAGCAACCAAACCACTATCATATCAAGCCATAAAAGCTATTCGTTTATTGAAAAATGGATGTCAAGCTTTCCTAGCCTATGTCACATATTTAAACAAAAATACGTCAGATTTGAATGATATTTCTATTGTTAATAAATTTTCTGACGTATTTCCTGAAGAACTTCTTGGCCTACCCCCTGAGCGTGAAATTGAATTTTGTATCGACCTTGAACCCTGTATAAAACTCATTTCCAAAGCCCTATATCAAATGACTCCTATTATACTTTAGGAGTTAAAAATCCAACTACAGGAGTTGTTAGACATCGGTTTCATTCGTCCCAGTACGTCTCCTTAGGGTGCTCCTATTCTATTCGTAAAGAAGAAAGATTGAAGTATGCGACTTTTCATTGACTATCGGGAGTTGAATCATGTCACCATCAAAAATAGGTACCCGTTACCTCGCATTGATGACCTGTTTGACCAATTGCAAGGTGCTAAATTCTTTTCAAAGATCAATCTTCTTTCCGGATATCATCAGTTAAAGATTAAAACTGATGACATTCCAAAGACTGCTTTCAGAACTCGGTACGGGCATTACGAATTCTTAGTCATGTCTTTTGGATTGACTAATGCTCCTGCTGCCTTCATGGATATGATGAACTGAGTATTCAAGGAATATTTGGATCATTTTGTGGTTGTCTTTATTGATGACATCCTCATATACTCCAAAAGCCATGAAGATCATGAGCAACACTTGAGGCTGATACTCCAAAAGCTTCATGGAAACAAGTTATATGCCAAGTTAAAGAAAGTTTTGGCTTGAGAAAGTAGCATTCCTTGGGCACATGATATCAAATCATGGAATATCTGTTGACCCATCAAATATTGAAGCAATATAAAGCTGGGAGCAACCTAAGTCAGTAACTGAAGTATGTAGCTTTCAGGGCTCAGCTGGTTAATATCAGAGATTCGTGGAAGGATTTTCTCGAATCGCTACTCCATTAACTCAGCTGACTCGAAAAGATATAAAATTCGGTTAGAGTGAGGAATGTGAGAAGAGTTTTCAAGAACTTAAGAGGAGACTCATTTCAGCACCTATTCAGATAATACCAACTGGTTTGGAGGGATTTGTCATCTACAGTGATGCTTCAGGAAAAGGGTTATGATGTGTTCTCATGTAACATGGAAAAGTCATAGCCTATGCCTCACGACAACTCAAAGAATATGAGATGAATTATCCTACTCATGATCTAGAGTTGGCAGCAGTCATTTTCGCACTAAAGATCTGGAGGCATTACCTGTATAGGGAGAAAGTGGAGATCTATACGGATCATAAAAGCCTCAAAT
Source organism: Panax notoginseng (assembly GCA_016801055.1). Lineage (NCBI taxonomy): Eukaryota > Viridiplantae > Streptophyta > Magnoliopsida > Apiales > Araliaceae > Panax > Panax notoginseng. The sequence continues at coordinate 19,262,535 of CM029021.1, forward strand.
ATTTCTTCACCCAAAACCAACTCAACATGCGGCAACGACGTTGGCTCGAGCTATTGAAAGATTTTGATCATACCATTCAATACCATCCTGGAAAAGCGAACGTTGTAGCTTACACATTGAGTAGAAGATCATATACGAGCACGAGTGTGATATTGTCAACGAAAAGACCCATTTGGTATGACTTACAAAGGATGGAGATAGAGATAAAGACTCCAGAGACCCACGTGATGATATCAAATATACAAGTAGAACTGATTTTAATCGATAAAGTTAAAGCTGCTCAAGCTACGGACCTAGGGCTGATGCGTATGAAGAAGAAAGTACAAGAAGGTGCTATTCCGGAAGCAAGAATCGATGAAGAAGGAATACTTCGAGTCAACTTCAGACTTTGTGTTCCTAACGAATCTGATTTGAAGTATAAAATCATGATGGAAGCGCACAACACACCGTTTGCAATCCATCCTGGGTGTACCAAAATGTATCGTGATCTTTGACATACATTTTGGTGGAGCAATATAAAAAGAGAGATCGCGGAGTTTATCTCAAGGTGTCTAACTTGTCAACGTGTCAAGGCGGAGCATCAAGTGCCAAAAGGTCCATTGTAGCCACTTAAAATTCCAGAATAAAAGTGGGAGCACATTACCATGGATTTCATTACTAGTAAGGTATCTCAAGTCATAAATGCAATTTGGGTCATTGTCGATAGATTGACCAAGTATGCTCTTTTCTTACCTATACAAGAAACTTTTTCACTTGAACGTCTTGCTCGTATATACATAAATGAGATTGTAAGACTGCATGGTATGTTAGTATCCATAGTTTCTGATTGAGACCTAAGATTCACTTCACGATTTTGGATTAGTTTGCAAAAAGCTATGAGCACGAATTTACGATTCAGTTCACCATATCATCCTCAGACGGACGGACAGTCGGAGAGGACTATTCAAACTCTTGAAGATCTATTAAGACTCGGTATCCTTGACTTCAAGGGAAGTTGGGATAAGTTCTTGTCATTAGTAGAATTCTCCTATAATAATAGTTATCAAGCAAGTATAGGCATGTCTCTATTCGAGGCATTGTATGGACGTAAGTGTCGTTCTCCAGTATGCTGAGATGAGGTGGGTGAAGAAACGTTGTTGGGACCGAAATTGGTACGCATGACAACGAAAAAGATTCAAATGATCCGGCAACGTATAAAGACCTCACAAGATCGACAAAAGAGTTATGCTGATCTTCATCGAAAGGACGTGGAATTCAATGTTAGAGATCATGTGTTGTTACGTGTTGCACTATAGAAGGGAGTTATGAGAATTGAAAAGAGAAGAAAGCTCAATCCTCGATTCATTAGGCCATTTAAAATCCTTGATCGAGTACGAACTGTGGCCTATAGTGTGACGCCCCCAAAATAGGTATACATCACCCATTCTGAGTCGCCAAATACATGGTACAGAAATAAATACAACTTCATTAAAACACTTGTCGCGCAAAATACGACAAAACAATACTGTGAGTTTAAATACAAATATTATCTTCTAGACAATATCCACACTCAAATAAGTCCTCATTACAATTATTAAAACACTATTTTATAAAATAGTGAGGACTGCTAACACCACTGACTAGAAACATCACTCCACACCCTGACTAGTTCTCGCTATATTCTCCCCTCCTAAGAAAAATGGAACAAAAAGGAAAAGGGTGAGCTCAACTAGCCCAGTAAAAAATATTATGACTAAGATAATATACAACAACTTATCATTAGTCTTCAACAGGGAAAAAATCTGATAAAATATAATAGACAACAAGTTTTAGATCAACAACTGCAGCGGAAACAACAAACCATTAGAAGAGTCAAGTAGAGAATGAGTTCTACTATCTTCTAAGATTTAAAAGTCCATCATCAATATTTTATTCATGTAACATCAATCAATATACATCTTGAATCAAATATTCATCTTTACACTACATGCCAAAGATATTCATTTGTATCACCAGTCGGTCATGTTCATCTCAACACATGTTCATCTTTGCACTACGGGCCAAAGATATTCATTAATTAATCATTCATCTTTGCACTACAGGCCAAATATATTCAGTAACATCATCATTTAAGACTGAGGATGATGAAAAATATTTTAAAGAAAACGAATCCAGTGAGACAGAAGGAAAAATATTAAGGATTCGTATTACAGTTTATCCAAGTGCAATAATACTCCATAACAACCAATTGTGAAGTAGAATTCAAAAATAAAGATCAAAACATAGATACAATCAAAGGTAGTAACCACCAAAATTATTTATAAACCTAATTTCCGAATCAGTCACCTCTTAAAATTCATAACAAATTATACGTTTATTTTTAACGGTTCAAAATTTATGGACATATACTCAACTTATATATGTATAACATATCCAAAAATCACAACGATCCAACGGTCAGATTAAAAATTATAACTCACACAATACATCTCAAGAACAGTGATTTAATTTTTAATACCTCCATTCCGACAAAAACACCTCAACATTAATTCCTTCACATAAAATAAATATATCCATCAATTATATCCACATAAAATAAATATTTTTTATCATATAAATCAATAATTAATTATTCACAAATAATATTACAGAATCACAATTATGACAACCAGGCCGTTCTCAAGAAAGAGGGGGCTTTCCAATAAGGATTTTTCCTTACTGGCACGCAATTAGATGACCAAACCTCTCCTTAGACAGAACTTTCTAGACATTGCCAATAATGCTATCTAATAATATTATTCAAATAATATGAATTATTGATATGATAATAGAAAATACTGTGCAGCGACAATTATTGAAACAACAATAATATAAAATATCAACTCAGTAATTATTGAATCAATAAAATAAAATATTAAACAATAACTACTGTAACAATTATTGAGTAGTGCCTTCTTACGTAAGAATCAATAATTGGTGCAATACCGTGTCCTATTATATTTTAACCACTGGGTATTCCAACAATATTAACGATAACAACTACGCCGTTATTTATAAACAACTTATGCTTGTCGTTTTCTTCATCCAATTACTTTTCATTATGGGGCCCACAAAAGGCTGCGCCGTCGTATGAATATTTCCCGACAAAAAGAATATTCCACGACCAAACGAATATTCCTCGATAAAATGAATATTTTATAACCACTTGCTTATTTTATAAAATTTGCACATTTCACCCATAACCAAAGCATTATATCAAATTAACACCTTATTATTCGCAATAATATTTAGAAAAAATTTGATTTTATTCATTAATAAGTTGGGGTCTTACATATAGACTCGCCTTACTGTCAAGTATGTCTCGTGTTCAAAACGTTTTTTGCGTATCTATGTTACGTAAATATGTGGAAGACCCGAACCAAATTATTAATTTAGAACCGGATGAAATAGCAGAAGATTTAACATATGAAGAGGTACCTGTTAAAATCTTGGATAAGAAGGAACATATTCTACGCTCCAAAGTTATACCTCAAGTCAAGATTTTGTGAAGAAACCACGATGTTAAGAAAATGACCTGGGAGTTAGAATCTGAAATAAAATCAAGGTATCCTTCACCTCTTCGACATACTAGGTATGTACCCTAATTTTGAGGGCAAAAATTTAGATTATTGATAGATTGACCAAGTCTGCTCATTTCTTACCTATACGAGAAACTTATACACTTGAACGTCTTGCTCGTATGTACATAAATGAGATTGTAAGACTGCATTGTCTGCCAGTATTCATAGTTTCTGATCGAGACCTAAGATTCACTTCACAATTTTGGGTTAGTTTGCAAAAAGCTATGGGTACGGATTTACGATTTAGTTCGGCATATCATTCTCAAATGGACGGGCTGTCGGAGAGGACTATTCAAACTCTTGAGGATCTAATAAGACTTTGTGTCCTTGACTTCAAGGGAAGTTGGGACAAGTTCTTACCATTGATGAAATTTTTCTACAACAACAGTTATCAAGCAAACATCGACATGGCTCCATTTGAGGCGTTGTATGGACGCAAGTGTCATTCTCCAGTATACTGGGATGAGGTGGGTGAAACAACATTGTTGGGACCGAAATTGGTACGCAGGACAATGGAAAAGATTCAAATGATCCGATAACGTATAAAAACCTCACAAAATCGACAAAAGGGTTATGCTGATCTTCGTCAGAAGGACGTAGAATTCAGTGTTGGAGAACATGTGTTGTTACGTGTTGCTCCATGGAAAGGAGTTACGAGATTTGGAAAGAGAGGAAACTCAATCCTCAATTCATTGGCCCATTTGAAATCCTTGACCGAGTAGGAAATGTGGCCTATAGACTTGTTTTACCACCAAGTATGTCTCGTGTTCATAACGTTTTTTACATATCCATGTTACGTAAACATGTGGAAGACCCGAACCACATTATTGAGTTAGAACCGGACAAAATATCAGAAGATTTAACGTACGGAGAGGTACCTGTTAAAATCTTGGGTAAGAAGGAATATATTCTACGCTCAAAGGTTATACCTCAAGTCAAAGTTTTGTGGAGAAACCACGATGTTGAGAAAATGACCTGGGAGTTAGAATCTGAAATGAAATCAAGGTATCCTCACCTCTTCGTCATACCAGGTACGTACACCAATTTCGAGGACACAATTTCATAAGAAGGGGAGGTTGTAAACCCCAACTTTTATGAATAAAGATGAATTTTTTTCTCAAAATATCATTTTTGAATATTAAGGAGTGAATTTGTTATAATAGTTATGGGTAATATTTAAAATTTTTGCCAAGTCAGTAAGTTGTTATAAAATATTCGATTAGTCAGGAAATATTCGTTTTAACAGGGAAAATTCGTACGACGGCACAATCATTGGTGGACCCCACAACGAAATTATTGTCGAAGTTAGAAAACGACAGAAATATCTCTTTATAAAAATAATGGCGAAAGTTTTACCATTAACGGTTGAAATACCCGATGATGAAAGTACAGTAATATGCGTGGTTGCATAGTAGCATACGGTATTTGATACTTACGTGAGAAGTCACTAAGTTATACTCAATTATTGCTACAGTAATTGTTGCATAGTATCTCAAGTTATTGATTTAATTATTGTCACAATATTTTATATTATTAAATCAATAATTGAGATGACAAGTTGTTCATATTATTATTTGCATTATTGATAATGTCTAGAAAGTTCTGTCGAGGGAAGGGGTTTGGTCACCTAATTGTGCGCCAATAAGGAAAAATTCTTATCGGAAAGTCCTCTCTTTCCTGGGAATGATCTGATTGTTAATATTATAAGTTATATTATTGATGAATAAATGTTGTGACAAATATTGAGGGAATTTTCTATGATGTATTTGTTGTAAGTTTGACGTATTATTTGGACTCTCACTTACTCATTTTTTAAAATAATCGGTAGGAAGTTATAAAGTGTATATATATATATATATATATATATATATATATAACATGTGTGTGTGTGTTTACGTGTGTGTAATGGTGTGTGTGAGTGGGTGAACTGATGTGTGTGGTGGTGGTGGAAGAAAAATGTGTGTGTGTGTGTGTGTATATATATATATATATTACAAGTTTTGTTTTTTATGAAAAATAGAATATATTATATTTTATTATGCATAGTGTTTGCATAGTATTTGTATAGTAAATCAGAAAATTATTTCAAACGATCGATTTCACCCGTGATTTCCCCACTGTGTAGTCCGTGATTTTCTAAATTCAAATAGTATCCTTCCATCCTCTTATAAATAGGATGCTTAGTTTAGAATTGAAAATCACATCAGAATCTGAAAATTCTTCTTCTATAATATTGAGCGTATTTCTTTAGAGTTTAAAGAAGCTTTGAGTGTGGAAGACAATGCAAATTTTCTTCAAAAATATCCCCGCTATACCAGTTGGAATATCCTCCATTTTAAGGTAAGGGATATTATTTTTGTTCAATATTCGTATGAAATAATATTTTCTTCCATACTTTGTAGTATGTAAGTAATATTATTTTGTTTCAGATTTCGAATTCTACACTCATTTTATTAAAATATTACTTCTATACTCCGTGAAATTAGTAGAATATCCTTGAAATTTGTGTTTCATCTAGTATCTTTTCACGAAAATATTATTGTGAACATTCTTGATAATTTTTAATCTTTTCATGCTGGGTTACTATTCACGGGGTACTATTCACCCAGGGTACTATTCATGATAAAAATATATTCTTTTTTTGTCCAAATTATTTTTGATACGATATTATTCTTGAATTTTACTCCACAAAGCAGTATCATGTTGACAATTTGGATATTATTGAATTCTGGATAAATTGAATTATAAATCTTTAAAATTTATCATTGCTTTCATTTAATTAAATTCTTATATCATTGTCATCATCCTCATGTTTATATTGTGATGAAAGTCATCTTTGGCCCGTTGTGCATAGATGGACTGTTGATTGGTATGAATATGACCAGGGATCATTCAGTATAATCATGACCTGTAATATTATAAATGATGTGATAAAAGTCTTCATTGGCCCGTAGTACATTGAGGACAGTTGTTGGTATGATCATGACCATTGGTGATAACACGAATATCCTTGGCCCGTAATGCATGGATAATTCGTGGATGTGATACTAATGAATATCCTTGGCCCGTAGTGTATGGATAATTCAGTGTTGTGGATTATTTATTAAGCTGAGTCTCAGTGATAAAATTGATGATAAAATTTTTAAATCATAGAAGATAGTAGATATCATGCTCTACTTGACTCTTCTAATGGATTGCTTGTTCCGCTGCACTTAAACTTGTTGTTTATTAGTTTAACACTGTTGAAGGCTAACGATAATTTATTCTGCATTATATTCATCATAATATTTCTTACTGGACTAGTTGAGCTCACCCTTTTACTTTTATTATTCTTTTCAAGAAATGAGAACATAGCCGGGACTAATCGGGGATTGGAGTGACAGTCCGAGATGGTGGATGTAGTAGTCCTCACTATTTTATAAATTAGTGTTATAATAATTATAATGAGGACTCCATTTGAGTTTGGATATTGTCTAGAAGACAATATTCATGTTAAAACTCTTAGCTATGTTTTATCGTATTTTACACGATAATTGTACAATTAAGTTTGTATTTAAATTCTGTACCGTGTATTTGACAACTCAGAATTGGTGATGTATACCTATTTTGGAGGCGTCACATAGGGGTGAGCATGGTGCAGTTTGGTGCGGTTTGAAGTCCAAACCGCACCTGAAACCGATTAGGTGCGGTTTAAAAAATTTAAAACCTCACACAAAACTGCTTGTGATTGGTGCGGTGCGGTTTTAAAGTGTGCAGTGCGATTTTAATTGGTACAGTTTCGGTTCCAAAACTAATTGAACCAATAAAAAAGTCTAAGCCTTAAATAAAATTTAATATAGAACTTACATCGAGCAATTAACTTAGTGACAGGGTTGGCAATGAGAATAATATCAAGCATAGAACTAAAGTTCCTTTGGCCAAACATGTCAAATTCACCATCAAATCATAGAACATTGAGATACGTAAAATAGTTTTAGTTTATAATAAAGGAATGATGTTTTAAAACTAAAACATACGCTATATAAAATAACAGAAACTATATATTCGATAACAAGCAAGAAGGTTTATCTAGTTCCCCAAAAATTAAAAGTATATACTGGAGATAGAATGAAATTCTATCTTATATATTGCAGGGATGACTTAAAGAATATAATCATAACTATACCTAATTTGAAAAATAATCTATTAGACTATTACTATTATAGAATTGACCTTAACCTATGCATCAAGTGCTCGAACTAACGAATTTGGCCTCTCAGCTATAAGCCCCTCCAATAACTCATCAAATAAATTTGAAATTCCAAAACCCAATTGCTTAATTTTTGACTCTATAACCTCTAACAATCTTCTTTCAATTGGTGAAAAAATGACAATGTAAGACTGGGGTTTTCTCTTAGCGTGTTCAAGTGAAAAGTAACTTTAGAATTTACTAGAGATAATACATATGTGACGCCCCCAAAATAGATATACATCACCCATTCTGAGTCGCCAAAACATGGTACAGAAGCAACTACAACTTTATTAATACAATTGTCGTGCAAAATACGAACACATAAACTGTGAGTTTAAATACAAATATTGTCTTCTAGACAATATCCACACTCAAATAAGTCCTCGTTACAATTATTGATACACTATTTACAAAATAGTGAGGACTACTATAACAACTGCCTCGGAACATCACTCCACACCCCTACTACTTCCCGCTATATTCTCGCCTCTTGGGGAACAAAAAGGAAAAGGGTGAGCTCAACTAGCCCAGTAAAAAATATTATGACTAAGATAATATAGAACCAATTATCGTCAGTCCTCAATAGGGAAAAATCTGATAGAATATAATAGACAACAAATTTTAGATCAACAACTGCAGCGGAAACAACAATCCATTAGAAAAGTTAAGTAGAGAATGAATTCTACTATCTTCTAAGATTTAGAAGTTCATCATCAATATTTTATCCATGTAACATCAATCAATATACATCGTGAATCAAATATTCATATTTGCACTACAGGCCAAAGATATTCATTTGTATCACCAGTTGGTCATGTTCATCTAAACACCTGTTCATCTTTGCACTACGAGCCAAAGATATTCAATAATATCATCATTTATGACTGAGGATGATGAAAAATATTTTAAAGAAAACAAATTCAATGAGACAAAAGAACAAATCTTAGGGATTCGTACTTCGATTTATCCATGTTAAAAAATAACCCATAATATAATATAGTGGAGTAAAATTCAAGAATAAAGATCAAAACATGGATACAATCAAAGATAGTAACAAAAATAGACATCTGGGACAAATAGACATCCTACATAATGATATTGAAAGAAATAATATCATTTTAAAAAAATAACACCCCTTACCTCAAAAAGACAGTACTTCTGACTGGAATACTAGATATAGTGCTGAAGGAACTTGCACCGTATAGCAACACTCAAAGTATCAAAATACTCACAAAAATACGCTAGATAATATAGAGAGAGAAAACTTCAGTTTCTGGTGTGATTTTCAATTCTAACCTAAGCATCCTATTTATAGAAAAATACTTATAACACCAAAGTAAAAAATTTAATAAAATATCAATATATTTATTTTATTTTCCTACGCACACCTTGCCATCTGATTTCAGCAACTAACACATGCAAGTGGGTCCTACCAACACACCAAACATGTTTTAAATAATTTTTTGTAATAAAATTAATTCAGACCCAATATTCCGAAACTTTAATAATTCATAATAAATAGCTCTTCTATCAGAAAAATTCAAATCTTATGTCCATTCCATAGGAAATTCAATTCTCTACGACTTTGTAAGTTTAAGTTTTTTCAAATTCCAAGCAGAAATTGACTGAAATTCACATACGGACGATTTTGTAAGCTATAATCAAATTTCAGTCAAAAATGGGGTCCATTAACATACAAAACATGTGTTAAACACTTTTTGTAACAAAAATACTCTTCCTTCTCATTTATTCATATATCACATATGTGATACCCCAAATTTTATGACTAAAGATTTAAATTTCTCGAAATATTTTTTTGATTATTATGGTATGAATTTGATATAATGTTATAATTGTGGATAATATTTATAAATTTTACAAAGTAAGCAAGTTGTTATATAATATTCGATTGGTCGGGGAATATTCATTTTAACAAGGAATATTCGTACGACGGTACAATCATTGGTGGACCCCACAACCGAAGTATTGTCGTAATTAAAAAACGACGGAATTATCTTTTTATAAAAATAACGGCGAAAGTGTTACCGTTAAAACTGTTGAACTACCCGGTAGTAAAAGTACAGTAATACGCGTGGTTGCATAGTAGCACACGGTATTGATTATTGATGCTTACGTAAGAAGTCACTCAGTTATACTCAATTATTGCTACAGTAATTACTGCATTATATCTCTCATATTATTGATTCAGTTATTGTCACAGTATCATCTGCATTATATGATATATTATTAAATCAATAATTGAGACGACAAAGTTATTCATATTATTATTTATAATATTGACAATGTCTAGAAAGTTCTGTCAATGAGAGGTTTGGTCACCTAATTGTGCGCCAATAAGGAGAAATCCTTATCAGAAAGCCCCCTCTTTCCTGAGAATGATCTGGTTGTTAAATATTGTGAGTTATAATATTAATGATGAATAAGTTCTTGTTGATTAAAGATGAAATTGATAGTTCCATTGTGTTAGAAATATTAGTATTAGTGAAAATCGACATTTATTTCGATAATAATAGATGTTTGGAGGTTATATTGATCAATCGGGTAATTTACCGGATAAATGAGCAATTAATTGCTATTAATTCACATGCTTATAACTATGTGTTCACATGTGTGTACTATTGATTCACATGATTTACTATTAGGGGAATTGGTGCAAGATTGATAATACTTGCATGACTAAATTAAAAATAGAGGTATAGTTGAAGGTACTATACTGTAATTAGTTTTTTCACATGATTATACTATTGAGTCACATGAATGAACTATTAATTCACATGATTTACTATTAGGGGAGATGGTGCAAGTTTGATAATACTTGCAGGACTAGATTAAAAATGAAAAAAAAGAGGGAGGTATTATACTATAATATTTTGAGCCCCAAAATGTGTAATTATTGAAACTATATTTTCCTATAAATAGAAGCTTATTCTTCCTTCATTTCTCACCAATTCACTAAAGCTATAGAGCAATTATTATAGAGAGAAATTATAGAGAGAAAGAAAAAAAGAAGCCTGCTACCTCACTATTCCAGTATCCAATTTTCTTCTGAGGTAAGTGATATCATTATTGTGGTAAGGGATATTATTATTATAGTAAGGGGTATTATTTCTTTCGTGTATTCATGAAGAGAGCTATTGTTATTCCATTCTTTGATATTATATTGGATTTACATGTCTATGCGAAGTACTGCATACATGGTGAAATTCTTCTGTTATTCCATTCTTTATAATTCTGTTGGAATATCCTGTCTGTGCGGATTACGCATGACCTGGTTTATTTATTATTCTGTTGGAATACCCTGTCTGTGCGGATTACGCATGACCTGGTTCCATTATTTATTATTTTATTAGAATAACCTGTATGTGCGGTATATCGCATGCTTGGTGAGTTCTTCTGTTATTCCATTCTTTATTATTCTGCTGAAATAACCTGTCGATGTGGATTACCACATGCATGGTGAATGATCCTTCGTATTCATTCTTTATTAAATTGTGGAAATGATCTGTCTACGTGGATTACCGCATGACGGGTGATAATCCATTTGCAGTTTCTTATAATCTATTATACTCATATAAGATATCATTTCTTTTGTACTCGTCATGGAATATCATTTTCTTTGGTATTTTTTTATGAATTACTATTCATGGGTTACTATTCACCCAATTACTATTCACTCTAGTATTATTCACTCGGGTATTCGGGGTACTTTTCGTGTCGGAGTACTATTCACGAGTTACTATTCACGAGTTACTATTTATCCAAGTTACTATTCACCCGAGTATTATTCACTCGGGTATTTAGAATACTTTTCATATCGGGATATTATTCACGAGATACTATTCCCGAAGTACTATTCATAGGGTACTATTCACGGTGTACTATTTACCCAAAAAATATATTTCTTTTCTGTCCAAATTATTTTTGGTACATGAATATTATTCTTGAATTTTACTCTACAAAGCAGTATCATGTTGACAATTTGGATATTTTTAAACTCTGGATAAATTTAAAGTCTTTAATATTTATCTTTGATTTTGTTTGATTAATGCTTATATCATTGTCATCATCCTCATGCTTATATTGTGATGAAAGTCATCTTTGGCTTACGTGCATAGATGAACTGTTGGTTGGTATGATTATGACCAGGGATCATTCGTTATAATCATAATCCGTAATGTTAATGATGATATGTTGTTTTATAGCTTTGGCCCGTAGTGCAAAGATGGACAGGTGTATGACATGATCATGACCACTGGTGATACTAACGAATATCCTTGGTCATAGTGTAGGGATAATTCGATGATGTGATTAGCAAGATCATGACCATTAGTTAACAGTTGAATGTCTTTGGCCGTAGTACACTGACAGGCAATTGATTGGTATGATCATGATCATTGGTTTTATAGTTGAATATATTTGGCCAGTAGTACAAAGATAGACAACTGATTTGTATGATCATTGTTATTATATTTGAATATCTTTAGCCTTTGGGGTAAGGATATTGAGTAAATGTTCTATTAAGCCTTTGTGGCAATGAGGAATTGTCGATTTACATGATTATAAATATGAATTGTGAACTTAATTATAATCTTTAGTGGTTCAGGTGAAGATAGGTGATGAAATTTCTCTTTGTCTTGGGTACAACAAAGAACTGTTGATGAGTATTACAGGAATGAAATATTAACGATGGACTTTTAATTTGGAGGAGACAGTAGACATTATGTTCTACTTGACTCTTCTAATGGATTGTTGATTCCGCTGTAATTATGGTTGAAAACTTTTATTATCTACCATATGTTCTAAATCTCTGATTTATTCTGATGAAGGTTGTTTATAAATTAATCATCTTAGCCATAATATTCTTTACTGAGCTAGTTGTGCTCACCCTTTTGCTTCACAATTCCTTTCAGGCATTATGAGTGTAGCTGGGTCGAGCGGGGATAACAGGGAAATAATGTGATGGTCCGAGACTGTCGAAGTTTCTAAATACATTATAAGACGGCATGACAGGCAATATATAATTGTATTGAAGACCAAAGATGTGTGTGTCGTTTTTTATACGTCACTTAATAATTGATTTTGGTGAACAACAATAGGGTGATGAGAACCCGACTTTGAAAGCGTCAAAAGTGTACCTCATTAAGAATTAACATGATAGTAATCTTCTCGTTTTTCTTTGGGGTCTATTGGGTCAACCAAGGGTAATTCTATGGACATATGATATCTATCATAAACCTAGACGCATGACCTCCAATGTACGAAGGTTTCCCTGAGCACTTCCCAAAGATTTTAATTTCTAAAACAGTTTTTGACTGTACTTTTATGTAAAGTACCATTGTAAGGTTGTGGTCGAGGCACCATGAGAGTTACATACATTTGTATAAAAACTCACAGTTTAACTATGGTCGTATTCTGCACGACAGTTCAACAGTTGTATAAATGAAATTCGTAAATAATTTTTATAGTGTGATATCTGGCGACTCAGAATGGGTCGTGTAGACTTATTTTGGGGCATCACAAATGGTATCAGAGCTTAGGATATGGTCGCTGGCGGAGATATGAGTCTAGAACTAGGAGAGGAGAGACGAGTAATATACTTCGCTAGTGTGTGACTTACCTAAGCTGAAATTGTTTACTTGATAAGTTGACAAATTGTGATATGTCAATTAACCTTTGTTTTGAAGATATATTCTAAAATGATATCTGAAATACAGGAGATGAGCAATGGAAAAATCATGATACAGAAAAAATAACCGGGAAGGTACAATCTGAAAAGAAAGTAAGGTATTCTCATCTCTTCGAATGTCAGGTACGTACGTAAATTTCGAGGGCAAAATTTCATAAAGAGGGGAGATTGTGAGACCAAAAATTTTATGAATAAAGATTTAAATTTCTCAAAATATTTTTTTTGAATATTATGGTGTGAATTTGATATAATGTTATAGTTGTGGATAATATTTATAAATTTTGCAAAGTAAGCAAGTTGTTATATAATATTCGATTGGTCGGGAAATATTCATTTTAACAGGGAATATTCATACGACGGTACAATCATTGGTGGACCCCACAACAGAAGTATTGTCGTAATTAAAAAACGACGGAATTATCTTTTTATAAAAATAACGGCGAAAGTGTTACCATTAAAACTGTTGAACTACCCTGTAGTAAAAGTACAGTAATACGCGTGGTTGCATAGTAGCACACGGTATTGATTATTGATGCTTACGTAAGAAGTCACTCAGTTATACTCAATTATTGCTACAGTAATTACTGCATTATATCTCTCATATTATTGATTCAGTTATTGTCACAGTATCATCTGCATTATATGATATATTATTAAATCAATAATTGAGACGACAAAGTTATTCATATTATTATTTACAATATTGACAATGTCTAGAAAGTTCTGTCAAGGAGAGGTTTGGTCATCTAATTGTGCGCCAATAAGGAGAAATTCTTATCAGAAAGCCCACTCTTTCTTGGGAATGATCTGGTTGTTAAATATTGTGAGTTATAATATTAATGATGAATAAGTTCTTGTTGATTAAAGATGAAATTGATAGTTCCATTGTGTTGGAATTATTAGTATTAGTGAAAATGGATATTTATTTCGATAATAATTGATGTTTGGAGGTTATATTGATCAATCGGGTAATTCACCGGATAAATGAGCAATTAATTGATATTAATTCACATGCTTATAACTATGTGTTCACATGTGTGTACTATTGATTGACATGATTTACTATTAGGGGAATTGGTGCAAGATTGATAATACTTGCATGACAAAATTAAAAATAGGGGTATAGTTGAAGGTACTATACTATAATTAGTTTTTTCACATGATTATACTATTGAGTCACATGAATGAACTATTAATTCACATGATTTACTGTTAGGGGAGGTGGTGCAAGTTTGATAATACTTGCAGGACTAGATTAAAAATGAAGAAAAAGAGGGAGGAATTATATTGTAATATTTTGAACCCCAAAATGTGCAATTATTGAAACTATATTTTTCGATAAATAGAAGCTCATTCTTCTAAATTTCTCACCAATTCACTAAAGCTATAAAGCAATTATTATAGATAGAAATTATAGAGAGAAAGAAAAAAAGAAGCTTGCTACCTCACTATTTCAGTATCCAGTTTTCTTCTGAGGTAAGGGATATCATTATTATGGTAAGGGATATTATTATTTTATAAGGGGTATTATTTCTTCCGTGTATTTATGAAGAGAGCTATTGTTATTCTATTCTTTATTATTATGTTGGAACAACCTGTCTATGCGAAGTACTGCATACATGGTGAAATTCTTTTGTTATTCCATTCTTTATTATTCTGTTGGAATATCCTATCTGTGCGGATTACGCATGACCTGGTTTATTTATTATTCTGTTGGAATACCCTGTCTGTGCGGATTACGCATAAGTCACGAACCTACCATAAGTATGAGTTTTAAGAACTCGCACTTAACCTTCTAATATTCTCTAACTATACTCTACCTATCTATTATATACATGAGAAAAGAATCACCTTCTCAACATGCATATAGCAAATAGCGCGACACAAACATTTCAATGATTATCATTGTGATAAACTAAGTGCAAGCCCAAAACCCTCGCCCATACAAAGATTTGTACAACTCAGCCATCACAGGAGTCCTCAATTGAAATCCATCTAACTCTATCTTTCTTTTAACTTGCTCTTTGCTCGATACGAATTCCTCGTATCACATCATTTATAACTCCTCATGAGTTATCTCGTACTATATCATAGTACATTATCTTCATAGCATCAAGCTATAATCATTCAAACATTACAAACCATCTTCCTTTTTATAACTTAAACAGATTACGTCGTGATCTTATTCTGTAATCATCTCCCTTAAAATTCTTTTCTTAACTCGTGATCGTTTTGTTTTTACGATCCTCTTTCTTTCCCTTTTTTTTCCATCATTTACGACATTATTCGTTATCTTGGCTATTGGAGTTAGGAAACTCTCAATTCTTATCTTTATATCTCTTTAAGATTCTTCTTTGAATCTTCTTGTTTATATAACAATTCCTCCTTTAAGAATTCTAACTTCATTTACATCGCTTAACATTTCATTCGAGTTCTACACCTTCATCATACACATCCATTCTCTACACTTGGTACACATCGAGTCTCTAACAGTTTCAGTATGGTACGCTGAGTGGTTTCCCATAAACAACCAACAAACTAGGTTTCGAGTTGCTAGTTCGTATATACCTCCGCTCTATAAAGGAATCGTTTAGCCCAGATACCATACATCAACTACTAAAGAGTACAATTGCACCATACTTAGATATAACTCTCTTTTCTTAACTTCTTTATCATTCTCTTTTTATTGACATTGTCTATTTATTATCACCTTACATCCTTATTATTGGAGTTGGGTAACCCCACATTCATATTCCTGATAACTCTGCGAGATTCTTCTTTGAATCCTTTCATGCAAGTTTAAATCCCCTCCTTATAAATTGCTTAAATTACTTCTTATTGTTCAAACTCTATTTGAGCTTATTCTTTCATTATCTTCACCTCTCTTCTCTAAGGTTATAGCCTACGGTACTCCTACCTAAGGTTTATAACCTACAGCTTTGATACCAACTGTAACGACCCCAAAATCTATACAATTTAAATCCCGACTTCGGTCGTTAACCATACATTCAACCTCTAAATAATACATCATTATTCGATGTTAAACTTAATAAAATTGCGAAATATTTTAAACTTTTATACATTTCCTTCTTTCTTGCCCTGAATCGCAACCATTACATTACATCTCTTTGATTCAATCTTATATCATGAATCGTTATAACAAAATGAATATACAAAGTCTTATATCATAACTAAATATCCATATACATTGGATAGCTCAACTTACATTTCAACAACATGTTACGTTCAAAATATGAAATACATTTCTCATAAAACATAAGTAATCTTCGTGAATATAGATCTCTATAACTCACATAGCACGTATCTTTACCTTAAAATCTTGACCTGTAAAAGTGGTTATTTGCAAGAGTGAGCTCGATAGCCCAGCAAAGTCTAACAGTTTTCATGCATCACATATCACATAATAACATGCTCGACATACATCTCATTAAAGTAACATGGCATACATGCTTTTAATTCACATAACAAATATAAAGATTGAGTTCCTTACTCAATCATCATTACTTAGCCAAAACAATGCAGTCATATATTGACTTTAACATTTCATGATTTCAACATGCATAACATATCATGCAATTTAAAATAGTTCATCAAGTCCACGTAGAAAATAGGAACCAAAAGACTTGCCTTGATCGTTGTTTACCAATAACAGTTTAACAGCTTACAGCTATCTGCACTTCACGTGCCCTTCTTGTTGCTTTAAAATTACTTGCTAACCACTGAGAAACGTTTTAGAATTACAGAATCCTTTCTCTCAATTTTTCTCTAATACTTCTCTCTCAAACCCTCTGTAATTCTCATTCTCAGAAAACTTCTATTTTTCTTCTTAGGCTTAAGCCAAATGCATTATATATAAACTAAAACTAACCCCCAAACGCACGTCTTAATTCAAACACTTAAAATCGACACTACTAATGGCCTTATTAAATTAGCAGTTACCAAATTAATATATATTATTTATATTATATTATTAATAATTCGAAATTTAAAATTCAAAAGCCATAAGGCTCCGTTTGGCAAAACTCTTTTAAAATTAAAGACTTAATATATTTAAGCCTTGTTTGACAAAATAAATTAAAACTACTTTAATTTATTTTAATAACAATTTATAATATAATTATTTGTCACACTTCTAATTAATTAAGTTTTCATACTTAATTTAATTAATTCTAATAACAATTCATTGCATAATATAATAATTTATTTAATCATTATAAATTCTCTAACTTAATTATTAAATTAAATTAGATTACTATTTCAAAATAATTACTTTCATTAACTCATTAATTATTTATTAAACAAATAAATAATCAAATCACGTCAAATCAATTAAACAAATACTTATTCAATGATAAACACATCAATTAAATATTTATATAATTTAATAAATATTTAAATATTATAATAAAAATCTGGATTGTTACAAATTAACCTTTGTTTTGAAGATATATTCTAGAATGATATCTGAAATACAGGAGATGAGCAATGGAAAAATTATGATACAGAGAAAATAACTGGGAAGGTACAATCTGAAAAGAAAGCAAGGTATTCTCATCTCTTCGAATGCCAGGTACGTACGTAAATTTTGAGGGAGAAATTTCATAAGGAGGGGAGATTGTGAGATCCCAAATTTTATGAATAAAGATTTAAATTTCTCGAAATATTTTTTTTGAATATTATGGTATGAATTTGATATAATGTTATAGTTGTGGGTAATATTTATAAATTTTACAAAGTAAGCAAGTTGTTATATAATATTCGATTGGTCGGAGAATATTCGTTTTAACAGGGAATATTCATACGACGGTACAATCATTGATGGACCCCACAACGGAAGTATTGTCGTAATTAGAAAACGATGGAATTATCTTTTTATAAAAATAACGGCGAAAGTGTTACCGTTAAAATTGTTGAACTACCCGGTAGTAAAAGTACAGTAATACGCGTGGTTGCATAGTAGCACACGGTATTGATTATTGGTGCTTACGTAAGAAGTCACTCAGTTATACTCAATTATTGCTACAGTAATTACTGCATTATATCTCTCATATTATTGATTCAGTTATTGTCACAGTATCATCTGTATTATTTGATATATTATTAAATCAATAATTGAGACGACAAAGTTATTCATATTATTATTTACAATATTGACAATGTCTAGAAAGTTCTGTCAA
Source organism: Panax notoginseng (assembly GCA_016801055.1). Taxonomy (NCBI): domain Eukaryota; kingdom Viridiplantae; phylum Streptophyta; class Magnoliopsida; order Apiales; family Araliaceae; genus Panax; species Panax notoginseng. The sequence goes on from CM029021.1 coordinate 19,281,270, forward strand.
TGAGAGGTTTGGTCATCTAATTGTGCGCCAATAAGGAGAAATCCTTATCGGAAAGCCCCCTCTTTTCTAGGAATGATCTGGTTATTAAATATTGTGAGTTATAATATTAATGATGAATAAGTTCTTGTTGATTAAAGATGAAATTGATAGTTCCATTGTGTTGGAATTATTAGTATTAGTAAAAATTAACATTTATTTCGATAATAATTGATGTTTGGAGGTTATATTGATCAATCGGGTAATTCACCGGATAAATGAGCAAGTAATTACTATTAATTCACATGCTTATAACTATGTGTTCACATGTGTGTACTATTGATTCACATGATTTACTATTAGGAGAATTGGTGCAAGATTGATAATACATGCATGACTAAATTAAAAATAGAGGTATAGTTGAAGGTACTATACTGTAATTAGTTTGTTCACATGATTATACTATTGAGTCACGTGAATGAACTATTAATTCACATGATTTACTATTAGGGGAGGTGGTGCAAGTTTGATAATACTTGCAGGACTATATTAAAAATGAAGAAAAAGAGGGAGGTATTATACTATAATATTTTGAGCCCCAAAATGTGCAATTATTGAAACTATATTTTTCTATAAATAGAAGCTCATTCTTCCTAAATTTCTCACCAATTCACTAAAGCTATAGAGCAATTATTATAGATTGAAATTATAGAGAGAAAGAAAAAAAGAAGCCTGCTACCTCACCATTCCAGTATCCAATTTTCTTCTGAGGTAAGGGATATCATTATTATGGTAAGGGATATTATTATTTTAGTAAGGGGTATTATTTCTTTCGAGTATTCATGAAGAGCGCTATTGTTATTCCATTCTTTATTATTATGTTGGAATAACATGTCTATGCGAAGTACTGTATACATGGTGAAATTCTTCTGTTATTCCATTCTTTATTATTTTGTTAGAATATCCTATCTGTGCGGATTACGCATGACCTGGTTTATTTATTATTCTGTTGGAATACCCTGTCTGTGCGGATTGCACATGACCTGGTTCCATTATTTATTATTCTGTTGGAATAACCTGTCTGTGCGGTCTATCGCATGCTTGGTGAGTTCTTCTGTTATTCCATTCTTTATTATTCTGCTGGAATAACATGTCTATGTGGATTACCACATGCATGGTGAATGATCCTTCGTATTCATTCTTTATTAAATTGTGGAAATGATCTGTCTACGTGGATTACCGCATGGCGGGTGATAATCCATTTGCAGTTTCGTATAATCTATTATACTCATATGAGATATCATTTCTTTTGTACTCGTCATAGAATATCATTTTCTTTGGTATTTTTTTATAAATTACTATTCATGAGTTACTATTCACCCGGTTACTATTTATTCTAGTATTATTCACTCGGGTATTCGGGGCACTTTTCGTGTCGGAGTACTATTCACGAGTTACAATTCACGGGTTACTATTTACCCAAATTACTATTCACCTGAATATTATTCACTCGGGTATTTGGAGTACTTTTTATGTCGAGATACTATTCACGAGATACTATTCCCGAAGTACTATTCATAAGGTACTTATTCACGGGGTACTATTTACTCGAAAAATATATTTTTTTTCTGTCCAAATTATTTTTGGTACATGAATATTATTCTTGAATTTTACTCCACAAAGCAGTATCATGTTGACAATTTGGATATTTTTAAACTCTGGATAAATTTAAAGTCTTTAATATTTATCTTTGATTTTGTTTGATTAATGCTTATATCATTGTCATCATCCTCATGCTTATATTGTGATGAAAGTCATCTTTGGCGTACGTGCATAGATGGACTGTTGGTTGGTATGATTATGATCAGGGATCATTCGGTATAATCATGATCCGTAATGTTAAAGATGATATGTTGTTTGATAGCTATGGCTCGTAGTGCAAAGATGGACAAGTGTATGACATGATCATGACCATTGGTGATACTAATGAATATCCTTGGTCGTAGTGCAGGGATAATTCGATGATGTGATTAGCAGGATCATGACCATTAGTTAACAGTTGAATGTCTTTGGCCGTAGTACACTGACAGGCAATTGATTGGTATGATCATGACCATTAGTTTTATAGTTGAATATCTTTGGCCAGTAGTGCAAAGATAGACAACTGATTGGTATAATCATTGTTATTATATTTGAATATCTTTAGCCTTTGGGGTAAGGATATTGAGTAAATGTTCTATTAAGCCTTTGTGGCAATGAGGAATTGTCGATTTACATGATTTTAAATATGAATTGTGAACTTAATTATAATCTTTAGTGGTTCAGGTGAATATAGGTGATGAAAGTTCTCTTTGTCTTGGGTACAACAAAGAACTGTTGATGAGTATTACAGGAATGAAATATTAACGATGGACTTTAAATTTGGAGGAGATAGTAGACATTATGTTCTACTTGACTCTTCTAATAGATTGTTGATTCCGCTGTAATTATGGTTGAAAACTTTTATTATCTACCATATGTTCTAAATCTCTGATTTATTCTGATGAAGGCCGTTGATAAATTAACTATCTTAGCCATAATATTCTTTACTGAGCTAATTGTGTTCACCCTTTTGCTTCACAATTCCTTTCAGGTATTAAGAGTGTAACTGGGTCGAGCGGGGATAACAGGGAAATAGTGTGATGGTCCGAGACTGTCGAAGTTTCTCAATACATTATAAGATGGCATGACAGGCAATATATAATTGTATTGAAGACCTAAGATGTATGTGTCGTATTTTATACGTCACTTAATAATTGATTTTGGTGAACAACAATAGGGTGATGAGAACCCGACTTTGAAAGCGTCAAAAGTGTACCTCATTAAGAATTAACATGATAGTAATCTTCTCGTTTTTCTTTGGGGTCTATTGGGCCAACCAAGGGTAATTCTATGGACATATGATATCTATCATAAACCTAGACACATGGCCTCCAATGTACGAAGGTTTCCTTGAGCACTTTTCAAAGATTTTAATTTCTAAAACAGTTTTTGACTATACTTTTATGTAAAGTACCATTGTAAGGTTGTGGTCGAGGCACCATGAGAGTTGTATACATTTGTATTAAAACTCACAGTTTAACTGTGGTCATATTCTGCACGACAGTTCAACAGTTGTATAAATGAAATTCGTAAATAATTTTTATAGTGTTATTTCTGGCGACTCAGAATGGGTCGTGTGGACCTATTTTGGGGGCGTCACAAATGGTATCAGAGCTTAGGGATATGATCGCTGACGAAAATATGAGTCTAGAACTAGGAGGGGAGAGACGAGTAATATACTTCGCTAGTGTGTGACTTACCTAAGCTGAAATTGTTTACTTGATAAGTTGACAAATTATGATATGTCAATTAACCTTTATTTTGAAGATATATTCTAGAATAATATCTGAAATACAGGAGATGAGCAATGGAAAAATCATGATAGAGAGAAAATAACCGGGAAGGTACAATCTGAAAAGAAAGTAAGGTATTCTCATCTCTTCGAATGCCAGGTACGTACGTAAATTTCGAGGGTGAAATTTCATAAGGAGGGGAGATTGTGAGATCCCAAATTTTATGAATAAAGATTTAAATTTCTCGAATTTTTTTTTTGAATATTATGGTGTGAATTTGATATAATGTTATAGTTGTGGGTAATATTTATAAATTTTACAAAGTAAGCAAGTTGTTATATAATATTCGATTGGTCGGGGAATATTCATTTTAACAAGGAATATTCGTATGACGGTACAATCATTGGTGGACCCCACAACGGAAGTATTGTCGTAATTAAAAAACGACGGAATTATCTTTTTATAAAAATAACGGCGAAACTGTTACCGTTAAAACTGTTGAACTACCCGGTAGTAAAAGTACAGTAATACGCGTGATTGCATAGTAGCACACGGTATTAATTATTGATGCTTACGTAAGAAGTCACTCAGTTATACTCAATTATTGCTACAGTAATTACTGCATTATATCTCTCATATTATTCATTTAGTTATTGTCACAGTATCATCTGCATTATATGATATATTATTAAATCAATAATTGAGACGACAAAGTTATTCATATTATTATTTACAATATTGACAATGTCTAGAAAGTTCTGTCAATGATAGGTTTGGTCATCTAATTGTGCGCCAATAAGGAGAAATCCTTATCGAAAAGCCCCCTCTTTCCTAGGAATGATCTGGTTGTTAAATATTGTGAGTTATAATATTAATGATGAATAAGTTCTTGTTGATTAAAGATGAAATTGATAGTTCCATTGTGTTGGAATTATTAGTATTAGTAAAAATTGACATTTATTTCGATAATAATTGTTGTTTGGAGGTTATATTGATCAATCGGGTAATTCACCGGATAAATGAGTAATTAATTGCTATTAATTCACATGCTTATAACTATATGTTCACTTGTGTGTACTATTGATTCACATGATTTACTATTAGGGGAATTGGTACAAGATTGATAATACTTGCATGACTAAATTAAAAATAGAGGTATAGTTGAATGTACTATACTATAATTAGTTTTTTTACATGATTATACTATTGAGTCACATGAATGAACTATTAATTCACATGATTTACGATTAGGGGAGGTGGTACAAGTTTGATAATACTTGCAGGACTAGATTAAAAATGAAGAAAAAAAGGGAGGTATTATATTGTAATATTTTGAGCCCCAAAATGTGCAATTATTGAAACTATATTTTTCTATAAATAGAAGCCCATTCTTCTTAAATTTCTCACCAATTCACTAAAGCTATAGAGCAATTATTATAAAGAGAAATTATAGAGAGAAAGAAAAAAACAAGCCTGCTACCTCACCATTCAAGTATCCAGTTTTTTTCTGAGGTAAGGGATATCATTATTGTGGTAAGGGATATTATTATTTTAGTAAAGGGTATTATTTCTTTCGTGTATTCATGAAGAGAGCTATTGTTATTCCATTCTTTATTATTATGTTGGAATAACATGTCTATCCGAAGTATTACAAACATGGTAAAATTCTTCTGTTATTCCATTCTTTATTATTCTGTTGGAATATCCTGTCTGTGCGAATTACGCATGACCTGGTTTATTTATTATTCTGTTGGAATACCATGTCTGTGCGGATTACGCATGACCTGGTTCTATTATTTATTATTCTGTTGGAATAACTTGTCTGTGCGGTCTATCGCATGCTTGGTGAGTTCTTCTGTTATTCCATTCTTTATTACTCTGCTGGAATAACCTGTCTATGTGGATTACCACATGCATGGTGAATGATCCTTCGTATTCATTCTTTATTAAATTGTAGAAATGATATGTCTACGTGGATTACAGTATGGCGGGTGATAATCCATTTACAGTTTTGTATATTCTATTATACTCATATGAGATATCATTTATTTTCTACTCGTCATGGAATATCATTTTCTTTGATATTTTTTTATAAATTACTATTCATGGGTTACTATTCACCCGATTACTATTTACTCTAGTATTATTCACTCGGGTATTCGGGGCACTTCTCGTGTCGAAGTACTATTCACGAGTTACTATTCTCGGGTTGCTATTTATCCAAATTACTATTCACCCGAATATTATTCACTTAGGTATTTGGAGTACTTTTCATGTCGAGATACTATTCACGAGATACTATTCCCGAAGTACTATTCATAGGGTACTATTCACGAGATACTATTTACCCGAAAAATATATTTCTTTTCTGTCCAAATTATTTTTGGTACATGAATATTATTCTTGAATTTTACTCCACAAAGCAGTATCATGTTGACAATTTGGATATTTTTAAACTCTGGATAAATTTAAAGTCTTTAATATTTATCTTTGATTTTGTTTGATTAATGCTTATATCATTGTCATCATCCTCATGCTTATATTGTGATGAAAGTCATCTTTGGCTTACGTGCATAGATGGACTGTTGGTTGGTATGATTATGATCAGGGATCATTCGGTATAATCATGATCCGTAATGTTAAAGATGATATGTTGTCTGATAGCTTTGGCCCGTAGTGCAAAGATGGACATGTATATGACATGGTCATGACCACTGGTGATACTAATGAATATCCTTGGTCGTAGTGCAGGGATAATTCGATGATGTGATTAGCAGGATCATGACCATTAGTTAACAGTTGAATGTCTTTGACCGTAGTACACTGACAGGCAATTGATTGGTATGATCATGACAATTGGTTTTATAGTTGAATATCTTTGGCCAGTAGTGCAAAGATAGACAACTGATTGGTATGATCATTGTTATTATATTTGAATATCTTTAGCCTTTGGGGTAAGGATATTGAGTAAATATTCTATTAAGCCTTTGTGGCAATGAGAAATTGTCGATTTACATGATTATAAATATGAATTGTGAACTTAATTATAATCTTTAGTGGTTCAGGTGAAGATAGGTGATGAAAGTTCTCTTTGTCTTGGGTACAACAAAGAACTGTTGATAAGTATTACAGGAATGAAATATTAACGATGGACTTTTAATTTGGAGGAGAAAGTAGACATTATGTTCTACTTGACTCTTCTAATGGATTGTTGATTTCGCTGTAATTATGGTTGAAAATATTTATTATCTACCATATGTTCTAAATCTCTGATTTATTCTGATGAAGGCTGTTGATAAATTAATTATCTTAGCCATAATATTCTTTACTGAGCAAGTTTTGCTCACCCTTTTGCTTCACAATTTCTTTCAGGTATTAAGAGTGTAGCTGGGTCGAGCGGGGATAACAGGGAAATAGTGTGATGGTCCGAGACTGTCGAAGTTTCTCAATACATTATAAGACGGCATGACTGGCAATATATAATTGTATTGAAGACCTAAGATGTGTGTGTCGTATTTTATACGTCACTTAATAATTGATTTTGGTGAACAACAATAGGGTGATGAGAACCTGACTTTGAAAGCGTCAAAAGTGTACCTCATTAAGAATTAACATGATAGTAATCTTCTCATTTTTCTTTGGGGTCTATTGGGTCAACCAAGGGTAATTCTATGGACATATGATATTTATCATAAACCTAGACGCATGGCCTCCAATGTACGAAGGTTTTCTTGAGCACTTTCCAAAGATTTTAATTTCTAAAATAGTTTTTGACTGTACTTTTATGTAAAGTACCATTGTAAGGTTGTGGTCGAGGCACCATGAGAGTTGCATACATTTGTATTAAAACTCACAGTTTAACTGTGGTCGTATTCTGCACGACAGTTCAACAGTTGTATAAATGAAGTTCGTAAATAATTTTTATAGTGTTAGATCTGGCGACTCAGAATGGGTCGTGTGGACATATTTTGGGGGCGTCACAAATGGTATCAGAGCTTAGGGATATGGTCGCTGGCGAAGATATGAGTCTAGAACTAGGAGGGGAGAGACGAGTAATATACTTCGCTAGTGTGTGACTTACCTAAGCTGAAATTGTTTACTTGATAAGTTGACAAATTGTGATATGTCAATTAACCTTTGTTTTGAAGATATATTCTAGAATGATATCTGAAATACAGGAGATGAGCAATAGAAAAATCATGATAGAGAGAAAATAACCGGGAAGGTACAATCTGAAAAGAAAGCAAGGCATTCTCATCTCTTCGAATGCCAGGTACGTACGTAAATTTCGAGGGTGAAATTTCATAAGGAGGGGAAATTGTGAGATCCCAAATTTTATGAATAAAGATTTAAATTTCTCAAAATATTTTTTTTGAATATTATGGTGTGAATTTGATATAATGTTATAGTTGTGGGTAATATTTATAAATTTTGTAAAGTAAGCAAGTTGTTATATAATATTCAATTAGTCAGGGAATATTCATTTTAACAGGGAATATTCATACGACGGTACAATCATTAGTGGACCCCACAACGGAAGTATTGTCGTAATTAAAAAACGACGGAATTATCTTTTTATAAAAATAACGGCGAAAGTGTTACCGTTAAAACTGTTGAACTACCCGGTAGTAAAAGTACAGTAATACGCGTGGTTGCATAGTAGCACACGGTATTGATTATTGATGCTTACGTAAGAAGTCACTCAGTTATACTCAATTATTGCTACAGTAATTACTGCATTATATCTCTCATATTATTGATTCAGTTATTGTCACAGTATCATCTGCATTATATGATATATTATTAAATAAATAATTGAGACGACAAAGTTATTCATATTATTATTTACAATATTGACAATGTCCAGAAAGTTCTGTCATGGAGAGGTTTGGTCATCTAATTGTGCGCCAATAAGGAGAAATCTTTATCGGAAAGCCCCCTCTTTCTTAGGAATGATCTGGTTGTTAAATATTGTGAGTTATAATATTATTGATGAATAAGTTCTTGTTGATTAAAGATGAAATTGATAGTTCCATTGTGTTAGAATTATTAGTATTAGTGAAAATTAACATTTATTTCGATAATAATTGATGTTTGGAGGTTATATTGATCAATCGGGTAATTCACCGGATAAATGAGTAATTAATTACTATTAATTCACATGCTTATAACTATGTGTTCACATGTATGTACTATTGATTCATATGATTTACTATTAGGGAAATTGGTGCAAGATTGTCTAGAAAGTTCTGTCAAGGAGAGGTTTGGTCACCTAATTGCGCGCCAATAAAGAAAAATTCTTATCGGAAAGCCCTCTCTTTCCTGAAAATGATCTGGTTGTTAAATATTGTTCGTGCGATTTTTGGTGCAGTTTTAGTTCCAATTTGGTTACTTGCTCAGCCCTAGCGTCACATCAGTAACATAAGTGAGTAAAGTTTAGTAGCATAAGACAAAATTAAGGGGAGAAAGAAGAGGAAATTGACCAACAAGTTGAATCGGCTGGATTGGATTCAACAATTTTGACAACACAAAAATATTTGTAAGATATTTTTACAGTTATTTAGTATTATTATTAATATTATTGTTATTGTTTTTATTATTGGTATTGTTATTAATATTTTTATTGTGATTAAAAAATAATAGTAATAATATTAATATTAGCTATTATCATTATTATTATAATTATTATTATGGTTTTTGCTATTATTGTTGTAGTTATTGTTATCCATTTGGTTAATATTATTTTATTATTATTATTGTTGTAGTTGTTGTTATCCATTTGGTTTTATTATTAACCTACCAACTGCTTTTGACTTGGTTAGTGCATTAATTCAAACCCTTCCTCCCAACTAGCAAAAAAAAACAACGTGAAATTGTGGTTTTTTTATTTGTTTAATTGTGGCACAATGTAAAATAAAGGCCACATGTTTGATGAAACAAACAAAAATCGACAAGAAAACAATACAAAATTAAATAAACTTAAGAAAATTACGTGTTCTTCCATCATCTAGCCTTTATTTATTTATTTTTATGTATTAATTGGTGGCATCAAACAAAAAATTATTATGTATTAATGAGTAAATGTAAGACCCCAACTTTCATAAATAAAGATTAATTTTTCTTGAAATATATTTTTGAATATTATGGTGTAGATTTTATATAATGCTATAGTTATGGATAATATTTATAAATTTTTCAAAGTAAGCAAGTTGATATAAAATATTCGATTGGTTGTGGAATATTTTTTTTGTCAGGAAATATCTGTACGACGACACCATCATTGGTGGACCCCACAACGGAATAACTGTCGGAGTTAGAAAATGACAGAAATATCTTTTTATAAAAATTACGGCGAAAGTTTTACCGTTAACTACTGGAATACCCGGTGATAAAAATACAGTAATACGCGTGGTTGCATAGTAGCACACGGTATTAATTATTGATGCTTACGTAAGAAGCTACTCAGTTTACTCAATTATTGCTACAGTAATTGCTGCATAGTATCTCACGTTATTTGATTCAATTATTGTCATAGTATCGTCTACATAATATTTTATATTATTAAATCAATAATTGAGACGACAAAGTTATTTATATTATTATTTACAATACTGACGATGCCTAGAAAATTCTGTCGAGGAGAGGTTTGGTCACCTAATTGCGCGCCAATAGGGAGAAATCCTTATCGAAAAGCCCCATCTTTCCTGGGAATGATATGGTTGTTAAATATTGTGAGTTATAATATTAATGATAAATAATTGTTGAAATATTAAAAATGTGTTTATTAAAGATAAATGATTTGTGGTAAATATTTATTTAATTTTTGATATAAATATAGGGATTTGTTATGAGGCGTTTGTTGTAAGTTTGACTTAGTATTCCATGGGATGATTTACTAATTTTATGGATCGTCAGTGGTGGTTTTAATAGTAAATCAATCTGGACCGTCGGTGGTGGTTTTAATAGTAAATCAATCTAGACCGTCGGTGGTGGTTTTAAAAGTAAATCAATCTGGACCGTCGGTTGTGATTTTAATAGTAATCAATATGGACTGTCCGTTCTAATAGTAAATCAATCTGGACCGGTCGTGAATCAGTTACTATTTAGTCCATTATCCTATAAATAGAAGCTTAATTCTTCTTTCATTCTCACCAATTCACTGAGACTCAAAAGAAAAACTATAGAGAGCAAGAAGAAGAGTATTTTGCTCCTTCACTATTGTAGTATCCAGTCTTCTACTAAGGTAATGGGTGTTATTTCTTTCGTATTCATAAGGAATACTATTTTTTGTATTCATCCGTTAATATGTGGGAATAACCTGTCTACGCGGATTACGTACCGCATGACAGGTGAAAATCTATTTGCAATTTCGTATATTATTTCTTTTCATATTCTTAAATCTAAACTTACTATGGTAAGTATTGCTTCTATAATTCCTGAAATTAGTGAAATATTCTTGAGTTTTGTGCTTCATCTAGTATCGTTTTATTGGAATATTGATCTGAACTTTCTTATTAAATATCAATATTTTCACCCGAGGTACTATTCACTCAGTTACTATTCACTCAAATATTATTCACCCGAGGATTTGGGATACTTTTCATACCGAGTTACTATTTACGGGTTACTATTCACTCGGGTATTCAGGGTATTTTTTATGTCGGGGTACTATTCACGGAGTACTATTCTCGAAGTACTATTCACGAGATATTATTCACGACAAAAAATAATTTCTTTTATGTCCAAGATTATTTTTGATACATGAATATTATTCTTGAATTTTACTCCACAAAGTAGTATCATGTTGACAATTTGGATATTTTTAAACTTTGGATAAATTTAAAGTCTTTAATATTTATCCTTGATCTCGTTTGATTGAATTTTTATATCATTGTCATCATCCTCATGATTATATTGTGATGAAAGTCATCTTTGGCCGTAGTGCATTGATGGACTGTTGATTGGTATGATTATGGCCAGGGATAATTTGGTATAATCATGACCTGTAATGTTACAAATGATAAAAGTCCTCATTGCCCGTAGTGCATCGATGGACAATTGTTGGCATGATCATGACCATTGATGATTACACGAATATCCTTGGCCCGTAGTGCAGGGAAAATTCGTGGACGTGATACTAATGAATATCATTGGCCAATAGTGCAGGGATAATTCAATGATGTGGTTTATTTATTAAGCTGAGTCACATCGATAAAATTGATGATAAACTTTTTAAATCATAGAAGATAGTAGATATAATACTCTATTTGACTCTTCTAATGGATTGCTTGTTTCACTGCAGTTAAACTTGATGTTTATTGTATTTCATCAGTTTAACACTGTTAAAGGCTAACGATAATTTATTCTGCAATATCTTAGTCATAATATTTCTTACTAGGCTTGTTGAGCTCACCCTTTTACTTTCATTATTCTTTTCAGGGAACATAGCCGGGACTAGTCGAAAAACGAAGTGATGGTTCGAGATGGTTGTTTTAGTAATCATCACTATTTAGTATGATAATAAATGTAATGAGGGTTGAATTTGAGTTTGGATATTATCTATGAGACAATATTCGTGTAAAAACTCTCAGCTCATATTGTATTTGTATTTGTATTCAGTACCATGTATTTGGTGACCCAAGATGGGTGATGCATACATATTTTGGGGGCGTCACAGTTGGAATCAAAGCTTAGGGATATGATCCCTGGCTGAGATGTGAGACTAGAACTAGGTGGGGAGAGACGGTTAATTCCTTCACTAGTATAACCTACCTAAGTTTATTTGTTATTTAATTAGTCGGTCAGAATATAGGGATAATATGTGGTATGCCAATTAACCCTTATTTTGTGGCAGTATTTGAAAATGGCATCTGAAAATGTTGAGATAAATAATGAAGCACAAGAGATCGTGGAGTCACCACAAATCAATAACCAGGATAATGTGCATCAGGAAGGCGACAATCCTCATGTGAATAACAACACCAACCAAATGATGAACGATGGGATGTTCAGAGACTTTATGCAACTCATGCAACATCAAGCGAGAACGACTCCTGTTCAAAATACAGGTGGAAACACTGGCAACTCTCAGATGGTCACCGCTAAGCAGTTCAAGGAGTTGGGACCACCAGAGTTTTTGGGAGAGCCAAACCCACTTAAGGCGGAGACGTGGATAAAGCGGATCACTAAGATATTTGATGTCTTGGGATGCTCCAAGGAGCAAAAGGTTCCCTTTGCCACCTTCATGTTGTGAGGAGAGGCAGATTACTGGTAGGAATCTGTAAAGCGTACTCAGCCTGCCGCACTGAAGATTTCTTGGAAAAAGTTCCAAGAACTATTTAAAGACAAGTTCTTTTCCGAAAGTATTCATCACATGAAAGAGGTAGAGTTCATCAAGCTGGAGCAAAACAATATAACCGTGTCGTAGTACGAAGCTAAGTTTACCGAGTTATCCCGGTTTGCGTCCCACTTGGTTGATAATGAGGAGAGAATGACGCGGATGTTTCTAAAAGGTTTAAAACCCGAGATACGTTAATACTTAATTTCTCACAAACTGTGTTTGTATTCAGATGTTATAAATAGGTCTCAGTTATTGGAACACGATAATGAGTCAACCCAACTAAGAGAGAGCAGCCGACAAATCGATAATACCCGTGATAGCAGTCATCGAAGCGGTGACAACAAACGTGGAGGGAATCAATATGCTAGAAATGGTAACCACTTCGGTGGTAATCATGGCCAAGACAATAGGAGTGAAAATTTCAAGAAGAGGAGATTCAATAATGATGGAAAGACGTCAGCACCAGCACCCGTTGTTAAAGAAAGAGAACGATCACCGATCGTATGCTACAAATACGAAAGGGAGGGACACATCAGTCCGAACTGTACGCATAAATCCAAAGCGTGTTATAATTACGGAAGAGAAGGTCAACTATCCCAATTTTGTCGTGCAGTAAAGTCAAGTCCATCAGGGATGGAGGCACCGAAGGCCGTCCCAGAGAAGTCAAAGTCGGTAGTTCAAGAGAGAGCATTTGTCGTGACCTCCCAGAAAGTGAGGAACCCAAATAAAGTCATCACGGGTAAGTTAATCATAAACTCTTGTGGATTTTATACCTTATTTGATACCGGTTCTACCCAATCTTTTATTTCTCTTACTTGCGCTCAACGTTTAAATTTGACTCCGGAGAAATTAGACTTTGACTTATCGGTTGAAACTACGTTGGGGGAAACCTTTATTACATCCACTGTTTATAAGTCTTGTTTGATTCAAATCGGTAACCGCATGTTACCTGTCGATCTTATCTCTTTGAAAATACTTGCATTCGATGTGATTTTAGGGATTGATTGGTTAAATACTCATCATGCAAAAATTGATTATTTTCGTAAGGTTATTAGCTTTCATATTCTTAACCAATCTATTATGCGAATTCAAGCAACCAAACCACTAAAGTTAATCACTGTCATATCAAGCCATAAAGCTATTCGTTTATTGAAAAATGGATGTCAAGCTTTCTTAGCCCATGTCACAGATTTAAACAAAAATACGTTAGATTTGAATAATATTTCTATTGTTAATAAATTTTCTGACGTATTCCGTGAATAACTTCCTGGCCTACCCCCAGAGCGTGAAATCGAGTTTTGTATCAACCTTGAACCCGATACAAAACCCATTTTCAAAGCCCCATATCGAATGGCTCCTATTGAACTTCAAGAGTTAAAAACTCAACTACAGGAATTGTTAAACATCAGTTTCATTCATCCTAGTACGTCTCCTTGGGGTGCTTCTGTTCTATTCGTAAAGAAGAAAGATGGAAGTATGCGACTTTGTATTGACTATCGCAAGTTGAATCATGTCACCATCAAAAATAGGTACTCGTTGCCTCGCATTGATGACCTGTTTGACCAGTTGCAAGACACCAAATTCTTTTCAAAGATCGATTTTCGTTTCGAATATCAACAGTTAAAGATTAAAACTGATGACATTCCAAAGACTGCTTTTAGAACTCAGTACGGGCATTATGAATTCCTAGTCATGCCTTTTGGATTGACTAATGCTCCTTCTGCCTTCATGGATATAATGAACCAAGTATTCAAGGAATATTTGGATCATTTCGTGGTTGTCTTTGTTGATGACATTCTCATTTACTCCAAAAGTCGTGAAGATCATGAGCAACACTTGAGGCTGATACTACAAAAGCTTCGTGAGAACAAATTATATGCCAAGTTAAAGAAATGCGATTTCTGGCTTAAGGAAGTAGCATTCCTTGGGCACGTGATATCAAATCATGGAATACCTGTTGACCCGACAAAGATTGAAGCAATTCAAAGCTGGGAGCAACCTAAGTCTGTAACCGAAGTACGTAGCTTTCTGGGCTTAGCTGGTTATTATCGAAGATTCGTGGAAGGATTTTCTCGAATCTCTACTCCATTAACTCAGCTGACTCAGAAAGATACAAAATTCGTTTGGAGTGAAGAATGTGAGAAGAGTTTTCAAGAACTCAAGAGGAGACTCATTTCAGCACCTGTTCTGACGATACCATCTGGTTTGGAGAGATTTGTCATCTACAGCGATGCTTCAGGCAGAGGGTTAGGATGTGTTCTCATGCAACATTAGAAAGTCATGGCCTATGCCTCATGACAACTCAAAGAATATGAGAGGAATTATCCTACTCATGATCAAGAGTTGGCAGCTGTCGTTTTCGCACTAAAGATCTGGAGGCATTACCTGTATAGAGAGAAAGTGGAGATCTATACGGATCATAAAAGCCTCAAATATTTCTTCACCTAAAAGGAACTCAACATGCGGTAACGATGTTGGCTTGAGTTGTTGAAAGATTACAATCATACAATTCAATACCATCCTAGAAAAGCGAACGTGGTAGCTGACGCATTGAGTAGAAGATCATATGCGGGTACGAGTGCGATATTGTCAACGCAAAGGCCCATTTTGTATGACTTGCAAAGGATGGAGATAGAGATAAAGAATCTAGGGACCCATGTGATGATGGCAAATACACGAATAGAACCGACTTTAATCAATAAAATTAAAGATGCTCAACCTACGGACTTGGAGCTAATGCGTATGAAGAAGAAAGTGCAAGAAGGTGCTATTTCAGAAGCAAGAATCAATTAAGAAGGAATACTTCGAGTCAACTCCAAACTTTATGTTCCAAACGACCCTGATTTAAAGTATAAGATTATGATGGAGGCGCATAACACACCATTTGTAATCCATCCTAGGAGTACCAAAATATATTGTGCTCTTCGACATACATTTTGGTGGAACAATATGAAGAGAGAGGTACCGGAGTTTATCTCAAGGTGTCTAACTTGTCAATGAGTCAAGGCGGAGTATCAAGTGCCAAAAAGTCCATTGCAACCACTTGAAATTCCAGAATAGAAGTGGGAGCACATTACCATGAATTTTGTTACTGGTCTTCCCAAGGTTTCTCAAGGCATAGATGCGATTTGGGTTATTGTTGATAGATTGACCAAGTCTGCTCATTTCTTACCTATACGAGAAACTTATTCACTTGAATGTCTTGCTCGTATGTACATAAATGAGATTGTAAGACTGCATGGCATGTCAGTATCCATAGTTTCTGATCGAGACCTAAGATTCACTTCACGATTTTGGGTTAATTTGCAAAAAGCTATGGGCACGGATTTACGATTTAGTTCGGCATATCATCCTCAGACGGACGGGCAGTCGGAGAGGACTATTCAAACTCTTGAAGATCTATTAAGACTCTGTATCCTTAACTTCAAGAGAAGTTGGGAAAAGTTCTTGCCATTAGTGGAATTCTCTTACAACAACATTTATCAAGAAAGTATTGACATGGCTCCATTTGAGGCGTTGTATGGACGCAAGTGTCGTTTTTCAGTATGCTGGGACGAGATGGGTGAAGCAACGTTATTGGGACTGGAGTTGGTACATATGACTACAGAAAAGATTCAAATGATCCGACAACGTATAAAAACCTCACAAGATCGACAAAAGAGTTATGTTGATCTTCATCGAAAGGACGTGAAATTTAATATAGGTGATCATGTGTTGTTACGTGTTTCTCCATGGAAAGGAGTTACAAGATTTGAAAAGAGTGGAAATCTCAATCCTTGATTCATTGGGCCATTTGAAATCCTCGATTGAGTAGAAACTATGGCTTATAGGCTCGCCTTACCGCCAAGTATGTCTCGTGTTCATAAAGTTTTTCACATATCTACGTTATGTAAAAATGTGGAAGACTCGAACCACATTATTCAGTTAGAACCAGACGAAATAGCGGAAGATTTAATGTGACACCCCCAAATCCGGGTACTTCGATTCCACGGGATTTGGTGTTCACTGTACAAGCATCATCAATCTATCTACCCATAAATAATATTAAACCATACAATAGATAGAAATCATAAATAAATCTCTTCCCTTAAGGGTTACATCAACTGAATCATAAATAAATCCCAGGTTACTCTAACCTTAAAACATCTGTGCAGAATTCTAAACAAATAAGTCTTAAACAACATCATAAGTCTTAAACATAAATACGTCATCAATTAAAATAACAAGTCTTCATCACTTGCTAACTTTGCCCTTGCCTTTACTAGTGGAGGGTTCATCGCTTCTTTCATTCTTAACTGCAATGTTATTATTAAGCAAGAGTGAGCACAAATGCCCACGAGTATAAAAAATGAAACAACAGTATAATAACATGCGAATAATCAACGACATCTGAATAAAGCTTAACTTTTGAATCAAGAATAAATAACATGAATCAAAAGAATTCTGAGGGTCATAAGACCTTGAACTATGTCCTAGGTTAACAAGGGTTATACTTGAAACCTTTAACAGTCATAAGACTATGGACCTTCTTCTCGTACTTAGGGGGATCAGCCCTTAGTACCATACTGTGCACAATATCTTAACGCTAAAGCGTAATTAATCCCCTATACAGGATTGTTCATCTCAGTTTGACATTCGAGTCCGCACCAAAGGAAGTTTGGTTTGGATAATTTCATCAAGGGTTCTGAAATTTAGAACGCTCATCAACTAAGGACTAGTTGAATCAATAAGGTTCACTAGTCTAATAAGGTTCAACAATAATTGATATTTGATTAGAATAATAATCTCAAAAGTATACAATAGGACAATTATTGTATAACTGAATCATGCTTTGGAAAGATAATTAATCTTTAATATCATGCTTGAACTTGAATAATAACAAGGATAATTTATTCAAGGTAAATAATAAACTTGAACAATAATGACAAGTGGGGTTAGGGAAACTTTCTCAACATAAAAGTAACGTTTAAGTTAAAATAAACTTGCTCAATAGAATGGAGTTAGGGATAGGATACTTGCCTCGTGCGTAGATTACACTTTAACTAAGCACGTGCTTTGAATTAAATCCTATATACCATTCACATTCAATACCAGTTAATTACAACTTAACTAATCAACATAAACCCATTCTCTTTGTCTACTTTGATTATTGACTATACTTAATCACTTTATCACATTTACTGCCACATAATACCACTTCATGAATAATAATCTAATTATGAAATCAATAATTTAATCCACATGTAATTATGTTATTTACATGTTATACAACTATTTTATCATCACATTATTCTTCTAACATGTTTACATGTTCATTACAATAATCCACTAACACATTGTTAGACTTAAACATTTTTAAAATCTCATTTCTGAGTTTTCTGGGGAGTGGCGCTGCGGCGCCACGTTTGAACTGGCCCTTGGCGCTGCGGCGCCATGGCGCTGCGGCCGGGCCTCTGGCGATGCGGCGCGGTGGCGCTGCGGCGCGGGAAATGAACAGGCAGCCGGCGCTGCGGCGCGGCGTACCAGGTACAGAAATGGCAGTTCGTGAAAATCGCAGAACTTGCCAATTTCTCCCAATTTCTTAAAGTTCTACTCGAAATTAAACATACCCATATGCTATAATTTGTATATAATCATTACCCAACATTTATATACTGACAAAACCAATTTTAAACACTTATTAACAGATTTAAAGCCTAACAAAATTACTGACTTTGATGTTCGTGAAGTTTAGAAAACTTTATATGAAAATTCTCCCTACGGATTCGTTATAACACCGAATCCGTTCATTTAAACTCCGATCTCTCCGTATCGACATGCTCAATAATGTAAGGGTGTAAAATTTAGGGATAATATATGATCAATACATTAATTATCACGTATAAGGCCATATGGCCATATCACGTACTCTGTTTATTTTGAAAAATATACGTATGACATGCTTTCATGAATTTGATGTTATGGTTTACAACATATACATAATTAAACACAATTTGATATAACATAACACAATTTCTCACTTCACAGAGATTAACAGAATATATGAAAGCCATAATCATAAAACTTAAAAAGACGTGAAATAAGAATTTGGGTTTGGAGAAAATTACCCAGAGTATGAATGAGTAGAATTAAAACCTTCTCAATTAATCCTTTAATTCACACAACTTACACTCTCCTTCAAAAATTTCTAAATCTCTCTCTCTGTGATGCTATGCCAGACTTAACAAATGAAGAAAAGAAAAGACGTCGATAAAAGAACTGGCGTATTATGGTCAGTTAACCCAGTCATGGGTTAACTGCCCATAACCTCCCTTAGTGCCATGTTTGGCTTAGCAAATTAATTCAAAACTATTTAATTTAATAGAGCTTTATAATATAGTTTAATTAATGTCACACTCTTATAAGATAAATCTAATATTTTATTTACTTTACTTTAAATAAAATATAATAATTTCTCATAAATTCACGTAGTCATAATATTAATTATCTCTTTAATAAATAATAATAATTTATTAAATCTCTAATTAATAATTAAATTAATTAAAATAACATCATGCTTAATTAAATAATTCATTTAATTCAATAAGCTCACATAATCACATACTTTGAATATTAAAAATTCTCTACATTAATTTAATAAATATAACACATATAATTAAATTAATCTACCACAATTGCATCAATTAATTATTAAATCTAATAAATAAATCCTTGAAAAATATTTATTTAATTTAATAAATATTTAAAATTAATTTACAAAATTCTCGTTCGTCACATCTTTTCCTCCTTAAAAGGATTTTGTCCCCAGAATCACGACTCAATAAATTCGACCCGTTACATTATCCCCCCTTACAAAGATTCTGTCCCCAGAATCGCTTACAAATAATTAAGTAAATAAATGAGAGTAATTCTTCATCATATTCTCTTCGAGTTCCCACGTAGCTTCTTCAGCGTTGTGGTTCCTCCAAATTACCTTAATAGAAGGTATAACTTTATTTCTGAGAACTTGTTCTTTTCGGTCAACAATTTGGACAGGAATTTCTTCATAAGATAAGTCTTTCTCAAAATGCAGGGGTTCGTATTCAATTACATGCTTGTAATCAGGTTTGTAAGGTCGTAACACAGAAACATGGAAGACGTTGTGGATATTCTCGAGTGCTGGAGGTAAGGCTACCTCGTACGCAACTTCTCCAATTCTTCTCAGTACTTCAAAGGGTCCAATAAATCTTGGGCTCAATTTTCCTTTCTTTCCGAACCTGATCTTTCCCTTCCAGGGAGAGACTTTCAAGAAAACATAACTACCAGATTCAAACTCGATAGTTTTACGATGTGGATCAGCGTATTTCTTCTGTCGATCTTGAGCCGCTACCAGACGGGCTCGGATTACTTTGACTATTTCTGCCGTCTGCTGTACCAGTTCTGGCCCTAGCAATTGTCTTTCACCAACTTCATCCCAGTTAAGTGGAGTTCTGCACTTTCTGCCGTATAACGCTTCGTAAGGCGGCATACCAATACTAGCGTGGTAACTGTTGTTGTAGCCGAACTCTACTAACGGTAGGTGATCATCCCAATTTCCTTTGAAGTCTATTATACAGGCTCGTAACATATCTTCCAGTGTTTGAATCGTTCGTTCGCTCTGTCCGTCTGTTTGAGGGTGGTAAGCTGTACTCATTCACAGTTGTGTACCCATGCATTCCTGAAGACGTTTCCAAAAATTTGATGTGAAGCGCGGATCCCTATCGGAGACAATAGACACCGGCACTCCGTGCCTCGAAACAATCTCTTTCACATATAGTCTTGCCAACTGATCTAAGTTAAATCTGATTTTGATAGGAAGGAAGTACGCGAATTTTGTCAGTCGGTCAATGATAACTCATACTGCGTCGTAGCCTTTCTGAGTCGTCGGAAGGCCAACCACGAAGTCAATCGTAATATGTTCCCATTTCCATTCTGGGATCTCCAACGGTTGTAGCAATCCACTCGGTCTCTGATGTTCTGCTTTAACTTTCTGACATGTCAGGCATTTGGCAACACATTCTGCAACATCACGCTTCAAATTTGGCCACCAGAAATATTGTCTAAGATCTTGGTACATCTTGGTACTACCAGGGTGAATTGAATATCGTGAACTATGAGCCTCACTCAAAATTTCTTCCTTAATTTCTTGTACTGGCGGAACCCAAATTCTGCTTTCAAATCTCAATATTCCTTCCTTATCCATCTTAAATCTTGGTTCGGTTCCTTCAGATATCTTCGATGTTACCTTTTTGCATTCATCATCCTGAAGTTGAGCCTCCTTCACTCTATCTAGTAGAGTTGTACCAGATTGCATCTGAATAGCTTCTCATCAATCTCCATAGGATACTTCACTTCTAACTCCATTTTCTCCATATCTGCAATTAGCTCCTGCTGAGCAGTCAACATCATCAATTTCTCACGACCCCTTCTACTTAAGGCGTCGGCAACCACATTAGCCTTACCCGGATGGTATAAAATCTCACAGTCATAATCCTTGATTAATTCCAACCATCTTCTTTGACGCATATTCAAATCTTTCTGTGTAAAAATATATTTCAGACTCTTGTGGTCCGTATATATTTCACACTTCTCCCCGTATAGATAGTGCCTCCAAATTTTCAAAGCAAAAACAACTGCAGCTAACTCCAAATCATGGGTTGGGTAACCCTTCTCGTAATCCTTCAACTGCCGTGATGCATACGCAATGACTTTGCCGTTTTGCATCAGCACACAGCCAAGTCCTTTATGCGACGCATCGCTAAAAACAACAAAATTTCCTTTATCATCCGGAAGAGATAACACAGGCGATGTACTCAACCTCTTCTTTAATTCTTGAAAACTCTCCTCACACTTCTCCGTCCAAACAAATTTCACAGCTTTTCGAGTTAAATTCGTTAACAGAGTTGCGATTTTAGAAAAATCTTGTATGAATCTTCTATAATATCCTACTAATCCAAGAAAACGTCTTACTTCTGACGGCGTTCTCGGCTGATCCCAGTTAATCACAGCTTCTACTTTGGATGGATCTACCGAAATTCCATCTTTATCGATTACTCTCTCGATCCAGAATTCGCATTTTGAAAATTTAGCATACAACTTCTCCCTTCTCAATACTTCCAACGTTAACCTCAAGTGTTCTTCGTGTTCTTCTTTGGTTTTGGAATATACCAAAATGTCGTCTATAAATACCACCACGAATTTGTCCAAAAACGGCTTGAATACACCATTCATTAGTCCCATAAATGCTGCAGGAGCATTCGTAAGACCAAACGACATTACTAAAAACTCATAATGACCATATCGCGTTCGGAACGCTGTCTTCAGTACATCCTCTGGCCTCACCTTCAGTTGGTGATAACCACTCCTCAAGTCAATCTTGGAAAAGTATTTTGCTCCCTTCAATTGATCGAACAGATCATCAATCCTCAGTAATGGATATCTGTTCTTAATCGTGATCTTATTTAATTCTCTGTAGTCAATGCAGAGCCTCATCGATCCGTCCTTCTTTTTCACGAACAACACCGGTGCTCCCCACGGCTATACGCTCGGTTGAATGTGCTTTTTGTCCAACAATTCTTGTAGTTGTACCATTAATTCCTTCATCTCTACTGGCGCCATTCGGTATGGTGCCTTCGATATTGGAGCAGTTCCGGGCGCCAAATCAATCACAAAGTCTACTTCTCTATATGGTGGAAGTCCTGGCAAATCGTCTGGAAATACATCGATGAAGTCCCTCACAATCGGTATCTCCTCTACCTTCGGGTTCTCTTTTCGACTGTTGACTATGTAAGCTAAATATCCTACACAGCCTTGTCTTAATAACTTCCTGGCCTGCAACGTTGTCAGACAACTCGCTTGTCTAGGCGACTTGCTACCATAAAACACAACCTTTGACAGAGTCATAAGGTTAATACACTTCTTTTGGCAGTCAATTACAGCCCCATAATTGGATAGCCAATCCAGTCCCAATATAACGTCGAATTCTCTCAATCGAATAGGGATAAGATCTACGTTCATGATATTACCCTTAATATTCACTCTACAATTCTTATACACATACTTAACAGGAATTATCTCTCTATTCGCAATTTCTATAATCATGGGATATTCCAATTCATCCGTAAGCAAATCTAAACTATTAGCAAAGTCATCGGATATAAAGGAACAAGTAGCACCCGAATCAAACAAAACATAAGCATTAATTTCATTGATCGGAATGATACCTGACACCACCTCACGAGACTGGATTGCATCCTGCACCGTCATATTAAAAGTTCTGGCGGTTGGTCGGTTTGTTGCAGGTGGTCCGGTGATGGTTAAGGTATTTCCACTGCTATTTCCCCGGTTTCCTCCTTGTCCTGATCCTCCCGATCCCTTCTTGGGACAGTCTCTTGCTAAATGATCTTTCGAACCACAGTTGAAACAAGCACCCTTCTTTGGGTTTGGACAATTTGGTGCTATGTGGCCTTCCTGACCACAATTGTAGCACACTCTCTTTCCCTTCAAACAAACTCCTAGATGTGCCTTGCCGCAAGTCGGACATGCTTCTATCTTCTTTTTCTGCCCTCCGTGTTGATTTCCAGCTGTCGAGTTATCCGTCCACTTCCTCTTCTGATTAGTATTATTTCCAGTATTACTTCCACCAGTCTTGTTATTACCTTCATTCTCACTCTTTTTCTTTTTCTGTTCTTGGTTGTACTTAGTCACTGCATCACTTCCTCCTTCTGCGAGAATGGCCTTTTCCAAAACTCCCACAAACGTGTTAAGTTGAAACATTGATACCTTGCTGTATACCCAAGGCTTCAGTCCTTGTTCGAATCGTCTGGCTTTCCTCTCGTCAGTGTGTACTTGATACGGGGCAAACCTTGCCAACTCATCGAATTTACACCCCCAAATCCGGGTACTTCGATTCCACGGGATTTGGTGTTCACTGTACAAGCATCATCAATCTATCTACCTATAAATAATATCAAACCATACAATAGATAGAAATCATAAATAAATCTCTTCCCTTAAGGGTTACATCAACTGAATCATAAATAAAACCCAGGTTACTCTAACCTTAAAACATCTGTGCGGAATTCTAAACAAATAAGTCTTAAACAACATCATAAGTCTTAAACATAAATACATCATCAATTAAAATAACAAGTCTTCATCACTTGCTAACTTTGCCCTTGCCTTTACTAGTGGAGGATTCATCGCTTCTTTCATTCTTAACTGCAATGTTATTATTAAGCAAGAGTGAGCACAAAGCAAGAGTGAGCACAAATGCCCACATTAAATTAATCTACCACAATTGCATCAATTAATTATTAAATCTAATAATTAAATCCTTGAAAAATATTTATTTAATTCAATAAATATTTAAAATTAATTTACAAAATTCTCGTTCGTCACATTTAACGTATAAAGAGGTACCTATTAAAATATTGGATAAAAAGGAGCATATTCTACGCTCCAAGGTTATACCTCAAGTCAAAGTTTTGTGGAGAAACCACGATATTGAGAAAATGACCTGGGAGTTAGAATCTGAAATGAAATCAAAGTATCCTCACATCTTCGACATACTAGGTATGTACCCTAATTTCGAGGACGAAATTTCATGAGAAGGGGAGGTTGTAAGACCCCAAATTTCATAAATAAAGATTAATTTTTCTCGAAATATATTTTTGAATATTATGGTGTGGATTTGATATAATGTTATAGTTGTGGGTAATATTTATAAATTATTCAAAGTAATCAAGTTGATATAAAATATTCGATTGGTTGGGAAATATTCTTTTTGTCAGGGAATATCCGTACGGCGACACCATCATTGGTGGTCCCCATAACGGAATAACTGTCGGAGTTAGAAAACGACATAAATATCTTTTTATAAAAATAACGGCGAAAATTTTACCGTTAACTACTGGAATACTCGGTGATAAAAATACAGTAATACGCGTGGTTGCATAGTAGCACACGATATTAATTATTGATGCTTACGTAAGAAGCCACTCAGATTATTCAATTATTGTTACAGTAATTGTTGCATAGTATCTCACGTTATTTGATTCAATTATTGTCATAGTATCGTCTGCATAATAATTAAATTATTAAATCAATAATTGAGAGGATAAAGTTATTTATATTATTATTTACAATATTGACGATGTCTAGAAAGTTCTGTCGAGGAGAGATTTGGTCACCTAATTGCACGCCAATAGGGAGAAATCCTTATTGGAAAGTCCCATCTTTCCTGAGAATGATCTAGTTATTAAATATTGTGAGTTATAAGATTAATGATAAATAATTGTTAAAATATTAAAAATGTGTTTATTAAAGATAAATAATTTACGGTAAATATTTATTCAATTTTTGATATAAATATAGGGATTTTTTATGAGGCGTTTGTTGTAAGTTTGACTTAGTATTCCATGAGATGATTTACTAATTTTATGGACCGTCGGTGGTGGTTTTAATAGTAAATCAATCTAAACCGACAGTAGTGGTTTTAATAGTAAATCAATCTGAACCGTCGGTGGTGGTTTTAAAAATAAATCAATCTTGACCGTCGATTATGGTTTTAATGGTAATCAATATGGACCGTCCGTTCTAATAGTAAATAAATCTGGACCGTTCGTGAATCAGTTACTATTTAGTCTATTATCCTATAAATAGAAACTTAATTCTTTTTTCATTCTCACCAATTCACTGAGACTCACAAGAGAAACTATAGGGAGCAAGAAGAAGAGTATTTTGCTACTTCACTATTGCAGTATCCAGTCTTCTACTAAGGTAAGGGGTGTTATTTCTTTCGTATTCATAAGGAATACTATTTTTCGTATTCTTCCTTTAATATGTGGGAATAACTTGTCTACGCGGATTACGTACCGCATGACAGGTGAAAATCAATTTGTAAATTCGTATATTATTTCTTTTCATATTCTTAAGTATTGCTTCTATAATTCCTGAAATTAGTGAAATATTCTTGAGTTTTTCGCTTCATCCAGTATCGTTTCATTGGAATATTGATCTCAACTTTCTTATTAAATATCAATATTTTTACCCGGGGTACTATTCACGGGTTACTATATTCACTCGAATATTATTCACCCGAGGATTCGGGTTACTTTACATACCGAGTTACTATTCAGGGGTTACTATTCACTCGAGTACTATTCACTCGGGTATTCGGATCATTTTTTATGTCGGGGTACTATTCACGGGATACTATTCTCGAAGTACTATTCACGAGATATTATTCACGACAAAAAATAATTTCTTTTATGTCCAAGATTATTTTTGATACATGATTATTATTCTTGAATTTTACTTCACAAAGTAGTATCATGTTGACAATTTAGATATTTTTAAACTCTGAATAAATTTAAAGTCTTTAATATTTATCCTTGATCTCGTTTGATTGAATTCTTATATCATTGTCGTCATCCTTATGCTTATATTGTGATGAAAGTCATCTTTGGCCGTAGTGCATAGATGGAATATTGATTGGTATGATTATAACCAGGGATAATTCG
Organism: Panax notoginseng; assembly: GCA_016801055.1. NCBI lineage: Eukaryota > Viridiplantae > Streptophyta > Magnoliopsida > Apiales > Araliaceae > Panax > Panax notoginseng. The sequence goes on from CM029021.1 coordinate 19,307,501, forward strand.
GTATAATCATGACTTGTAATGTTACGAATGATTAAAGTCCTCATTGGCCCGTAGTGCATTGATGGACAATTGTTGGCATAATCATGACCATTGATGATTACACGAATACCCTTAGCCCATAGTGCAGGGAAAATTTGTGGATGTGATACTAATGAATATCCTTGGCCCGTAATGTAGGGATGATTCAATGATGTGGTTTATATATTAAGCTGAGTCACAGCGATAAAATTGATGATAAACTTTTTAATTCATAGAAGATAGTAGATATCATGCTCTACTTGACTCTTCTAATGGATAGCTTGTTTCGCTGCAGTTAAACTTGATGTTTATTGTATTTTATCAGTTTAACACTGTTGAAGGCTAACGATAATTTATTCTGCATTATCTTAGTCATAATATCTCTTACTGGGCTAGTTGAGCTCACCCTTTTGCTTTCATTATTTTCTTCAGGAAATGAGAACATAGCTGGGACTAGTCGGGGAACGAAGTGATGGTTCGAGATGGTTGTTTTAGTAATCCTCACTATTTAGTGTGATAATAAATATAATGAGGATTGAATTTGAGTTTGGATATTGTGTATGAGACAATATTCGTGTAAAAACTCTCAGCTCATATTGTATTTGTATTTGTATTCAGTACCATGTATTTGGCGACCGAAGATGGGTAATGTATACCTATTTTGGGGGCGTCACATTAAACTTAATAAAAAATTTTATTCGTTAACTTTTTATGTGCATACTAAATTTATAATGACTCACTTAATAGTCTTATACTGTAAATTGTTACTATTATTGTCCATGTTTTTTTTCTTAAATCATGTACCATTTCTTAATAGTTTATAAATTCATAATTTGGGTTTAAAAAAAAGAGAAAAAAAGGATTAATCATTATTATTACACTTAATCATTATTATTGTTGTTGTTATTTTATTATTATTATTTATTATTAGTATTAGTATTAGTATTAGCATTATTATTATTATCTAAATGTTTATATTAATAATAGATTAATGTTGTATTTTTAGGTAAAAGATGGACAGTTGGGATTATGGGTCAATTGACCCAAGTGTTCTTTATGATCAACAAAATCATATCTCAGATGACATATATTAAGGGAAAGATGAGAGAAAACTAGGCTTGAGTCAGTATACCGAACAAAAATACAATTAATGGAACTTGACAAAAGGACAAAAAATTATTCTAGATAAATGTGGGTTTGGGGTTTTTAGTTTTCGAGGGGTTGTACACCAAACTGACCTTGGTCTCATAATTGCTACAGTAAACTAAAAACCCCAAACCCACATTTATCTAGAAGAATTTTTTGTTATTTGGTCAAGTTCCATTGATTGTATTTTTGTTCGGTATACTGACTCAAGCCTAGTTTTCTCTTATCTTTCCCTTAATATATGTCATTTGAGACATGATTTTGTTGATCATAAAGAACACTTGGGTCAATCGGCCCATAATCCCAACTGTCCATCTTTTACCTAAAAATACAACATTAATCCATTATTAATATAAACATTTAGATAATAATAATAATAATGCTAATACTAATACTAATAATAATAATAAATAATAATAAAATAACAACAACAACAACAATAATAATGATTAAGTGTATTAATAATAATAATAATAATAATAATAATAATAATAATAATAATAATAATAATAATAATAAGTTATTATTATTATTATTAACCAAATCCTTTTTTTCTCTTTTTTTTTAAACTCAAATTATAAATTTATAAACTATTAAGAAATGGTACATGATTTAACAAAAAAAACATGGACAATAATAGTAACAATTTACAGTATAAGACTATTAAGTGAGTCATTATAAATTTAGTATGCACATAAAAAGTTAACGAATAACAAATTTTATTAGGTTTAATGTGACGCCACCAAAATAGTTATACATCACCCATCTTGGGTCGCCAAATACATGGTACTGAATACAAATACAAATACAACATGAGCTGAGAGTTTTTACACAAATAGTCTCATAGACAATATCCAAACTCAAACTCAATCCTCATTACATTTATTATCACACTAAATAGTGAGGATTACTAAAACAGCCATCTCGAATCATCACTCCGTTCCCCGACTAGTCCCGGTTATGTTCTCATTTTCTGAAGAGAATAATGAAAGCAAAATGGTGAGTTCAACTAGCCCAGTAAGAGATATTATGACTAAGATAATGCAGAATAAATTATCGTTAGCCTTCAACAGTGTTAAACTGATAAAATACAATAAACATCAAGTTTAACTGCAGCGGAACAAGCAATCCATTAGAAGAGTCAAGTAGAGCATGATATCTAATATCTTCTTTGATTTAAAAAGTTTATCATCAATTTTATCGCTAGAACTCAGCTTAATAAATAAACCACATCATCGAATCATCCCTGCACTACGGGCCAAGGATATTCATTAGTATCACGTCCATGAATTTTCCATGCACTACAAGTCAAGGATATTTGTGTAATCATCAATGGTCATGATCATGCCAACAACTGTCCATCAATGCACTACGGGCCAATGATGACTTTTATCATTTGTAACATTATAGGCCATGATTATACCGAATTATCCCTGGTCATAATCATACCAATCAACAGTCCATCTATGCATTACGACCAAAGATGACTTTCATCAGAATATAAGCATGAGGATGATGACAATGATATAAGAATTCAATCAAACGAGATCAAGGATAAATATTAAAGACTTTAAATTTATCCAGAGTTTAAAAATATCTAAATTGTCAATATGATACTGCTTTGTTGAGTACAATTCAAGAATAATATTCATGTATCAAAAATAATCTTGGACAAAAAAAATTAATTTTTGTCATGAATAGTACTTCGAGAATAGTACCCCGTGAATAGTACCCCGACATGAAAAATGCCCCAAATACCCGAGTGAATAATAACCCCTAAATAGTAACTCGGTATGAAAAGTATCCTGAATCCTCGGGTGAATAATATTCGAGTGAATAGTAATCCGTGAATAGTATCCCGGGTAAAAATATTGATATTTAATAAGAAAGTTTATATCAATATTCCAATGAAACGATACTGGATGAAACGCAAAACTCAAGAATATTTCACTAATTTCAGGAATTATAGAAACAATACTTACCATAGTAAGTTTAGATTTAAGAATATGAAAAGAAATAATATACGAAACTGCATATGGATTTTCACCTGTCATGCTGTACGTAATCCGCGTAGACAGATTATTCCCACATATTAAAGGATGAATACGAAAAATAGTATTCCTTATGAATACTGCAATAGTGAAGTAGCAGAATACTCTTCTTCTTGCTCTCTATAGTTTCTCTCTCTATAGTTTCTCTTGTGAGTCTCAGTGAATTGGTGAGAATGAAAGAAGAATTAAGCTTTTATTTATAGGAGAAGGGACTAAATAGTAACTGATTCATGAACGATCCAGATTGATTTATTATTAGAACGGATGGTCCATATTGATTACTATTAAAATCACAACCGACGGTCCCGATTGATTTACTTTTAAAATCACCATCGACGGTCCAGATTGATTTACTTTTAAAACTACCATCGATGGTCCAAATTGATTTACTATTAAAATCACCATCGACGGTCCATAAAATTAGTAAATCATCCCATGGAATACTAAGTCAAACTTACAACAAATACCTCATAACAAATCCCTATATTTAGATCAAAAATTGAATAAATATTTACCACAAATTATTTATCTTTAATAAACACATTTTTAATATTTCAACAATTATTTATCATTAATATTATAACTCACAATATTTAACAATCAGATCATTCCCAGGAAAGAGAGGGCTTTCCGATAAGGATTTCTCCCTATTAGCGTGCAATTAGGTGACCAAATCTCTGCTCGACAGAATTTTCTAGACATCGTCAATATTGCCAATAATAATATGAAAAACTTTATCGTCTCAATTATTGATTTAATAATATAAATTATTATGCAGACGATACTATGACAATAATTGAATCAAATAACGTGAGATACTATGCAGCAATTACTGTAGCAATAATTGAGTAAACTGAGTGGCTTCTTACGTAAGCATCAATAATCAATACTGTGTGCTACTATGCAACCACGCATATTACTGTATTTTTATCACAGGGTATTCCAGTAGTTAACAGTAAAACTTTCGCCGTTATTTTTATAAAAAGATATTTCTGTTGTTTTCTAACTCCGACAGTTATTCTATTATGGGGTCCACAAATGATGGTGTCGTCGTACGGATATTCCCTGATAAAAAGATTATTCCCCGACCAATCGAATATTTTATATCAACTTGCTTACTTTGAAAAATTTATAAATATTTCCCACAACTATAACATTATATCAAATCCACACCATAATATTCAAAAATATATTTCGAGAATAATTAATCTTTATTTATGAAAGTTGGGGTCTTACATCTAACAGTTCCTGCAGTTAGGTTTTTAACTCCCGAAGTTCTATAGGAGCCATTCGATATGGAGTTTTGAAAATGGGTTTTGTACCGGGTTCAATGTCAATACAAAACTCAATTTCATGCTCTGGGGGTAGGCCAGGAAGTTCTTCAGGGAATACGTCAGAAAATTTATTAACAATAGAAATATCATTCAAATCTGATGTATTTTTGTTTAAATCCGTGACAAGGGCTAAGAAAGCTTGACATTTGTTTTTCAATAAACGAATGACTTTATGGCTTGTTATGACAATGATTGGCTTAAGTGGTTTGGTTGCTTGAATTCGTATAATAGGTTAGTTAGGAATATGAAAGCTAACGACCTTACGAAAATAATCAATTTTAGCATGATGAGTAGTTAACCAATCAATCCCTAAAATCACATCAAATGCAAGTATTTTCAAAGAGATAAGATTGACAGGTAATGTGAGGGTGCCGATTTGAATCAAACAAGATTTATAAATAATGGATGTAATGAAGGTTTCTCCCAACAGAGTTTCAACAGATAAGTCAAAGCCTAATTTCTCCAAAGTTAAATTTAAACATTGAGCGCAAGTAGGAGAAATAAAAGAATGGGTAGAACCGGTATCAAATAAGGTATAGACTTCGCAAGAGTTTATGATTAGCTTACCCGTGATAACTTCATTCGGGTTTCTCGCTTTTTGGAAGGTCACAACAAATGCTTTCCCTTGAACTACCGACTTTGACTTGTCTAGGATAGCCTTTGGTGTCTCCATCCCAGCTAGACTTGACTTCACCATAAAACCAAATCGGGCTAGGTGACCTTCTTTTCCATAATTGTAACACGCTTTGGGTTGTTGCGTACAGTTTGGACTAATGTGTCCCTCCCCTCCGGATTTGTAGCATACGACTGGTGGTCGTTCTCCTTCCTTGAAAACGGGTGCTGGTGCTGCTGTCTTTTAATTATTATTGAACCTTCTCTTCTTGAAATTTCCACTTCTATTATCTTGGCCATGATTACCACTGAAGTGGTTACCATTTCTGGCATATTGATTTCCTCCACGTTTGTTGTCATCGCTTCAATGACTGCTACCCCTGGTATTATCGTTTTGTCGGCTGCTATCTTTTGGTTGGATTGACTCATTATTGCGCTCCAATAACTGAGCCCTATTCACAACATCTGAATACAAACAAAGTTTGTAAGAAATGAGGTATTGACGTATTTCGGGTTTCAAACCTCTTAGAAATATCCGCGTCATGCGTTCCTCATTATCTATTAAATGGGATGCAAACCGGAATAACTCGACAAACTTAGCCTCGTACTACGATACAGTCATATTATTTTACTCCAGCTTGATGAATTCTATCTCCTTCATGTGACGAATACTTTCACGAAAGTACTTGTCGTTGAACAATTCTTGGAACTTCTCCCAAGACATCTTCAGTGCGGCAGGCTGAGTACGTTTTACAGATTTCCACTAATGATCTGCCTCTCCTTGCAACATGAAGGTGGTAAAGGAAATTTTTTACTCCTCGGAGCATCCCAAGACATCAAATATCTTGGTAATCTGCTTAATACACGTCTCCGCCTTAAGTGGTTCTGGCTTTCCCAAAAACTCTGGTGGTCCCAGCTCCTTGAATTGCTTAGAAGTGACCATCCGTGAGTTGCCAATGTTTCCACCTGCATTTTGAATAGGAGTCTCTCTCGCTAAATGTTACACGAATTGCATAAAGCTCCTAAACATTCCGTCGTTCATCATTTGGTCGGTGTTGTTGTTTACCTGAGGTTATTGTCTTCCTGATGCACATTATCCTGGTTATTGATCGGTGGTGACTCAACGGTCTCATGTGCTCCATTGCTTATCTCAATATTTTCAGATGTCATTTTCAAACACTATCACAAAACAAGGGTTAATTGACATGCCACATATTATACCTATATTCTGACCGACCAATTAAATGACAAATAAACTTAGGTATGTCATACTAGCGAAGGATTTACCTGTCTCTCCCCTCCTAGTTCTAGCCTCAAATCTCAGCCAAGGATCATATCCCTAAGCTTTCATACTAACTGTGACGCCCCCAAAATAAGTATACACAACCCATTCTGAGTCGCCAAATACATGATACAAAATTCAAATATAAACTTCATTAATACAATACGACAAACGTAAGCTAAGAGTTTTAACACAAATATTTTCTCGTAGACAATATCCAAACTCAAATAGAGTCCTCATTACAATTATTATTACACTATTTTATAAAATAGTAAGGACTACTATAGCCACCATCTCAGACCATCACTCCATTCCCCGACTAGTTCCAGCTATATTCTCATTTCCTGAAGAAAACAATGAAAGTAAAGGGTGAGCTCAACTAGCCCAGTAAAGAATATTATGACTAAGATAATGCAGAATAAATTATCGTTAGCCTTTAATAGTGTAAAACTGATAGAATATAATAGACAACAAGTCTAACTGCAGCGGAATAAGAAATTCATTAGAAGAGTCAAGTAGATCATAATATCTACTATCTTCTATGATTTAAAAGTTCATCATTAATATTTTATCGCTGTAACATAACTCAATAAATAATCCACATCATCGAATTATTCATGCACTGCGGGCCAAGGATATTCGTTAGTATTACATCCATGAATTATCCATGCACTACGGGCCAATGATATTCATTATTATCACATCCACGAATTATCCATGAACTACGGGTCAATGATATTCGTTAGTATCACCAGTGGTCATGATCATGCCAACAATTGTCCATCAATGCACTACGGGCCAATGAGGACTTTTACCACATCAATTGTAACATTTCAAGTCATGATTATACCGATACATAATTCCTGGTCATAATCATACCAATCAACAGTCCATCTATGCACTACGAGCTAAAGAAGACTTTTATCACAATATAAGCATGAGGATGATGACAATGATATAAGCATCAATCAAAAGAAATCAAGGATAAATATTAAAGATTTTTAATTTATCCAGAATTTAAAAATATCTAAATTGTCAACATGATAACTGCTTTGTGGAGTAAAATTTAAGAATAATATTCATGTATCAAAAATAATTTAGACAGAAAAAAAATCAATTTTTTGTCATGAATAGTACTCTGGGTGAATAGTACTCGAGTGAATAGTATTTCGTGAATAGTATCACGTGAATAGTACCCCGACATGAAAAGATCAAAATTTAATAAGAATATTCAGAAAAATATTCTTGTGAAATGATACTAGATGAAGCACAAATTTTAAGGATATTCTACTAATTTCAAGGAGTATAGAAGCAATACTTATCAACAGGATTGTAGAATTAGGAATACGAAACGAAATAATATTACTTACATACTACAGAGTATGGAAGAAAATATTATTTCATACGAATATTGAACAAAAATAATATCTCTTACCTTAAAAGGAGAGTACTTCTGACTGGTATGACAAGGATATTCTTGAAGAAAACTTACACTATTTTCTACACTCAAAGCTTCCTTAAACTTTGAAGAAATACGCTCAATATTATAGAAGAAGAATTCTCTGATTCTGGTGTGATTTTCATTTCTAAACCAAGCATCCTATTTATAAGAGAATGACAGGATACTATTTGAATTTAGAAAATCATGGATGCACAGTAGGAAGAATTCACGGGCGACATTTGGCTGAAACTTTAAAAAAAATTGATTTTACTATGCCTATGCAAACACTATGCAGTACTATGCAACACTATGCATACTAAAATATAATATATTCTATTTTATATAAAAAAACAAAACTTATATATATATATATATATATATATATATATATATATATATATATATATATATACAATCCATTTCTTAAGCTCACCCTTATTGAGCTCACCCCGGGCTCACCCTGCCTTTTTTTTTATATAAAAAAAATATAACTAATAAAAAATGTATACTAATTTTTGGAATTGAAAGTTTTTAAAAAAAAAGTGTTTTAGGTGTGATTTAGGTACATATAACAAAACAGTGTTGCACAGACTGTATAACACTGTTTTGTTATAGGTACCCAAATCACACCCAAAACACTTTTTTAAAAAAACTTTCAATTCCAAAAATTATTATACATTTTTTATTAGTTATGCTTTTTTTAAAAAAAAAAAAAGACAGGGTGAGCTCAATAAGGGTGAGCTTAAGATCCTTGTTCTCTCTCTCTCTCTCTCTCTCTCTATATATATATATATATATATATATATATATATATATATATATATATATATATATATATATATATATATATATATAACTTATATATATATATATATACACTACTAAAAATGGTCATTTGTGATGGCAAAAATCCATTACAAAAAGTATAAAAACCATCACGAAAAGTTTACGTGATGGCTTTAAGCATCACAATGGTCATCTTGTATACGCCCATCATGAAAAATTTTACATGATGGTTTTGGCAATCACACAAACGATTAGTGCTTTTGTGATGATTAATACAATCACATTAACATGTAATCTATTGTGATTGTCAAAGTCATCACAAAAAACAAGACTTTAGGGATCAAAGTTAAGAACGTGAATCTTAATTTACGTATAATTTATTTCACTATATTAATTGTATCAAATGATACTTGTAGGATCGAACCCTCACCCCATTTGCAAATCAAATAACGAGTATTACCACAACACCAAAACCCAGATCATGATTATAATTTTAAAACAAAATATAAAAGAAAACATATGTGAGTTGACTTACTAAATAAAATTATATCCACATAAGATTTGGTGATTCTAATGGCAGTCACAAATACTCTATAATGATGGTAAAATTAGTCATCACTGAGAGCCATCATATATTTTATTGTTTTGTGATGACTTGAAAATTTCATCACAAAATACCTTATTTTTGTAATTGCAAATAAAAGTCGTCACAAAAATCTATCTTTTTTAATGATTGTCATGACTGTCATAAAATATTATTTTGATTATTTCTTACATTAAAATATTAGTGATAGCTTAAATGCAATCACGAAACGGGTATATCTATAAGTGATGACTTAGGTTGTGTTTGATAAATCTGGGAATTAAGATCTGAATGATTATGATGTCTTAATAAATTAGATCATCTGAATGGTTATGAGGTCTAAATCTAAAAAATTGTTTGATAACAAAAAAGTAAGTTGTCTCTTAATGACACTATTTTACCATTTTAAAGGGTAAAATTTTACTTAATAATTTTAAATATTCAATTTAATAAAAATAAGTGCATAATATTGTTGAATATATTTATATAAAAAAAATTTATCAAAAAAATTTCATTAAGAGGTACCTCTTAATTATTAAGATTTTATTTTCTGTCTTACCGATTAAGAGGAATTCAGAGGTAACAAAAAACAAAACAAACAGTATCATGCCTCTTAGCGAATAAGAGGCAATCCATTAAGAGACAATCAGATGTAAACAAACAGCACCTTAGTGTGTTACAAAAAGAAATTTTATTTTGCGTAAAAAATTGGTGTGATTGACATGGCCATCACAGTTATAATATAATGATGGCAAGATTAGTCATCACTAAGAACCATCATATATACTATTATTTTATGATTGCTTAAAAATTCCATCACAAATTACTATCTTTTGTGATTGTTTTTAAAAACTATCACAAAGTTCCGTCATGTATTCTTGTTTTTCTAGTAGTGTTATATATATATATATATATATATATATATATATATATATATATATATATAACAAAACTGAGATAACTTTCTACCGAAGATTTTGAAAAAAATAGGTAAGTGGGGGTCCATGCAATAAGCTAAATTTACAACAAATACTTCATAAACCCTATATTTATCTCAATTCACTTGGCTTCACAAAACACATTTTAAATAATATTTATTCATCATTTATAACACACAATATTAACAACCAAATCATTCCTAAGAAAGAGGGGACTTTTCAATAAGGACTTCACCTTATTGGCGCGCAATTAGGTGACCAAACCCCTTTCCTCGACAGAACTTTTTAGACATTGTCAATAATATAAATAATAATATGAATAGCTTTGTCGTCTCAATTATTGATTTAATAATATAAAATATTGTGACAATAATTGAATTAATAATGTGAGATACTATGTAACAATTACCGTGGCAATAATTAAATAAAACTGAGTGACTTCTCATGTAAGCATCAATAATCAATGATATTGTACAATACCGTGTGCTACTGTGCAATCACGCGTTTTACTGTACTTTTACCACCGGGTATTTCAACAGTTAACGGTAAAATTTTTGTCGTTATTTTTATAAAAAGTTATTTCTGTCGTTTTCTAACTCCGACAGTAATTCTGTTGTGGGGTCCACCAATGATTGTATCGTCGTACGAATATTCCCTGATAAAACGAATATTCTCCGACCAAACGAATATTTTATGACAACTTGCTTACTTTATAAAATTTATAAATATTGCCCATAATTATAACATTATATCAAATCCACACCTTATTATTCAAAAATAATATTTAGAGAAAAATTAAATATTACCTTAGTAAAAAATTAGATCTGACTGGTATAACGAATATTATCTTGAAAAAATCTTGCACTATAAGCTACACTCAAAATATTCTTATACTCACAATATTGCAGTAGGAACGCTTGTAATTTTTGGTGTGTTTAGGATGAAGGTTACCTCCCCTTTTATAGTGCATCACGGAGGAAAAAAATCGGCAAACCTGCCTAATTTTATCTGCCTAACATGCGCCTAACCTTTTTTTCTTTCTTTTTATTGGTTGAAGGCCCACACTTTGGAAAAGAATTTGCAGGAGAAATGTTTCCATTCAAAAAGGACAAAGACCATGCAGAAAACTTATTTCATCCACCCATTAGGAAAAAGAGAAGTGCACGGGAAGTTTAAAAAAAACTTAACAATCTGATAAAGTTAATATAATATTATATTAAAAAAAACTATACTATTATAATATAATATTATAATAATATGCTTGAATGAATATTTTATCCAAGAAGATAATTATGGTTTCATAGAAAAATATGTCAAACTTTTAACAAATGTTTCATGCTAAATTTGTAAGACCCCAACTTTTATGAATAAAGATTAATTTTCTCTAAATATCATTTTGAATATTATGGTATGGATTTGATATAATGTTATAGTTGTGGATAATATTTACAAATTTTACAAAGTAAGCAAGTTGTCATAAAATATTCGTTTGGTCGGGGAATATTCGTTTTATCAGGGAATATTCGTACGACGACACAATCATTGGTGGACCTCACAACGAAATTACTATCGGAGTTAGAAAACGACAGAAATAACTTTTTATAAAAATAACGGCAAAAGTTTTACCGTTAACTGTTGAAATACCCGGTAATAAAAGTATGATAATACGCGTGGTTGCACAGTAGTACACGATATTGTACAATATCTTTGATTATTGATGCTTACGTGAGAAGTCACTCAGTTTTATTCAATTATTGTCACATTAATTGTTGCATAGTATCTCACATTATTGATTCAATTATTATCACAGTATCATCTGTACAATATTTTATATTATTAAATCAATAATTGAGATGATAAAGTTATTCATATTATTATTGGCATTATTGACAATGTCTAAAAAGATCTGTCGAGAAAAGGGGTTTGGTCACCTAATTACGCGCCAATAAGGAGAAGTCCTTATCGGAAAGTCCCCTCTTTCTTGGGAATGATCTGGTTGTTAATATTATGAGTTATAATATTAATGATGAAAAAAATATTATTAAAAATATGTTTTGTAAAGCCAAGTAAATTGAGATAAATATAGAAGGGATTTTTATGAAGTATTTGTTATAAATTTGGTTTATTATATGGACCCCTACTTACCTATTTTTTAAATTTATCGGTAGAAAGTTATCTCAGTTTTGTTTTAAATATATATATATATATATATATATATATATATATATATATATATATATATATATATATATAATTAAGTCACGGAGGGCGGGGGGGAACAAAGTCACGGTAGGGTTATTATTATTATTATTATTATTATTATTATTATTATATATTATATAAGTTTTGTTTTTTTATATAAAATAGAATATATTATATTTTATTATGTTAGTGTTGCATAGTACTGCATAGTGTTTGAATAGTGCAGCATAGTAAAATCAAATTTTTTTTTAAAGTTTCAGCCGAACGTCGCCCGTGAATTCTTCCTACTGTGCGTCCGTGATTTTTTAAATTCAAATAGTATCATGTCATTCTCCTATAAATAGGATGCTTAGTTTAGAAATAAAAATCACACCAGAATCAGAGAATTATTCTTCTATAATATTGAGCGTATTTCTTTAGAGTTTAAGGAAGCTTTGAGTGTAGAAAACAGTGTAAGTTTTTTTCAAGAATATCACCGTCATACCAGTCATAAGTACTCTCTTTTTAAGAAAAGGGATATTATTTTTGTTCAAGATTTGTAAGAAATAATATTTTCTTCCATACTCTGTAGTATGTAAGTAATATTATTTCATTTTGTATTCCTAATTCTACACTCATGTTGATAAATTATGTTTCTATACTCCTTAAAATTAGTAGAATATTCTTGAAATTTGTGTTTCATCTAGTATCTTTTCATGAAAATATTATTCTGAACATTCATGTTAATTTTTAATCTTTTTATGCTGGGGTACTATTCACGGGATACTATTCACTCGGATACTATTCACCTGGGATACTATTCATGACAAAAAAATTGATTTCTTTTCTGTCTAAATTATTTTTGATACAATATTATTCTTGAATTTTACTTCACAAAGCAGTTATCATGTTGACAATTTGGACATTCTTGAACTCTGGATAAATTGAATTATAAATCTTTAAAATTTATCCTTGCTTTCACTTAATTGAATTCTTATATCATTGTCATCATCCTCATACTTATATTGTGATGAAAGTCATTTTTGGCCTGTAGTACATAGATGGACTATTGATTGGTATGATTATGACTATGTATCGGTATAATGATGACCTGTAATGTTATAAATGATGCGGTAAAAGTTCTCATTGGCCCGTAGTGAATTAATAGACAGTTGTTGGTATCATCATAACCACTGGTAATACTAACGAATATCCTTAGCCCGTAGTACATGAATAATTCGTGGATGTGATAATAACGAATATCCTTGGCCCGTAGTGCATGGATAATTCGATGATGTGGATTATTTATTGAGATATGTTACAGCGATAAAATATTGATGATGAACTTTTAAATCATAGAAGATAGTAGATATTATGCTCTACTTGATTCTTCTAATAGATTGCTTGTTTCATTACAGTTAGATTTGTTGTCTATTATATTCTATCAGTTTTACACTGTTGAAGACTAACGATAATTTATTCTGCATTATCTTAGTCATAATATTCTTTACTGGGCTAGTTGAGCTCACCCTCTACTTTTATTGTTCTCTTCAGGAAATGAGAATATAGCTGGGACTAGTCGGGGAAGGGAGTGATGGTCCGAGATGGTAGCTATAGTAGTCCTCACTATTTTATAAAATAGTATGATAATAATTGTAATGAGGACTCCATTTGAGTTTGGATATTATCTACGAGACAATATTCATGTTAAAACTCTCAGCTTACGTTTGTCGTATTGTATTTATAATGACCGTGATTTTTAAACTCCTTATTAACTAAATATGTGATTTAATTTTAATGAGTTAGTTTTGTGAGCCTATTTAAATCTTATGTGGTTATGTGAATTTATAAAATGATTAAAGAGAGTCACTAATAGTTTATTTAAATTAGTGGACTAACCCTAAGATTTTAATATCAAAGAATTGATGGGATTATTAATATTTAAATATTCAATTTATTTGAATATAGTGGCAGGATGTGAACATATTGATTAATTTCAATTATGAGAAATGAGTTGATAATGTGTTAATTAATAATTATTATGAATAAATAATAATTAATGAGTAAGAGATTAATAAATATAATATGATTTTATTTACTTGATTTATTTGTGCAAGCATACAATATAATAAACCTTTATTATATGGTAGTTAACTATATATTTTTTATAGTGCATGGTAACACATTAATATGTCTGTATATTATATATAGACTATATAGTAAGAATTATTGTATTCATGTGAGTACATAAATAATCCTCAACTTTTCATTGTGTGGTAGCATTAACACATTGAAATTTCATTTTGGGAATTATAGGAACCAAACCAAGCTTATTGCTGAGAATTGCTGTTGTCCCAAATTTAATGTCACCAAGTACATGAATAGTAACATGAAGCTAATTTACGTATTTTCCAAAAGCTAGCTATCCTACTCTATATTCATCTCATTTTCAACCAACCTAGAGCAATTAGTGGATGGGGAGTGGGATTCATGAGTGGAATCACCAACTCTCACCAAACTCTCTTAATCCAATGAATTCTTCATCCATCCCTTGGTTTAAATTCTTGAATAATGGATTAGCATGGTCAATAAACTTTCTATAAATAGAACACTTCTCTTCTCATTCCTTGTTACTGAGATTGTGCATTAGAGAGTGTTAGTTGCTGAGCTATTAGGGAGAATTATCAGAGAAGAGAGGGAAATCAATTCAGGCTTCAAGAGGTATAAATCCAAAGCTTTTGCTCTTAGTTGGGTTTTTGGCAAATTCTTGCAATTCTCTGTTAATTGATGTAGAATAACATGTTATTGTGTTGTTTGAAGTTATTTGCATGCTTAGAAGCATTGTAGTCAGTTTGGTTATAAATTTAGCATGGTTTGGGTTAAGGCTCTGCAAATACAGAGCAATTATTTTTCATACTGCTCGAAATGGCACGGCTGCACCACTTCTATAGTACATGACCGCGCGACCGCACTTGCTGTCATTCATGTGTACTAATTTTTGTGATCATGTTCCATTCTGAGCATGTTACTTTGGTTATTATATGCTTATAAACAACATGAACATGTGGACTAAGGTAGTTATATATATAGTAAGCCATAAAAGGTTTGTTTTGACTTGGTTATTCAAAGAAGGCTTAAAGATTTGAAAACCAGAAATTGTATACATGGAGTAATATACATTCTGACCTTGTGAGCATATGTAAATAACTTGAGTATATGCACAAATGCATATGAAAGCATGAATTAGACAATATTGACGTATCTTGCATGCTTAAATGAATTTTTACTAATGGAGACTTAAAGTTTTGAAAATAAACTTGATAAACTATATATATACATTATGTTGAGAACTTGTAAGTATGCTTTTGATGTCTAACATGTATATATGAAAGTATGATGTATGGTAGGTAAAGTGACTTGCATTATTGTTAGCTTAACATGTGAAGTCTTGATTAAATGAAAACGAATAATGATCTATGTTATGTTTTTTATGAAGGGTTAAATTTAGTTATTCACATAATAACATGTGTGTTGTGCATGATTATTCATATATGTGCAAGTCAGGAGTACACTGAACTTCTGCAGAAAACAGCTATGTCTTGGTTTACACCAGGAGTAGCGTGGCCGCGCCACTCTCTAGTACAAACTAAGTGTGGTCGCGCCAATCTGCAGTGAGGTCTGAGTTCTGTTAATAAATTAAGAACTGATGCAGGCATATATAGTTACTTTAATCTGTAATACTTGTCCAGCATAGTATTCATGTGATGATAAGCATGATATTGAAAAGGACCTATGATGAATTAATGTTTACAACTTTAAAGTCAATGATGATTTCAACTATGACCTAGTGTGTTAGAAACTAATTGTGTAATGTAATGACACATGTATATAAGTATGCTATGTGATGATTTGATTCTTGTAAGTATAGACTCATATTAGTTTACACGTACTAATTGGAAAGACCGACTTGTTAATGTTAGGTTGTTTCAACGTATGCTGATTAAAGCTAGAATTATATTGTAGCTGAGCAAACATGCAAGTTTCCTTGAACTTCACTCTTTGATTGTGCAAGTTCCTTAATTCTTACTCTTTTACTTGAGCAAGTATCCGAACACTATTTTTATTATGTTGCAAGTTTCCCTAAGCTTACTCAAATTTATATTGAGCAAGTCTCCGAACTTCACTCTTGATTGTGCAAGTTCTCTATTTTACACAACTTTGAATATTGTGCAAATTGCTAAGCTTCACTTGTTTTTGTGAAAGTTTCTTATCCTTCTCATATTGCATTGAGCAGGTTATCGTCGAATTGAAAGTTATTCATTTAAGCTTGAAATTTATTTCCAAGCATGCTATTAAGTGGTTTAATTTCTTTACAATTATTCCACATCGATATTATTGATATTCGCACTTAGTGCATTTGAGTTTGTACAGTCTTGGACTTGTACATCAGTTAAAGTTCTCTAATTCTTGAACTATGTTAGATAGAGTCTGAACCTTTGTTCGGTCAGACAAGTGTATGAAGTTTTATAAAAGATATCCAAACCAATTGATGGTAAGGACTCTTAGACTGAAAGAACACCCCTTTTTTTGATAGGGGAGTACCTTAGGTATCTAATATAAGATACAAAGAACAGATTTAAATGTTATGCATATACATGATGTACGCGAGGCTAATCCCCTCAAGTACTTATTCTGTAGCCAGTACCCAAAGGATCAATTAGCTATTGATTCCATTGGAGTGTTATAGTTCAAAGTCTACTTGACTAGCAGTTATTCTAAAAGCAATCATTATCTTCGCTTCTAATATTCATATTGTTGAATCCTTCAGATATTCATATTATTGAATTCATTGTCAGATATTTCTCATTCATCATGATATTTCCTTATTGTTGTATTTAAACTTGTTGAGCAAACTTGTTGCTCATCCTTGCTATATCATGAATTATATTGCAGCTAAGCCCGAGACCTCAGGAAAGGACAAGGGTAAAGGAAAGATGTAGAATTGTTGTCAGGAGCAGATTTTACTTTGTGCCTAGTTTAAATTACTGTTATGTAATATGAACTGTGACACCCCCAAAATAGGTATACATCACCCATCTTGAGTCGCCAGAAATACATGGTACAAAATTTAAATACAACTTAATTATACAACAGTCGTGTAAAATACGACAAAACATAATCTAAGAGTTTTAATAAGAATATTGTCATCTAGATAATATCCACACTCAATGGAGTCCTCATTACATTTATTATCACACTATTTCACAGAATAGTGAGGACTACTGATGCAAACATCTGGACCGTCACTCTGTTCCTCGACTAGTCCCAACTACGTTCTCATTTCCTGAAGAGAACCATGAAAGAAAAGTGTGAGCTCAACTAGCCCAGTAAAAAATATTATGACTAAGATAATGCATAATAAATTATCCTTAGCCTTCAACAGTATAACAACTGATAGAATATAATCGACAACAAGTTTTAGATCAACAACTGCAGCGGAATAAGCAATCCATTAGAAGAGTCATGTAGAGCATAAAATCTACTATCTTAAATGATTTAAAAAGTTTTTCATCAACTTTATCGCTGAGACTCAGTTTAATAAATAAAATCGAATTATCCCTGCATCACGGCCAAGGATATTCATGTAATCATCAATGGTCATGATTATACCGAATAATCCCTGGTCATAATCATACCAACAACTGTCCACCAATGAACTACAGGCCAATGAGGACTTTTACCACATCATTCGTCACATTACGTTCATGATTGTACCGAATAATCCCTGGTCATAATCATACCAAGTCCATCTATGCACGTAGCCAAAGATGACTTTCATCACAATATAAGCATGAGGATGATGACAATGACATAGTAATTCAATAAAACAAGTTCAAGGATAAATTTTAAAGATTTATAATTTAATTTATCCAGGAATCAATAACGTCCAAATTGTCAACATGATACTGCTTTGTGAGGTAAAATTTAAGAATACTCAGAAGAATATTTCCATGAAAAGATATTGGATGAAGAGCAAATATCCAGGATATTCTACTAATTTTATGAAGTATAGAAGCCAAAACTTTAACCAACTGAGTATAATAGAATATATAAAACTGCAAATGGATTTTCGCCCGCCGTGCGGTAATCCACGTAGACAGATCATTTCCAAAATTTAATAAGGAATGAATACGAAGGATCATTCACCATGCATGCGGTAATCCACATAGACAGGTTATTAAAACAGAATAATAAAGAATGGAATAACAGAAGAATTCACTATGCATGCGATAAACCGCACAAACAGGTTATTCCAACAGAATAATAAAGTATAGAACCAGATCATGCATAATCCGCACAGACAGGATATTTCAACAGAATAATAAAGAATGGAACCAGGTCATGCATAATTCGCACAGACAGGATATTCCAACAGAATAATAAAGAATGAAACCAGGTCATGCGTAATCCGCACAGACAGGTTATTCCAACAGAATAATAAAGAATAGAATAACAGAAGAATTCACCAGGCATTCGATAGACCGCACAGATAGGTTATTCCAACATAATAATAAAGAATGGAATAACAACCCTTACGAGTATTGAAAGAAATAACTCTCTTCATGAATACAAAAGAAATAACACCCCTTACCTTAGAAGAAAACTGGAATAGTGAGGTAGCAGACTTCTCTTCTTCTTTCTCTCTATAATTTCTCTCTATAATAATTGCTCTATAGCTTTAGTGAATTGGTGAAAAATAATGAAGGAATGAGCTTCTATTTATAAGAAAATATAATTTCAATAATTGCATATTTTGATGCTCGAAATATTACAGTATAATACCTTCCTCTTTTTCTTCATTTTTAATTTAGTCCTGCAAGTATTGTCAAACTTGCACCACCTCCCCTAATAGTAAATCATGTGAATTAATAGTTCATTCATGTGACTCAATAGTATAATCATGTGAAAAAATTAATTACAGTATAGTACCTTCAACTATACCTCCATTTCTAATTTAGTCATGCAAGTATTATCAATCTTGCACCAACTCCCCTAATAGTAAATCATTTGAATCAATAGTACACACATGTGAACACATAGTTATAAGCATGTGAATTAATAGCAATTAATTGCTCATTTATCTGGTTAATTACCCGATTGGTCAATATAACCTCCAGACATCAATTATTATCGAAATAAATATTGATTTTTACTAACACTAATAATTCCAACACAATGGAACTATCAATTTCATCTTTAATCAACACGAACTTATTCATCATTAATATTATAATTTACGATATTTAATAACCAGGTTGTTCCCAGGAAAGAGGGGGCTTTTTGATAAGGATTTCTCCCTATTGGCGCGCAATTAGATTATCTAACCTCTCCTTGACAGAACTTCTAGACATTGTCAATATTACAATTAATAATATGAATAACTTTGTCGTCTCAATTATTGATTTAATAATAAAACATATTATGCAGATGATACTGTGACAATAATTGAATTAATAATATGAGAGATATGATGCAGCAATTACTGTAGTAATAATTGAGTATAAATGAGTGACTTCTTACGTAAGTATCAATAATCAATACCGTATGCTACTATGCAACCACGTGTATTACTGTACTTTTACTACCAGGTAGTTCAACAGTTTTAACGGTAACACTTTCGCCGTTATTTTTATAAAAAGATAATTCTGTCATTTTCTAACTACGACAATACTTCCGTTGTGGGGTCCACCAATGATTGTGATGTCGTATGAATATTTCCTGTTAAAATGAATATTCCCCGACCAATCGAATATTATATAACCACTTGCTTACTTTGTAAAAAATTTCGCATCTCACCCTTAACTTTAACCTTTTATCAATTTAACCATTTACGAAATAAAATAATAATTATAAAAAATTTGAATACTTTCATTTCATAAAATTTGGGGTCTTACATGAACCCTAATTACTATTATAGGGTATGTTTGTAAGACTTTGTTAAGGTTATCGAATATTAGGACTAGTAGCACCTTTTGAATGAACGACATACGTTTATTATTTTCCACATTTTAGTTATCGTATATTGTTTAGAGGTGGATGTTCGTATTTTATCGTGATGACCGGACCGGGGTCAGAGGACTCAATTTTGGGGACGTCACAGTATTAATGAAGTTTGTATTTGAATTTTATAACATGTATTTGGCGACTCAGACTGAGTTGTGTATACCTATTTTGGGGGCATCATAAAATTCCTCCATTTATAAAATTGAACCAATATTTACCATACATGCATGAATTATCATATTTTTATTCATCAATTATGATTCACAATTAATATTACAGAATCACAATATTGACAATCAGGTCGTTCTCAAGAAAGAGGGGGCTTTTCGATATGGATTTATCTTTACTGGTGCGCAATTATATATATAACCTAACCCATTTTCACGACAGAACTTTCTAGACATTGTCAATAATGCTATCTAATAATATTATTTAAATAATATGAGTTACTGTGTTGTGACAATTATTAATTTAATAATGTGAAATACTGTGCAGTGGTTACTGTGACAATTATTGAATCATTAATATGAACTAGTATGCAATTATCATTGTAGCAATTATTGAATGAAATATTGAGTGACTTCTTACGTAAAAATTAATAATCAGAGATACTGTGCAATACCGTGTGCTACTGTACAACAATGCGTATTACTGTACTTTTATCACCGAGTATTTCAACAGTTAACGGTAAAAGTTCTGTCGTCAATTTTTTATAAAAAGTTATTTCTGTCGCTTTCTATATCCGATATTTATTCCGTTATGTGGTTCACTAATGATTGCGCCGTCGTACGAGTATTTCTCGATAAAAATAATATTCCCCGACCAAACGAATATTTTCCGATAACTGTTTATTTTGTATAATTTGCACATATCACCTATAACTATAACATTTATTAAATCAACACCTTACTATTTAGAATAATATATAAAGAAAATCAAATCTTATTCATAAAAAGTTGGGGTTGTACATAATTTATAATATTAAATTATTTTAATGTGATGGATTAGTGGCATTAAATATACTTAATGTATAACCATTATTTTATTAAAGAAATTATGTATTACATTATTGAGTGTAATGTATGCATGTTTTTAATGTAGTGAAATATTATATATTTATTACAGTTAAATTGTTGAAAAAAATTTATAGAAGGGAAAAAATATAATTAATTTAAGTATACAAAAAATTTTGTATACTTTAAATTAAAGGATATTAAAATAAATTTTAGCATTGAATTACTTTAATAAATAGAGAATATTATAATATCTTATTTATTGAATAAATTTCTAATTATATGGAAAATATGAAATGCATATATTTTTGCTAATATGATGTAAAGGAATATTATATTTATATTCAATAAGTATTATGGGTAATACCTAGTGTAGCAATATGAAATTTCAGAGATATTAAAATAAAGATTTAATAAATAATTTTTATTTAATATAGTAATTTATTATTTTACATTATATGTACGGTTTCATATGATGTAATATGTGTGCTTATGTGATACGGTAAATATATTAAGTTATATTTACTATTATGTAAATAAATTGATATAAACAATTTATAATGTGAGAGAATAAATTTATTATTTATTTTTTATAAGTAATATGTGCACATGTGTGGTTTGTTGCTTAGCTTTGATATATATATATATATATATATATATATATATATATATATATATATATATATATATTAGTCCCCTTCAGTTGAGGGATCCCTCAAATAGTGTTATTTGAGGGATAGTGCGCTCAACCGTTGAATCTGTTTTAATAACTTTATGTGGCTGAGATTTTACATCTTTTTAAACCTATTTTCCCAAATAACCCAACACATCTAATGTAACGGTTATCCAATGCAACACATAAGATGTAAAATCTCAGCCACATAAAGTTATTAAAACTGATCCAACGGTTGAGCGCACTATCTCTCAAATAATACTATTTGAGGAATCCCTCAACTGAAGGGGACTATATATATATATATATATATATATATATATATATATATATATATATATATATATATATATATATTACGCGAGGAAATGAAATTGTTGTGAAGAATTTGCGCAATGAAACGAATGAGGTGGGTTAAATATATAATATTTTTATATATTTTATCTAAGAGCATTAAAATAAATTCTTGCATGGAGTTATTTTAATGAGATAGGGATATTATGTGTGACATTTATTTTTCAGTTATAAAATAAATATGTAATAAAAATATATTATGTTTTGTTTTTATTATGAAATATATAATTTATATATTAATGATGATATATATATTTTATATACTTCCAAGAGGGTGTAAATATTTTATAAGTAGGTTAAGTAGTAACTTAATAAATAAAATTAAGTTACCAAGTATTGGGTAATTAAATTACTTAATAAAGCATAAAGAGAGTAATTGGTTTAATTATTAAATCAAGCAATATTGGTTGTATCCTTACTAATAAAGCACTCTTGAAAGATTTGCTCCCAAACCAAATTTTCTTATGCCGTGTATGTGAAGAAGAGTTGAAGAGTAGAGCCCAACCAAAAAATAAATAAATAAATAAAAAATCTTGCTCTCCAAGTTGGTTTACTTACCAAATTGGGAAATTGGCCACTCCTTCCTCCCTTCCCAACCGCACCATCTCTCTTCCTCTCACCACCTGAAAGTTTAATTTTTCCAAGCAAGAAAAATGAACTAGCCGTGTATGCCATAAGTCCCAAATCAAATTGGATTCAAGCATTAGGCCAAATTGAAGATTTCAAAGCTTTGGAATATTGAAAAGATATAGCATAAGGTATAAAATTTCTTTTAATATTGGGTTTTAATTAGAATTCATGTAATTATGAATTTTTAAGCTAAACTTTGAATTTTGGAAGTTTAGTTAGCTTTGATGGAAATTTAGATGAAGTTTCCTTGTAATGAATCAAGTTTTGATCCGTATATATGTAATACAGCATTAGAAAAAAAATTGAATCAAGGAATAAAAATATGAGTTTTGTTAGTAAGCTATTTCGTTTACTAGGTTTGTTTTGGCTTGGAATTATTTATGTATTAATGATGGAATCGTGGACTTTGTGGCTAAGTTTGGTTGTGCGGAGCTATAAGGAAGAAAGTTATGGACTCCCCACAATCAAATCGATAAGAAAGCAAACGAAAACTAAAATGCGCGCATTATGTTTTTAAAAATTCCTTGAAGAGCTAAAATGGCTAAAAGCTTGAAATTTCGCGATGCCGAGACTTAAGATCAATCATAATATCCTAAATTGAAATTACTTGGGAGTCGTGTTGCATTGGAACGAGTCCAGGCAAGTTTTGGATGTCAAAACGAAAAAAATGAAAGTTAGTGGACTGCTGATCCTAAGGGTAAATTCGGGGCTAGCTAGACTTTTCAGAAAATTATATGCTTTTGGGGTATTATAGTACACTGAATAAGGTTTCCATAGACTCCAGAACGGACTAATTCTGACTTCGGACCAGTTATGATTGTTCAAAGTACGCGCATCGAATCTATCCAAAATCTAGAAATCAAATTCGGATCAGTCCCTTGCACGAATTTTCTGGAATTCTTTGTTTAGAATTTGAAAATGGTTAAGGAATAAAAGTTGTAGCCCTGGAAGTTAGCTTTGTGTGGGCTCAAGAATCGCTAAAAAATATTTTGAAACGAAAAAGGTATGACTATTTTAGCTAGAGAGGGTAAAGCTGGAAATGAACTGGAAACCGTTATGAACATCCACTTTTGACGCATTATTTGGACTTCCTATCGAACCCGGAATGGAGTTTAATATTTTTTAAAAATATTCTAATATGTTACGAAAAATATACTAAAATTTGGGAATTTTCTTATAAACGAGCAAAGCGTGGGAAAATCGCAAAGTAGGCAGCAAGACAACCGGCACAACAGCAGCGGCTGGGTTACACTCCGCGCCATGTTGCTGGTGCAGTTACTTGACAAGCTTTTTGAGCCATGTTTTGATTGGGTTCCGTTATCTGTTTTCACGATTTGAAATTTTTCTAAAATGCTATGACATGAGATCTATAACATATCAAAATTTCATTGTTATTGGATTAATGGTTTGAAAATTAAAAATAGGTGAATAGGCGTGTCAGAAATTGAAAATTGAGTGATGCCGAGCGTATCCGTGACGGGCTGTTTTGACGTTCGACGTTCCGGATTGCTTTTAAGTTAAATTTTAACCTATGTTGAGACTAATAAAGTTCCAAGAGATAAGTTTTGACTGTATTTAATATTTTATGCCATGAAACTTCCTTTCGTACATAAATTATGCAATAAAAATATATTACAAATATAACTTTTCATATTTAAGCGAATGTACGCTGTAATTGGTGTGAAGAATGGTTTTGTAACAAAACAAAAGGTAGGAAATCATCAATAAATTAAAATAATCATAAAGATGACGTAATGAAGATTTCCGAAGTTCAAAATGGAGTTTTTGAGCCAAGATTTATATATATTTAATATATAAATACATATAATGAAAATGTGAATATTTGCAAAATGAAAAATGCAGTGATTATGCTAGCAGAATAAATGCTTATATATAAGGCAATGGTTCGAGTTGACTTATGAACAGACGAAATGATATAAAAATTATTTAAATCAATAAATAATATAGTAAATTGAGTTTTTACTATAGAAGATATATAATATTTGTTTAGAATGTGAAATCGCAAATAAAGGCAAAAGATATTCCTAAAGTGGAATATGGATGATTTAATCTTCAAAGTGTAAAGTATTTACATACTAAAATGTGAGGGACATTTATTTGGTGTAAAAATGTTAAAACGGATTAAGTTTCTAAATAAACTAATATTCGTTTTGAGTAAGAATAAATAATATTAGTTTGTATAAAACAAATAATTATTATTAATGAATAAACATGCTTGCTTTGTGATATATTTAATTATCTAATATGTGTGTGCATGTAAAAATAATTGTGTAGGAATTATGGAGTAACGCTATATTAAATTTTGTTGTAATGTCCAATCAAGACCAAGTTTTTCAGTTCTGTTATTTTTGTGGATTGATTGTGGATTATGTGTTGAATTACATATCATGCTCTATGAATTGTTGAAGTCAAATATGACCAAGTCATTTGGGTTATGGAACTTAATTTATATGTGATATGTGATAGCACATGTTGTATGATGTAACTCGATAATTAGAAATGTATGCATGAATATATGCATTGCAAGAATTTATAATGCATGAATATATGTATTACACGGAATTATTGATGCATGCATGATATGCATATTAAAGAAAACATGTTGCATGTGGTGAATATAGGGTTGTGTCCTATGTGAAACATGATAGACTGTTAAATTTGCTGGACTGTCGAACTCAATCTCGCATAAACAAACTTTTTGCAGGTTAATGATGTTATGCAATATTACTTGTTATACAGACGATGAATGTTGAACGACGTGCGAAATGAATACATTTTCCTGAATTAGAAATTATACAAAACTATGATTGATGGTTTTGTTAAATGTAACTAACAAATATGTATAGTTTGAAATGTTTAACGGATAAAGAATGTTTATTCTGAAATGAGAATAAATATAATTCTGAAATAAGTGAAACATCGATAGAAAATGTATTAAGTATTGAGACATAAAGCTCTTAATACATTTTCTCAGATTAAATAAACTATAAAATGAATATGATTTCAGTATAAAGAAGAATCGTAAAGGTTGCGATTCAGAAAATGAATAACAAAAAAAAATTCACATTTTTAGCTATTGTAACATTAAATAATGTTTTAAAGTAAGAGCAATATAGTATTAACACACAAGATTGGGAAGAGAAATAGTCCTGATTTTGGAGTCGTTACAAGATTAGATGATGAATGCGAATTCATAATTTTTTTGGTTTTTAGATACTTGAAGCTGGTGTGGGAAGACGCATATTACCTGTTTGTTGAAATGCTACAAAAAGGTAAGAATAGTATTATTTTTTTAAAATTTATCCCTTCTTCTTTTTACTTCACTACCCCAAATTTCCTCATTAGTCTATTTAGAGTGATTAAGGTACCTATTTTTGACCCTCTTTGGAGAGATATGAGTGTGTTTTTCGATGAAGTAGTCAGCCTTTAATTCTTTTGTATGAACACTGAAGAGTCTGGATTATGATTGATAATATGATTGTTTAGATCTCGAAATTGCATTCAGCACTGCAAAATAATTCTTTATTATATTGTTGAAACTGTGATTTATAGGAGACTAGACAAAGCATCAAAAACATTCTTCTTCTGGACTCTGAAAGAAAGCGCGTAGCAGTTAAGTACTATTCAGATGATTGGCTAACAAATAACATAAAGTTAGCTTTTGAAAAGTCTTTGTTTATTAAAACTCAAAAAACGAATGCTAGAACAGAAGGTATACAACTTGATGTTAATCATAACTCACTAGATGTTCATCTCTACTCAAACTTTATTTAGGATATATTTTGAGTGTTGCCATTTAGTAATTTGATTTCTGACTCAAGTTTCCATGGTCTGTTAGAAAAAATGCTATGATTGTGTTAAATAAAGCATAAGCATGAGTTAATTCCATCTACAAGAGATATTTGATCTTTTATAGTTATCATTGTTTATACATATTCATTTATGTGCTTTCGCAACGGAGATAGCAATGTTCGACAACTATATTGTTGTCTATAGGTTCATTCAAGATTTGCACTTCCTTGTGATTGGAGATGATGATGAAAATGAACTAATACTATCCACCGTCCTACAGGGGTTCTTTGATGCATTTAACTTTCTCCTCAGATTGTTTGTCAGAAGACTTATAAATCTATTCTTTTTACCTAATTATATGATGAAATCTCATTGTGTGTTTTATGCTGCCTAATTTAGCTTGCCATTTCTCTTCGTGTGTTTTATTCAATTTTAGAGGTTCTTACAACAAGAATATCAGTGTGTTTGTCAAGTGTCATATAAATTTAGATTTAACTTAAGTATGGGAACTTCTTATGACATAAGAAGTCCACATATTGAAGTATGTGTATCATTTAGACATTGTCATATTAGATTGATAATTATTTTTGGTTGTCATCATAATAATAATTTAAGTTGTCTCATTTATACGGTTTTGATATTGATTAAACTCATTTATATGGTTTTAATATCTCTCATCAATTCTTTTCTCTAATATTGACTAAATTCATTACTTAATTTGAAATTGTGGGATATGAGTTAACGTTGGTACATAGATTGTGTACTTCCAGTTTTTTTTGACATGAATGTTGGACAAAGTATTAAATTCATTATTCAAACTAGCCCGTGCACTGCAAGGGCTATCAACTAGTATAATATTAATTATTTATATTGTCCTTGTATTAAAAAAGGAAAGTGTTATTTATTTGGCAAAAAATAGTGAGAGAACCAAAATTATATTTAATACTTGAGGTAATATTAGAAACTAAGTAATTAATACTTTGCGTAAAATTCTCAAACTGTATTAAGAGAAAAAAATATTTTCGACTTATATTAAGGGACGGGTGAAGAAGTATTGTATTGTGTATTTTAGAGGGGTGTATTCAATTAAGATATTTAAAGACTTTTTTTAAGTGACAGACTTTTGTAGAATTTGTGGGATTTTAATGACTTTCACAGACTTTAAAGACTTTTTAAAAATGACTTTTATAGACTCCATGAAATAGGTAACAAACTTTTATAAACTTTTTATCAAGACTGTAATAGACTTTTGTATACTTCTAATATATCTTGCAACTTATATTAATTGTTAATTAGTCCATGTGTACAACCTCTCCCTCTTTTATCATGAACTAGAGTAAATCTCATTATATTATTGTGGCATGAGATTTTATATATGTTGAAAACGTTCACATTATTCAACTCATTTCATGATACATTTGGATACTCGGATACCAATAAAACTTTAGAAACTACAGACGTAATACAAAAATTAAGCTCACTTTTCATTGAGCTATATATACTTTATACATATGTGTACGCTTTTTAGTAGGAATACCAAACTCTGTTTTTCACAAAATAATATGACAATAAAAATCTATATGATCAAAAGTTGCAAAACTTCATACATGTGAGTAAATTGCCACCAAGTTATAGAAATTTTATCACAATTGGGTACCAAAAATCATCAATCTTTGTAATCACCAAAATAAACTCAAAATAATTCAAAATTTTTAAGAATTTTAAAACTATTACCCTTGTTACCGGCCATTGTTATTATTATGATCGACGTCTCTCCACATATCAGAAGCTATACTAGTCCTCCATTCATTAGCATTCTCTCGTTGTTGTTCTTGAGTTTCAAAAATTTGTTCCAAATTATCTTCTTGATTGAGTGGTAACGATGAAGATAGTGAAGACTCGTTATCTAGTTCAATAGGAAATTCATTTGAGCAACACTCCTTACGAAGAAAATTATGGAGTCTTAAACAAGCTAGTACAAGCTCTGCTTGAGTTTTATAAGGAAATGGAGGTGCAGACTTGAAAATTGTGAATCTCGATTTAAATATACAAATATTCTCTCAGTTACGTTCCTTAAGGAAGCATGACGAAGATTGAACAACTCGATTGCATTTTTGGGGTAACGACCCTGGCCAACAAAATCTTGAAGATGATATCGAACACCTCGAAAAGGAGCTAAAAATTGGCGCCGATTTGGAAATCCACAATCCACAGTGTCAATAATAAAAACATATAAAACAGAGTTCTTTAAGTATCTTTATAGTCAGCAAAAGTATCATTCTTTAAGTATCTATGATTCGGGTGGGACTACCAACAAAAAAAGAACTCCATTAATCACAGTGTCAATAATAAAAACATATAAAATAGAGTTGTCAATGATAATTATTTTAAAAAATACTAGAAGCTTACCGTGAAGTAATCTTCCCACACTTCATCCCTAGCAGTGAACTTTTTATTGATTGGATCCCACCCAAACCCAGAGCTATTACGAAAAAGCTTCACAAAATTGCCATAACGATTCTTAAACTATTTTAGTCGACTTAGGTACTGTGAGTTTGTTCTTTAGCATCCAAGTTTTTGATTAAGAGCAGGAAGTATCTTTTTCTCAACTGTTTGCTTACTTAGCATTCCATTACTATCACACCATCCACAAACAGCAACATCAACCATGAGTTGTAGCAATTCATTACTCTCTTCTAATGTCCACGAAGTATAAGTTCCAACATTTTTTTCATTTCCTTTGTTATTTCCTTGTTAAGAATCTCCCATTTGTAATTACTATGTCATATATACACATCTATCTTAGTATTTCCTTTAGTAGTTTACTAGTCTAAACACAATAAAAAAAATACATACATCCTACATATTACAGAACATCATACAAAAAACTCAAATCACTGCTTATGATAACAACATTCATTAAACATATTATACAAAAATTTTAAGTTCTGACAATATTATTTTATCTAAGCATTAGAATACATATATATTATAATATATTTATTACATGACTTCTAATTATTCAATTATTGGCTCCATAATTTTATTTTTTTTCCTTTTCAGAAAACGACATTCACACTCGTGTGAACGTGTGATTCAATACTATATTGATTGCTTTACTAATATATATATATATATATATATATATATATATATATATATATATATATATATATATATATGTTGATAGCGTGATTGTGTGATTATGTCAATCCAATTTTCCATCTTAACTGCTGCTAATTCTGTTTGATTGTGTGGACCTTTTTTATGAGCCTAACATATATCAAAGATGTAAGATCCCGAATTTTATGAAATAAAATTATTCAATTTTTCTATTTAATAAATAGTTAAATTGATAAAAATTTAAAATTAAGGGTGATATATGTAAATTTTTCAAAATAAGAAAGCGGTTATAAAATATTTATTTTTGTCGGGGAATATTCGTTTGGTCGTAGAATATTCGTACGACGGCACAATCATTGGTGGACCCCACAAACAGAATTATTGTCGGAGCTAGAAAACGACAGAATTATCTTTTTATAAAAATAGCGGCGAAAGTTTTTACCGTTAAACTGTTGAAATACCCGGTGGTAAAAGTACAGTAATACGTGTGATTGCATAGTAGCACACTGTATTGATTATTAATGCTTACATGAGAAGTGACTCAGTTATACTCAATTATTACTACAGTAATTGTTGCATAGTATATCTCATATTATTGATTCAATTATTGTCACAGTGTCATCTGCATAATATTTTATATTATTAAATCAATAATTGAGACGACGAAGTTATTCATATTATTATTTGTAATATTGATGATGTCTAGAAAGTTCTGTCGAGGAGAAGTTTGGTCACCTGATAGCGCCAATAGGGAGAAATCCTTATCGGAAAGTCCCTCTTTCCTAAAAATGATCTGGTTGTTAAATATTGTGAGTTATAATATTAATGATGAATAAGTTCGTATTGATTAAAGATGAAATTGATATTTTCATTATGTTGGGATTATTAATGTTAGTGAAAATCGACATTTATTTCAATAATAATTAATTTTTGGAGGTTATATTCATCAAACGGATAATTAATCGGATAAATGAGCAATTAATTGCTATTGGTTCACATGCAAATTACTGTTGGTTCACATTTATGGAATTATTAATTCACATGCATGTACTATTGATTCACAAGAATGTACTATTAGGGGATGTGGTGCAAGATTGATAATATTTGAAGGAAATAATGGTAATATGTGACATTTTGTAAGTGGAATCCTAGGTCATCATCTAAGAGTCACTTTCACGAATAGTAACTTGCCTCTTCGATTTTCCAAGAGTTACTTGTCTCTTCGATTTTCCAAGAGTTACTTGTCTCTTCAGTTTTCCAAGAGTTATTTGCCCCTTCGCAAATAGTAGTTGTCTCTTCAATATTATCAAGAGTCATTTTGACCCTTCATTAAGACCAAGAGCAACTTTCAATTCTTCTATAAAAAGAAGTTTATTCCTTCATTATTTTCTCACCAATTCACAAAGCTATACAGAGAGAAAGTATAGAAAGAATAAGAGAGAAGAAGAGGAGAATTCTACTACTACCCTACTTCAGTATTCAATCTTTTACTAAGGTAAGGGATGTCATTATTATGATAAGGAATATCATTATTATGGTAAGGGATGTTATTTATTTTTTATTCATAAGGGATATTATTTGTTGTATTTGTAAGGGATATTATTTGTTGTATTCGTAAGTGATATTATTTGTTGTATTCGTAAGGAATATTATTTGTTGTATTCGTAAAGGATATTATTTGTTGTATTTGTAAGGGGTATTATTTCTTTCGTATTCATGAAGAGAGTTATTTGCTTTCAATACTCGTAAGAAATATTATTTTCTTTCATATTCCATATTATGAAAGGGATATTATTTTATTTCTTATTCCTAAATTTAAACTTACTGTGGCAAGTATTGCTTCTATAATTCCTGAAATAATTAGAAATTTCGTAAGTTTTGCGCTTCATCTAATATTATTTCACGAGAATATTGGTCTGAACTTTCTTGATAAATTTTCATATTTTCATGTCGGAACTATTCACGAAGTATGATTTTTCTTATGAAATTTCTACCTTTTCGTGTCGGGGTTACTATTCACGTATACGGCACTATTTACGAATACGAGTTACTATTCATGAGTTATTATTCACGAGTTACTATTCACGAGTTACTATTCACAAGTTACTATTCACGAGATACTATTCACGACAAAATTAGTTTTTTTTCTGACCAAATTATCGTCGATTTATGAATCT
The DNA here is from genome assembly GCA_016801055.1 of Panax notoginseng. Lineage (NCBI taxonomy): Eukaryota > Viridiplantae > Streptophyta > Magnoliopsida > Apiales > Araliaceae > Panax > Panax notoginseng. The sequence continues at coordinate 19,339,720 of CM029021.1, forward strand.
TACTCTTGAAATTAAATTCATTTTTTGATCATATTATTTTATTATCATAAATAACATTTTTATAATCCTGGTGATGAAATTTCTCTTTCACATGAGTGTAAAGATGGGTAGATTATGGGTATGATCGTGACTATGGGTTCTCTTTGGCCAGTAGTGCAAAGATGACTTGTTGACTGGTATGATTATGACTATTAAATTTATAATTGAATATATTTAGCTTAAGTACAAAGGTGAATTGATCAACATGGTTATAATTATTGTTTATATAAATTCTGAAATTATTATATATTTCTTTGAGAGATTAATATATTTAGCCCGTAGTTCAAAGATGACCTGTTGTTGAATATCTTTGGCCTATAGTGCAAAGATGAACTGTTAATGAATATCTTTAGCTTGTAGTGCAAAGATGGCCTGTTGTTCAATATCTTTGGCATGTAGTGCAAAGATGAACTGTTGATGAATATCTTTGGCCTGTAGTGCAAAGATAAATTTATTAGTATGATTATGAACAGGAACTGTGATTTGGTATAACCATGATCTTTGATGTTTCAGGTAAAAACATGTGATGAAAATAATTTTCGTCTTGGATGAGAAGAGGAATTTAGAACTACAATTATGATTATGAGTTATTCACATGATTGTGGATAGGAACTGTTAATTGATGTTACAGGGTTAAAACATTGTTGGTGGACTTTTAACATGGAGAAGATAACAAACTTTATGGTCTATTTGACTCTTCTAATGGATTGCTCGTTCCGTTGTAACTATGGTTGAAAAGTTTTATCATCTACCATATACTCTAAATCTCTGATTCATTATTGACGAAGGCTATTGATAATTTAATTATCTTTAGTCATGATATTCTTTACTGGGCTAGTTGTGCTCACCCTTTTGTTTCACAATTCTTTTTAGGTAATAAGAGTGTAGCTAGGTCGAGCGGGAGAAACAGGGGAATAGAACGGTGGTCTATAGCTGTTGAGGTTTCCCTTAAAATAGTATGAAAATAATTTTATTGAGAATTTTAAATAAGTGTGTTGTATTTTATACGTCAATTAACCGTTGATTTTGGTGAACCGAATATGGTGAGGTGAACCCAACTTTGGAAGGGTGTTTAGCCACTATCATACAAGATGTCTAATGACCTATGACTTCGTGTTATCATAAGACGGGGTTGTGCACATCCACTTGCTGTTATATCTACGAGCACTACCTATATAATCTTGGAGTTTGGTTGAAATATAATTCTCAATTGGAGACAATGGAGATAATTATATGTCAAGAGAAGACTCATCATTAAAAAGAATATGATAGCAATCTTCTCGTTTTTATTTGGGGTCTATTGGGTCAACCAAGGATAATTATCGAGTCATACGATATGTAAGACCCCGAATTTTATGAAATAAAAGTATTCAATTTTTCTTATAATTACTATTCAGTAAATGGTTAAATTGATAAAGGTTAAAGTTAAGGGTGAATTATGTAAATTTTTCAAAATAAGCAAGTGGTTATAAAATATTCATTTTGTCGGGGAATATTTGTTTGGTCGTGGAATATTCTTACTGTCGGGGAATATTCGTACGACGGCGCAGCCTTGTGTGGGTCGCATAACGAAAAGCGATTGGATGAAGAAAATGACAAGTATAAGTTGTTTATAAATAACGGCGTAGTTGTTACCGTTAATACTGTTAGAATACCCTATGGTTAAAATACAGTAAGACGCGATGTTGCATAGTAGCACACGGTATTACACCAATTATTGATTCTTACGTAAGAAGACACTACTCAATAATTGTTACAGTAATTACTGTTTAATATTTTATTTTATTGATTCAATAATTGCTACGTTGATATTTTATATTACTGTTGTTTCAATAATTGTCACTACACAGTATTTTTCATTATGGAAGCAATAATTCATATTATATGAATAATATTATTAGATAACATTATTGGCAATGTCTAGAAAGTTCTGTCTAAGGAGAGGTTTGGTCACCTAAGTGCGCGCCAGTAAGGAGAAATCCTCATTGGAAAGCCCTCTCTTTATTGGGAACTGTCTGGTTGTCAGTATTATGATTCTGTAATATTATTTGTGAATAATTAATTATTGATTTATATGATGAGAAAAATATTCATTGTATGTGGATATAGATGGAGAAAATTTTTAATGTGACAATTGTTGAAAATTAATATTTTATCTTTTTCTGATAAAAATTTATTTAAATATATTATTATATTATAATAATATAATAATGGTGATATTTTTATAATAAATGTGTGATATATGAATAAATGAGGAGGAAGAGTATTTTTATTGTATTAAATGTTTAACACATGTTAAACATGTTGGTGGACACAATTTTTGACTGAAATTTAATTATAGCCTGTAAAATCGTCCGTTTGTGGATTTCAGTCAATTTCTGTTTAGAATTTAAAAAAAATTTCTTCTGCAAAGTTGTAGATAATGGAATTTCCTATGGAAAAGGCATAATGTTTGAATTTTTCTGATAAAAGGGCTATTTATTATGAATTATTGAAGTTTCGAAGTTCCGAAATAATTGATTTTTGAAAGTTTTAATTATTTTTAATTATAAAAACGTTTTTTTGGTTTTTGTCATTATTTGGTGGCTGAATTCAGATGGTCAAGGTGGGCTAAGGAAAATTTTATAAATATATTAATATTTTATTAAATTTTCTGCTTTGGTGTTCTAAGCATTTTCCTATAAATAGGGTGCTTAGGTTAGAATTGAAAATCACACCAGAAACTAAAGTTTTCTCTCTCTATATTATCGAGCGTATTCTTGTGAGTATTTTAAGACTTTGAGTGTTGCTATATGGTGTAAGTTTCCTTCAGCTCTATATCCAGTATTCCAGTCAGAAGTACTGTCTTTTCGAGGTAAAGGATAGTAAGGGATGTTATTTTCTTTTATAAATGATATTATTTCTTTCAATATCATTATACCGGAATATTGGTAATATTTTTCTTGTGAAATATTTATCTTTTCATGTCGGAGTTACTATTCACGAGTTACTATTCATAAAAAAAATTGGTTTCTTTTACTGACCAAACTATCGTTGATTTATGAATCTTACTCTTAAAATTAAATCCATGTTTGATTTTTATATATAACATTTTTATAATCCTGGTGAAGAAATTTATTTTTGACTTGAGTGTAAAGATGGGTGGATTATTGTTATGATCGTGACTATGGGTTCTCTTTGGCCAGTAGTGCAAAGATGAATTGTTGACTGGTATGATCATGACCATTGAAGTTATAATTGAATATCTTTAGCTTAAGTGCAAAGGTGAATTGATCAACATGGTTATAATTATGGTTTATATAAATTCTGAAATGATTATGTGTTTCTTTGAGATATAAATATCTTTGGCACGTAGTGCAAAGATGACCTGTTGTTGAATATCTTTGGCCAGTAGTACAAAGATAAACGGTTGGCGAATATCTTTGGCCCGTAGTGCAAAGATGAATTTATTGGTATGATTATGAACAGGAACTGTGATTTGGTATAACCATGATCTTTGATGTTTCAGGTAAAGACATGTGATAAAAATTATCTTCGTCCTGGATGCGAAGAGGAACTTAGAATCATAATTATGATTATGAGTTATTCATATGATTGTGGACCAGAATTGTTGATTGATGTTACAGGGATAAAACATTGTTGGTAGATTTTTAACATGGTGAAAATAATAGACTTTATGGTCTATTTGACTCTTCTTATGGATTGCTCATTCCACTGCAACTATGGTTGAAAAATTTTATCATCTACCATATGCTCTAAATCTCTGATTTATTACTGTTGAAGGTTATTAATAATTTATTTATTTTTAGTCATGATATTCTTTACTGGGCTAGTTGAGCTCACCCTTTTGCTTCACAATTCCTTTCAAGTAATAAGAGTGTAGCTGGGTCGAGCGGGGGAACAAGAAAATAGAACGGTGCTCTCTAGTTGTGGAGTTCTTTCTAAGCAGTATAGAAAAGTGTGTTGTATTTTATACATTATTTAGTAGTTATATTTTGTGAATCAAATAGGGTAAGGCGAACCCAACGTTGGAATGGTGTTTTGCCACTATCATACAAGATGTCTAATGACATACAACCTCGTGTTATCATAAAACAGGGTTGTGCACATCTATTTGCTGAGTATATCTACGAGCACTACCTATATGATCTTGGAGTTTATTTGAAATATAATTTTTAACTGGAGACAGTGGAGATAGTTATATGTCAAGAGAAGACTCACAATTAGAAAAAACATGATAGTAATCTTCTCGTTTTTTTTTTTGGGTCTATTGGGTCAACCAAGGATAATTCTGTGGACATATGATATCTATCATAACCTAGACGTGTGGCCTCCCATGTATGAAGGTTTCCTTGAGCACTTTCTAAAGATTTTAATTTCTAAAACAGTTTTTGACTGTACCTTTATGTAAGGTATCAATGTGAGGTGCTGTCCATAGTTGGGACATGAGTCACAATTGGTATTAAAACTCACAGTATATGTGTTGTTGTAGTTTGCACGACAATTGTAATAATAAAGTTGTAGTTATATTCTGTACCATGTATTTGGCGACTCAGAATAGGTTGGGTGGAATGGACCTATTTTGGGGGCGTCACATGATATCTATTATAACTTAGATGCATGGCATCCCATGTACAAAGGTTTCCTTGAGCATTTTTTAAATATTTTAATTTCTAAAACAGTTATTAAATATACCTTTATGTAAGGTACCATTGTAAGGTATCACTGTGAGGTGTTATCCAAGTAAAGGGATGAGAGTCACAGTTGGTATCCACAGCATATGTGTTTTCGTATTTTACACGACAGTTGTATGAGGAAGTTTGTAGTCGGGAAACGGAGTGATGGTCCGATATGGTGGCTATAGTAGTCCTCACTATTCTATAAAATAGTGTGATAATAAATATAATAAAGACTCCATTTGAGTTTGAATACTGTCTAGAAGATAATATTCGTGTAAAAACTCGCATCTAAGCTTTTGTCATATTGTATAAAAGAAGTTTGTATTTAATTCTGTACCATGTATTTGGCGACCCAAGATGGATGATGTATACCTATTTTTGAGGTGTCGCAAAAGCAGTGCGTTTTTCCCTTTTTTATAAGGGAAAGATAACGATTCTGTCAATTTGTCATGCAGGAATACAACCACATGTTACATTATTTCACTATGATACACCAAAGACACTTGAAGACAAATATGGAGGATGTCTCAAAAATTAACAGTAATTTCTTTCGTTTAAAATGTCAGAAAACTAAAAAAAACATACACATACACATCATATATTTTCTATTTTCATATATTATACATATATAATCTTTACAATAGATATGAGAGTTTCATGATTTTATCTCACATTTGTTGAACAAATCTCTTTCCTCTTTTTATTGGAAGCTTTCGAACGGCTGTTTTTTCTCTCACCAATTCAGATTAGGTCTAGTTATTTGTTTACTTATTAATATATCTTATTAATTCTCTTATAATAAAACTATAATAAATCAATTATTTTTATGGCCCAAATTTTACCAAATTATTTAGGATCAATTACATATTCTGTTATATTTTTTAAAATAATTACAACAATAGTGCACTCATAAAATATTTATACAATTAATACACCTTCCATATTTATTTACAATATTAGTGCAATTAGGATTCCTTAATTTAGGAAATTAGTATGAAATTAGAATTCATTAATTTAGGGATTCATAATAACGGGAACCAAAATATTTGTACGTATATCACACGAATTTGGCTACTTATTTTTGATTATTAATTAAAGTAGTGTTGGTTGGGAATATCAAAAAAGCAAAACTTCGTTCTTTCCATTACAATCTCCCTTTCTCTCTCCTCCTCCAATTATCTTTGCGAAAATCAGAATCTTCTCTCCTTAAGCCATCTGTTATCTTTCTCATCGTCTTCTCTTCCCTTTGATCAATTTGACTCGCCGTCGTCAGCCTTTAATTCAACCTAACGGTACGCTTATCCGGCACAAAAAATTATACATATTTCTCCTCGTTCCTCTCACTTCCCACTCTCTCTCCAACTTCCTCCACCTTCCGTTGTCATGCCGAAATAATACAAAGATTATGGGCTGGCCCTCCTCCTCCTCCACCCTCCTCATCCGCGCTCCGTCTCCCTCCGATGGTCAACCGAAAACCTCAATCGCTTCTCCAATTATTTTGAATGTGATGCAGTTGGTAGTCAAACCTTCATGCAGTTGGTTGCCAAACCTTCATACCAAGGTAACCAATTTTGTTTTATTAAGTTACCAATTTATTTTGAATGTAATGCAGTTGGTAGCCAAACCTTCATGCAGTTGGTTGCCAAACTTTCAGACCAAGGTAACCAATTCATACTGCAGGTGTGGAGGTAGATTGGTTACCTTGGTATAAAAGTTTGGTTACTTTGGTATAAAAGTTTGGTTACCTTGATGCGAAGGTTTGGTTATCAACATTACATTCACTCTCTTATCTCTCTCTTTCCTATGCAGTGTTCTTATTTTCCTTTGGATATGAAATTGGAATTGAAATTTTCGGACATGAAGAAATTGTAAAAAATCAAATATCCACGATTAAGGTTTTAATTTCCAGTTCGATTGTTGTGCGGAAGAGAGGGAAAATGGCAGTGAAAGAGATGGAAAAGAATGATGAGGAATTACGGCTTGTTGCAGATTTAAATGATAATGATGCTGATGTAAGAACTGAAGTGATTGCTGGGAAATTATTGAGGAACAAAAAGGTTGACAATGTTGTGGTTTCAAAGAAGAATGTGAGAAAGAGGATTACGCAGAAGAGAAGCGAATTTGAATATTTAAATTTGAATTATTTATTTTGAATTTAAATTTGTTTTTTTTGTTAGATCCAATATATTTGAATTTAAATTATTAATTATGATAGTTATTTCTCATTGATTTTAAGTTTCCTTATTATTGTGAATTGAATTTTATACTAATTTCCTAAATTAAGGAATCTTAATTGCACTAATATTGTAAATAAATATGAAAAATGTATTATTTTATAATTATTTTGTTGATGCACTAATAGTGTAATTACTTACTAAATGTTGTATATTATTGTAAAGGACCCAATTATTTATCCATCACATATTAATATTTATTAGCCCATATAAAATAAATAACTAATTTGATCCAATAAAAGACAAAATCTAATTAATAACTAGTTTTATTCACCTTTGTGTTTATTTGTAAGTCAATAGAAATCTTTACAGATGAGGTAAGACTTTGGATATGGGTTAATAGTTATAATTCTTTTTCTAAAGTCTATCAAACTCTACCTTTTAATAGAAATCTTTAAAATCTATGACTTTTTGAATACCAAAATACTTTTATAGACTTTGTAAAATTCTTAATTCAATACCACCTAACTTTTAAATACATTAAAAATGTTGTAATTAAATATCACTAAATTTTTATAAACTCTTTAAATGTCTTGATTGAATACAACCAAACTTTTAAAATATTTAAAAATCTTAATTGAATACACCCCGTTTGTGTTAGAATCTAATAATGCTTCAAATATTAATGAGAATCTGAAAAAGCGGTTTATTATTTTCTAATTTCTTATTTTAGATTTGAACCAAATAAGTTTAATAAAATAAAAGAAACATATATAAAAGCTAAATTAGGGAATGTAATTTACAATATTAAATAATGATTAATTAATTTGGTTGTGTTTACTAGCTGGGAGACTATGTCCACTACATTGTAGACAAAAATAATCATTGTAAGCACTAACTTTTTAAATTATTAAATCCTAAACAAATTTTAGCTGACATATTTAATTAAATAAATTTGGCAGCAATTGCTGAGCTTCTTCTAAAAATCCAATAATTACAGTAATTTGCATATTTTAATCAAAAAATCCCAATTGGCCTATGAAAAAAGGAAATTTTTTGGTCTGAATTTACAAGATATTCACTATTTTAACCTCAAAAGAATATGTATGGCGAGTTAAAATTATATAAAGATAATTTCATTAAAAAGTCTTTCTATTTATACATATATTAGAAGAGAAGAAGAGAATAAAAAAAGAAAAAAAATAAATTAAAATTAAGTACGCAATCACAATTAAACTCACACGATTGGTGAAAAATTATTATAATTAATTAAATCTCACATAAAAATAAAATAAATTTCATACTAGAAAAAATTAACTCACACAAATATAACTTGGATTTCAAGTAACCCGTAACCTCAATTTTAAACTAAAACCTTTAATTTCTAATCGTCACCCAAACGGCAAGTTGATTATTATTATCTTCTTAAATCTTAAACTCACAAGAAGAAAAGATAATAATCCAGTAAACTCTTATTGACAAAGAAGTGTTAACTAAAATACAAAAGAACTTTCTTCAAACACTATTATATACTTTTTAAAAGTTAATTTAAAATACTTTTAAATTTAAAATTGTCGTGATTCATTTAATTTTAAAAATAATAAATCTTATAATTAGTAGTGTAATTTATGATATTCATAATTATACTCACATGAATTAAATAAATTTATGTCAATTTTAAGTTTAAAATTGATTTTTAAAAAGTTAATATTTATCTTATAATTTAGATCGAAAGTAGTGTTTATTATAAGTGATTAATTTAGCAATAATGACATACAATGCAATTATGAGAAATGATATATATTAGACTCTATGTATCAAATTTGTTAATATAAGTGGTAATTTTTTCAAACATATATATAACTATAATTTAATAGAAAATTTTCGTAACAGAACTATTAAAAAGAAGAATTTTATGTATTTTTAATTAATACTTGCAATGATAAATATTATAAATTATTATCTAAAATATATTATTTATTATAAATTTTATTATTTTATAATTTTTAATAAATTATCAAAATTTTGAACTTAAAAATATTTAAAATTAAGTTTCAAAAATTAATAATATTCATATAATTTATTAGGAGTTTGATACCAAGGAAGTACGTCAATATATATACATTGTTGCTTCTAAGAAAAAATATCAAAGATCAAACTCCTCTCTCTCTCTCTCTCTAAAAATGGGAACAATGGAAGTCGAAACTCCAATTTCAGAAGCTGAGAATAAGTACGAGGAAGACGAGCTTTCACCAATTGAGCAAGTCCGATTAACCGTACCCACAACCGACGACCCGAAACAACCGGTATGGACCTTCCGAATGTGGGTCCTGGGTCTGCTCTCCTGTGTCCTGCTCTCATTCCTCAACCAGTTCTTCTCTTACCGGAGGGAGCCACTCATCATAACCCAGATCACTGTCCAGGTGGCAACGCTCCCCATCGGACGGTTCATGGCTGCCGTGCTCCCAATGACCCAGTTCCACCTCCCCGGATGCAGGTCGAAAAAGTTTTCACTGAACCCGGGTCCGTTTAACATGAAGGAACATGTGCTTATCTCCATATTTGCAAATGCTGGAAGTGCTTTTGGAAATGGGTCGGCTTATGCGGTCGGAATAGTGAATATTATAGAAGCTTTTTATGAGAGGAAAATTCATTTTATGGCTGCTTGGCTTCTCATTATCACTACCCAGGTTCTACTTTACTTACATTATTACTTATTTAATTGAGTCCTATAGGGATATTTTTTTTGACCAAATTAGTGGATATCTCAAAAAAATTATAATATTTATTTTAATTAAATTTTTATAAAATATAGTCTTTTAAGTGTAATTTGAATACATATAGATGTAAAAAATTTAATTAAAATAAATATTATACATTTTTGAGAGTCGTAAGAAAAAAAAAACAAAAAATAAATAAAATATCTAATTATCCGGTCCAATAAAAATGTTCGCCTAGACTTATTGTATTTAATTTCACCCTTTTTTTATTGCAAGCATAATAGAATTATTTTTTAATAAGTTCAAATATTTGGATTTGGAGACAAAGGATGTTTTATTCCAACTAAACTGATAAATCCACAATAAAAAATAATATTTTAACATAAAAAATGTCGTTATAAATTTTAAAATTGAGTAATGTTATAAAATTGATCCACCCTATCAAATATATTATTCAATTATTATCAATTATAATTATTCAAGTAATTCACAACTAAAAAAATCGACATAATATAAAATCGTAACATATATTATTATTTTTATTTATATTTTTCCCTAGTTATTTTTACCGTGGCGCGGGCTCAGACACATAGCACTCTTTATGCTTAAGAGAAAGGATAATGTGGAAATACGCGCCGAACTATGAATTTCCTATATTTATTTTAGTATTGTTGGGGGTTGGAATGGCCCAACAAAACTGTTATAATCTCATTTGTAGTAATGATTCATTTAACGTGAACGTCGATGTGGGCCAGGTTCTGGGATATGGATGGGCTGGACTTCTAAGGAAATACGTAGTGGAACCGGCACACATGTGGTGGCCTAGCACCCTTGTCCAAATCTCCCTATTCCGGTATGTTTGTTTTTAAATAATTTCAAACCCTATAGACATAATCATGAGTTTACTTTTTCTCGTTATATGAATAATTCTTTACCAGTAGTAAATTAACGTAGTAATTTTTATTTACATGATTTTCAATACATTCTATATTTTCACATTGGAGTAGACCCTGTGATTTTTAAAAATAAATAAATTGTAATTATCATTATTAATAAGAAGTATTATTATGATAAAGTACAAACTAAATAATAAGGGTGGGCCCATTATTGTGGTGGCCCCCAGAATATCCTATAAAGTCCAAATGGATTGACTATTATTCTCAGAATCTCCACCGGCCTATTGTTTTGGAGTTCTCATAAGTATGAATTTTGCTAGAATTTATTATTATTATTATTATTTTTTGAAAAATAAAATATTTTGTATAATGAAAAATATAGGGAAAATAATTGGTCTTAAATAAAACAAATAAATTTAATCCAAAAAATATTGTATGTGGCAACCCAAAGTATAAAATAGGTATGTGCGAGTCTATTAAGGCGCAGTGTTTTGGTTGGGCTCCTAGGCTCTCGCCAGGTAGAATCAAACATCTACTACATCGATTTAATAAAAACTTTGAAAATACTTGAAATGAATTTGTTAAGACTTAGAAGATTGTTTTTTTGGTTATTTTTTATGTAAAATTTGTTTTGTACATAACTTAGTATGTACAATAGAAAATAAATAAATGAGACCGCATAGGAAACATCTAGTTCGCTAAGGAAAAGCCGACACACTACCTAAGCAACCTAGGCGCTGCCTCAGCCGTAGGGGCGGATTCAGTCACCCACAAAAAAATTAAAATAAATTATAAAAGTAGATACTACTGAAATATTGTTTATAACAACATTTTTTGAGGATTCATTGTTTGAATTTATAGCAATATAGCGTCGTTTTCAATAACTTACCAATTCAAGTTACTAAACAATGAGAAAGAGTGGAGTACGGTGTGGGTAGAAGTTTAATATTTTTGATACATTTTTAATCAAAGATTTCATATTTTAACTAAACATCCTAAAAAAATAAAAAATTGACCCTTGAGAATTCGGTCGGGTCAATTGACCCCTGCCCCTATGGTGGATCCGCCCTTGCTCAGCCGTCCAGGTCTGCCTACCGATATTTAAAACAGTGATCAAGTGTCAATATCTATTGGAAAAGATTGTCTTTAATTTTTCGTTGATTTCTGTGTTTGGCCATACTTTGTTGTCACTGTGTTTCTCATTGAACTGAATTTAACAGGACATTGCATGAGAAAGGAGATGTAGAACTTAACCAGGACAATACCAAGACCAAGCAACGAATGTCGCGGTCAAAATTCTTTGTCATTGCACTAACCTGTAGTTTCTGCTGGTACTTAGTCCCTGGTTATTTCTTTCAAACACTGCAAAGCATCTCATGGGTATGCTGGGCATTTCCCACCTCTGTGACCGCCCACCAGATTGGTTCAGGCTTGAATGGCCTAGGAATTGGAGCCTTTACGCTGGACTGGTCAGCCGTAGCTTCCTTCTTGTTCAGCCCTCTCATTAGCCCCTTCTTTGTCATTGTCAATGTCTTCTTCGGCTATTTTTTCTTTATCTACGTGGTGATTCCTGTGTCCTACTGGGGACTAAATGTGTACAATGCTAAAACATTTCCCATATTTTCGCCGCAGTTGTTCACTAAATCAGGTCAACCATATAACATAACAGCAATTGTTAATAAAAATTTCGAGTTAGATAAGGTACAGTATGCAGAGCAAGGGAGAATCAATTTGAGCACATTCTTCGCAATCACCTATGGGTTTGGGTTTGCTGCCATTGCATCTACACTAACTCATGTTGGCCTATTTTATGGAAGGTAATTTTTTATTTTTATTATTCGTCTATTCATGCTTGTAATTATACTTGTTACTTGTCAATTCCCTTGTTTATTCTTGCCTAAATTTGTCGAGTAAATCTTGGCATACTTGCAACTTACAAACAAACTCACAATTAGTGGAAATATTTTATCACCAGACGTGGGCCACACAATTATCCATCTTAGGTAAACTCTAGTTATTGTGATAAAATATCTAATTGTTCTCCGCTAAGTGTGAGTTTGTTTGTAAGTTGTTAGGATGCCAGATTTTATTCAATTTTGTCACAATATTCTGAATTCAAACTTGATATTGTATGATACTCTTAACTCGAATGCTCCAGGGAGATTTATGATCGCTACAGAGCTTCGACTAAGGGGAAGGTAGATGTTCACACAAGATTAATGAGAACTTACGACGACATACCTGCATGGTGGTTTTACGTGCTTCTTGGTGTGACAATGGCGGTCTCTCTTGCGCTCACCATCTTTATGAAAGATGACATTCAGATGCCTTTCTGGGGACTTCTCTTCGCAGCTTTCCTAGCTTTCATTTTTACCCTTCCAATCAGCATAATTACTGCTACTACAAATCAGGTAATTCAAAATTTCTACATACCTTGTCTATTTCTTCTCAAGTTATTTAAGATGCTCATGACATAGCAAAAGACTAGGAGAATAATAAAAACAATCATAGGAATTGAATATGCTTTAATTCACAAAGTAGTATAAAGAGTGATAAAAACAGCCAAAATTACTGAATAAATATGAATAATAATGAGTCACAGTAAACAACCCCAAAACATCCTTTAAATACCAAACAATAAATTGGAAACCCTAAGTACGCAAAGAATGTCAAATTTACAGGAAAAAAAAACAAATTAGTTCATAAACTAGTAAAAGACTTCAGAAGGCCCATACACATCCTTTTTAGCTTAAAACAACATGCATCATGGCTGAATGAGATGAGTCCTATAGATGTAGTTGAAATCTCCGATTTGATATATTATTGGCCCTGTAACTCAACCGATCAAAAGTTAAGCTCAAAATAACATTAGCCACTCTTGGGCTTGAGTTTTCATCCTTTCCTTACTTAGCACACTACATAACATCAAGTATTCATGTTTGACAGTGAGTATTTTTAGTCAGTTTACAGGTCTATGTATACTGTATCCAATAGGTACTGTAACAGGTCTATGTTTTCGAGTGCTTATATAATTCATTTTTATATTTCATCTACAGACACCAGGTCTAAATATCATCACAGAGTATATAATGGGACTGATATATGTTGGAAGGCCTATAGCCAATGTCTGTTTCAAGACCTATGGTTATATGAGCATGACTCAGGCAATCTCCTTTCTTAGCGATTTCAAGCTGGGCCATTACATGAAAATCCCTCCAAGATCTATGTTTTTAGTTCAGGTATGTTCCTTTTTTCTTTCAATAAAAGTGAAATGTAAATGTTCCCCCAAGACTCATCCAATGCTGAAATTGCAAATGACCCACATTTGTTAAAAAGTAAAGTGTAGCTAGCTATACAACCCAGTGTAACCGAGAACGCAATTTGTTTTGGTTCGAGTAACAAGTATGGGTACACTCTATACTACACAAGTTAAAATGCAATGTAGGTAGCTTTATATGAGTGATTATATATAATTAGAAATTCTCTTAGAATCTAAATGCAATAAAACTAAGTTTTATATAATAGTTTTAGTTAAATCAACAAGTCTATTGTACTATAAATAATTTAGTACAATTGTGCTATTTGAGCATCCAATGCTAAGTCAAAATATTTACATGTACGCAACAATAGGTAAAACGACATAAAAATATTTCGGTATACTAAATTTAGAATATCTGTACGTAAAAGTACCATCTTTGGGAATGCAATTATCAATATGACTTGCTAGGTTAATAAGAGTATCTAGGAATTCTGATACAACCATTCAAAGAATCTCTCCTATCTATAGCTAGGAATTCTGAATTACTCTTAATAAGATGATCAGCACATGTTTGCATATAGATGTTTCCAAAATTTTCTCAATAAACAAGTAGTAAGTTGACTAATTAGCTGCCCCTTGAAGCCACAAGTTACAGTAGAAATCCCCTGAAGCAGGGTCGCGAATAATTACTTGTGATACCCCTAATACTGGTATGGAAAGACCTGACCGGACTGGGGTGAGGAAAAAGCCACATAATAACCAAAAAAAGAAAAATAATAAGAAATTGACTTTGATTTCATAATTAACATCTCCTCCTAATCTGATTCAATTCTTAACTAATTTAATGTTCACAAACGCATCCCAGTTTATTGGAACCATAATAGCAGGAACAGTTAACCTGAGTGTAGCATGGTGGCTTCTCCATTCAATTGACCACATCTGCAACCCAGACAAGCTTCCATCAAACAGCCCCTGGATATGCCCCTATGACCGTGTCTTCTTCGACGCCTCTGTCATCTGGGGTTTGGTGGGACCGAGGCGAATCTTCGGTCCTTATGGAAACTATGGAGCCCTTAACTGGTTTTTCCTAGGTGGAATGTTGGGACCCTTTGTCATATGGCTCTTTCACAAGGCATTCCCCAAGCAATCCTGGATCCCCCTCATTAACCTTCCGGTTCTCCTAGGCGCAACTGCTGCTATGCCTCCAGCTACCGCATTGAACTATAATTCTTGGATACTAGTCGGAACCATTTTCAACTTCTTTGTGTTTAGATACCGGAAAAAGTGGTGGCAGAGGTATAATTATATTCTTTCAGCAGCTCTTGATGCCGGGGTTGCTTTTATGGCAGTTCTGCTTTACTTCACTGTGAATATGGAGGACAGAAACATATCTTGGTGGGGAACTAATGACCCTGAGCATTGTGATTTGGCAATTTGCCCCACGGCCAAGGATATATCGGTAGACCGCTGCCCTACATTTTGATATCGATAAGGTAATGCTAGGTATCTCAAATTTGGCTCTCAAATACACACGTCGTGTTCAACATCATGGTGGGTTCTAAGCAATTATTACACACATATGTATTGATGATGTGCATTTGAGACCCCTAGCCTGTCATTACCCATCTGAAAATCGCATTATTGGCTTTTGCTCAAGGTTGAAACTCATTACAGAAGTTGTGTAGATTTGCTTTTCAAGAAGATGGTTCTATTATATTCTATATATATACAGTTGTTTAGGCCATGATTTCAATAGCTGTGCTATGTTATATTATGTGTTGTTTCTTTTCAGTTGAGATATTTTTGTATCAAATAATTAAACATTGGCTTAATTTGTACAATGAGAAAGAATTTATGTGTATTATTACTTTAGAGACATAATTACTTGAGTGAAATGCTTTTAGATTATAAAGATAAGGGCAGTAAACAAAAAATTCACACTTATGGATGCAATTTTTTCTAAACAAGGTATAGCTATTCATTGCATTGGGATAAAAATCAATCCTGATGTAGCCGAATTAAACACTCTTTGCTAAGTATGATCTATAACAAATTTACATCATCATATCAATACACACACACACACACACACACACACACACACACACACACACACATATATATATATATGTATGTATGTATGTATGTATGTATAATTAACATATACAAACACTTGTATTGATTTTTCTAATTATAAATATAAATTCATTAATATATCTAGGCTACATTTGTTTGTAAAAATGACAAGTGGGGTAGGATTATTTGCATTGATTTATTCTTCCGTCTGATTATTTTGTGCCATGATTAGTCCGTTATTTAATCTCATATACTATGTTTTAATTGTCATTTCTAAGGTCACTTTATGGATGATTAATATAGCAAATTGTTAAATCCACAACAAAAAATATTATTTTCACAATAAAAGTGTCGCTATAGATCCTATAGTGAAGGTTTTTACCGTCGCTATGCATCTATAGCGATACTTTTTATTGTGAAAATAACAAAAAGTATTGTGAATTTAACAATTATCTTAATATAATCTCAAGTAAGAAAAGTAGTATTTATATATCCCCTTGAGGTATCAAGTGATTTTAGAGATAATCATAAATAGTCTATGTATTACATAACAAACTAACTATGGAATAAAATAGTCCAAATTAAGTTACATAATAAATTTGTACAAATAATTGCATCTCACCTATCATTTTTGTAAACAAAATAACCCTAATTTTTGTAAACAAAATAACCCTAGTGCATGTGCATGTGCATGTGCATGTATTAGTTAGTTAGAAATCAAAAAAGAAACTTTCTTCTTATTTATATTTGGAAAATAATTTATATGTTGTATATGTACGGGGGCAGATACACCCCTGGTGGCAATGAGTCCTTCTAGGGACCGGCCTTTTCCGATCGGGATAGTGATCGGCCGGATTTTATTTTTTTTTTAGCTTTTGACTATAAAATAATTAATGTGATTTATTAGAACTGAAATTTTTATAAAATACAGTGATTTAGGTGTCTTTTTGGATACACGTAACAAACAGGGTTATACAGTCTGTACAATCCTTTTTTTACGTGTATCCAAATGATACTTAAATCACTGCATTTTATAAAAATTTCAATTCTAATAAATCACATTAATTATTTTGTAGTCAAAAGTAAAAAAAAAAAAAAAAAAAATCCGGCCGGTCACTACCCCGGTCGGAAAAGGCCGGTCCCCCTAGACTTTTTCGGTGGGAATTGCGATAGCTGTATTTTCAGGATTTTTTTTAATGTTAAATATTTAGGACTTTTACAAATAAAATGTTATTTAATGCAAGTATAAAAAATATTATTCATGAAAGTTTTCTAACACGGCAGCTACAAATAAAAGAAAATATGCGAGTGATACCAATCGGACACACTTGGAAAAAAAGAAATCATCAGCTAATACTAATAATACAGCTGGATCAAAGGCAAAGAAGTGAAAAAGCAGGATCCCGAGCCCTTCGCCGGAGCCGGAGCCGGAGACCGACTCTTCTTTAAAGCTGCAACTAGAGCGACGGCAGCAGGAGTTGAGGGAAGAGCGCGTAAGGCCAGCGATTGGACGCTTCAGAAGTCCAAACTTGATAAAATTCTTCTCCAATATATGTTCTCTGTATGATCTTCTCATAAATATTGTATTTGTTCCATAATAAGAGTTTCGTTTATAAAAATTAATTTATAAATATTAAGAATTTATTTTTCATTTCATATAATTATCTCTAAAATAAAATGAGTACTTAGTTTGGTTTCCATAAAATATGATGATGACATTTAATGCTAAAATTACAAAATAATATTCTTATTTTAGAAATAAAAATTGAAAAATAAGATTTTTACTCTGGAACAAAAACAGTATAATCAGGGGCGGAGGCATGTATAGGCTAGGATGGGCTTTAGTCCGGGTGGAGTTTTTAGAAAATATTTAGTACTTATATATCTTCAATAGCCCAGCTCAATATTGTTTTCTTATTTTCTTGTGATCCATTAAAAGCAATGAGGAGATACGCAGTGGAACTCCTTGTACTTGGCTCAACTTTTGAACCGAATGACAACTTTAAATCATTCAAAATTGATGATATTTGCAAGCCTGCTGAGAAATTTTATCCAGAAGATTTCAGTGAGCAAGAAATGCATTGTTTGAGATGTCAACTAAATCATTATAAAATTGATGTACTCCGTCATCAGAGCTTTCAAAATATGTTTACCACCATCACTGAATTGTGTCGCGGATTAGTTGAAACAAATAAGTTGTAGACTTATAATTTGATTAATAGATTGATTCGTCTTGTTTTGACTCTACCTGTTTTCACAGCCACGACAAACGAGCATTTTCAGCTATGAAACATGTTAAAACTGCTCTTTGCAATAAAATGGAAGAGGAGTTTTTAGCAGATTCTATGATGATTTACATTGAACGAGAGCTTCTTAAAGATATCGATTCAGATTCCATAATAGACGAATTCTATTCTACAAAGCATACAAGGATGCACAGGGGCGGATCCAGCCTTATAATTTAGTGGGGTCAAAATCGAAAAAAAAAACTCTTGAGAATAAAAATTTAATAACATGAAACACAACTAAATAATTCTCAAATATTATTTATAATAATATTTTTCGAGGTTTCATTGCTTAAAATTGTTTTATGATAACCTCATTTTTAATAGTTGCAAAAATATCACGCTCAATGTAAGTTAACAGTCATTCATTGATTCATTTCCCATTTGGTTACGGAGTTCGTTGTTCACGATATTTATGACTGAAAATATCCTTTCAACGGTTGCAATAGCAACGAGCAAAGGTAGAGCCAACTTTAGCAACAAATAGACTTAAAGATACACATCATCCTTTCTTTTCTTAATTTATTCATATCAATTAAAATGTATTTAAATTATATTAAAATTAAAATGTATTCATATCAATTTTAAACCTGAAAATACCTCAACTTAATATCAAAATTGATTCTATATTAATTTAGAACGGAGATACAAATTACTCCATCAAGCATTAGAGAAGGAAAAAAAATCTAAATTTATTTATATACTCTCTCTCCCTAAAATTTGTATAAAGAAAAAGAAAATTTAAAGTGAGACAGTGAATGAATTTTTTTTAAATAGAAATAATAAGTAAGTAATAAAAGAAAGTGACACGATAGGAAATAAATGTTAGAGATAAAATGTATATAAAAATCAAAGAGAGAAACTGAATAAAAATTTTAAAATTAAATATAACACAATTTTAGAGAGGAAATTAATTTAGGGGATGCTAAGTTGAATAAAATATTTATTGTTGTTAAATGTTGGGAAAAAGTACAGAAATCAAATAAATTATAATTGTTGAAAAGAGAACAAATTTTTTTAAAGAAAAAAGTAAAAGAGTACAATTGTTTATTAGTTATACACAAGAGAAAAAATAAAACTAAATAATTTTATGAAAATGTATAATTGATATTTGATATTTTAATATGACACGATAGAATTATACAACACATGCTCCATGACCCTTAGAAATTCAGTGGGGGCAGATGCCCTTTCTGCCCTAGCTTGGATCCGCCCCTGAGGATGCAGCTTAAATAGTGTGTTTTGTTTTCTTTTTTCCTTGCATGTTATGTACCTTTGAACCTTACTACTATGTATGATTTTGAATTTGTGATTGATCTTGGTAGGACAATTTTTTGTGGATATAATTGGTACTTGGTAGCCCAGTAGAAAATTAATTCCTGACTCCGCCCTTGAGTATAATAAGTGTAACCACTTCAAGTTAAAACAACAAGAAGATATATATATGCCTCTTAAGAAAAAAGAAAAATTAAGACACTTTTTATTTATTTATTTATTTTAGAAAATTAAAGTTTCTAAAGATATTTTAAGATATATTCCATCATGAAATTCTTTTGCCATTTAATTTGTCAATAAAAAAAAAGAAATATGTATTTAAGATGTGATGCATATTTAAGAAGGTAAGCTTAAGGTCATTTTGATTTGTCAACACTATTAAACACATCACTCTTGAAAATTCTACTCATTAATATTATGTGCATTTTTTCGAACTAAATTATTTTGATATGGCTAATCATAATTTATAGTCACTCACACGTACATTCCTTTTTTATTTTTTCATATTTCATATATTTATACATGTTCATATTTAATATTCACTCGTATTTCATGTATTTGTATACGTATATCTTTAATATCGATAAAAAATATTTTCTCATATCTCATGTATCCGTCTGTATTTAATATCGATAAAAATTTATCGACACTTGAGTCCAAGCCTATCCTTGAAGTGTCTTTTGGATCCAAGTCTGTCTTTTACTGAACCCCTAATTTGCGCAGTGGGATTGACCGAATATATCTCCTGGTCTGAAATCGTATTCACCTTACTCGTCAGAACTCCTACTGAACTTGGGTCCAAGCCTATCCTTGACGTGTCCTTTGGGTCCAAGTCTGTCTTTAACTGAACCCTTAATTTGCAAAGTGAGATTGACCGAATATATCTCCTGATCTAAAATCGTGTTAACCTTACTCGTCATAACTCTTAATGAATATGCGAGTGATTAAAAAATTAAGTAATACTAAAGGGTCCATCAAAACGTGTGAATTAGGGTATAATCATGTATTTATATTTAATCACACCTCTTTATTGTCCTATTCCCGAGTTAAAATATATTACCATACTGGAAGTCAACCTCTTTAAAAAAAGAAAGTCGAACCTAATTCGGATTGTTTTCAAATAAAATCAGGACTGCATATTCTTTAAAAGTCAAGTCCCCTATTTAAAATATAACTCCATACGGAAAAATTCCTCCAAGTGGGATAAATCCCACCGATTCAGCCGGATCCATAAAATTATGCCCAACAATATCGATAAAAAATATTTTCTCATATGTCATGAATCGGTTTGTATTTAATACCTCATATTACATATATATATATATATATATATATATATATATATATATATATGAGGATAAAAATATTTTCTCATATGGCATGTATCGTCTGTATTTAATATCGATAAAAATTTATTGGGACATGTTATTATTTGGAGGATGGAATACTATTTATATAGCCAAAGCTCATATGCTTCTATTTATAGGTATTCCAACTAACACTACTAGTCCTTCTCAATAAGAAAGATACATATATATCACACGCGTGATCTCAACCCTAAAATATTCATTCATTCACACTCCGGATCCCAAACTGAATCTCCATGGCCTCCTTTGAAATAGATGATGATCCCCATTCAATCGCTGTCCGGCGAAAACAAGAAGAACCCGTCGACGTCGTCGACGAAGAAGTCTCTCCGATCGAAGAAGTCCGGTTAACCGTCTCAAACACCGATGATCCATCCCTTCCAGTATGGACTTTCCGGATGTGGTTTCTCGGCATAATCTCATGCTGCCTCCTCTCGTTTCTCAACACATTCTTTAGCTACCGGACGGAGCCGCTCCTTATTACGATGATATCGGTGCAGATTGCGACGTTGCCAATCGGGCGGTTCATGGCGAAAGTTTTGCCGGAAGGGGTGTTGAACCCGGGGCCGTTTAATATGAAGGAGCATGTGTTGATCTCTATATTTGCGAATGCGGGCTCGGCGTTTGGGAGTGGATCGGCTTATGCGGTGGGGATTGTGGATATTGTGAAGGCGTTTTATCATAGGAAGATATCTTTCACGGCTAGTTTGATTCTTGTTATCTGCACTCAGGTTTACTTAATTTCTCCATTCCTCTTCACTTAATTGGATATATATATATATATATATATATATATATATATATATATATATATATATATATATATTGTTTCTAATTATATAATTAATACCAGAATTAATAGGATTAATTTGGATTATAGGTAGTTGATTATTTTGGACAATCTAAAGAATTAGAGAGTACTTATATTTGTTATACAAGTATTATGAAATTGTTACTCTAATTAAACTAAACGAAAGACTATATATTGTCCCAAACCAACTGCTTGAAATTCCAAAAAATAATAGGTTTATATATATAATTTGTAATATTCCATTCATTCATTCATTTCCCAAGAAAAAAATCTTTTTAAAAAAGGTTTTTTTTTTCCTTTTTTTTGTTTACATTGATGATAATATAAAATGACAGAATTTCATGAATTTTGCATCATAATTTTACAAAATATATTTTAATTATGCGAATTAAAGTTTTTAGTATATAGTTGTAATGCCATGTAAATGCATTATATGATATTAAAAAAACACTTGAGAAGAGGATGTCATTTGTTGTGTCCTATAATCAATCAATATTAAAAAGAAAGAAAGAAAAATGTCAAACAAAATAAATTATCAAAGAAGGTAATTAATTACAATAAGATCCCACCCAAGTTTATAATAATGTGTGTGAAATATATAGGATGAAAGTGACAGTTATTTTGGAATCCGCGCATGCAGGTACTAGGATATGGTTGGGCTGGGATTCTAAGGAAATACGTGGTGGAGCCGGCGCACATGTGGTGGCCTAGTAGTCTAGTTCAAGTCTCTCTTTTCAGGTATATAATAATAATAATAATAATAATAATAATAATTTCACTCGTCTTGTGATGAAACGACCGAAAATGAATTTTTATATTTATAATATACGTTAAACTTTTAATTATTTAGTTTCTTATAAATTAAATTTTAATATGCTGATTTTAAGACATTGAAACTTCACATTTCTAAACTTCTATAGATAAATTTTCTTACCATAATAGATCGAAACGGGATTATTTTGAATAATTTTATTTTTAAATATTTTACAAACATAAAAAATTATAGAAACATAATTTGATAAAACAAATGAGAAAGAATTATGACCACTGGTCCAACCGGTAAATCCGGTTTTTAATTTTTTTTTTACCAAAAAAAGTTTAATATTAAAATTAACACTTTTATTAATATTGTATTTCATGTTTATTATGTTTTGGTTCATAAAAAACGAGAAATTTAAAAAATTTATTAATCACTAATAATATATATTAATGACGATTTGCCGTTGGACCAATGACCCATCCACCTGGTAACTTTTCCAATTGAATGAAGGATCCGACTATGAGAAACTTGGATATTATAATTCATGCATTTATATTCATCTTGTTAACGAATATTATAATCCATGCATTTATAATTCATGAATTATGTGAGGTGAAATTAATTTTTTTTATAAAATTTAGAGAATTAAATAGAAAATAAAAAAAATTAAATTAAAAAGAATTAAATAATTTCTTGATCTTCTATATCACTAAAGCCGAGCAATTACAACACATCTATCTATACATTCTATTATTTGAATGATAACATATACATGACATAAATATGAACTGCCAAGTATTTATCTTATACATACCCTTCAAATATTTACAAACGAAAATTATATTATGATTTATGATCTATCTATAATACTAATATTAGTTGGATCGCATTTTGATAGCTTACGAATATCGAGAAAAGAAACAGAGTGAGTCACTCTTCATTTTATTGAGTATGATAGGAATAAAATTTTTCCATTCATTTAATTGGTATAAAACATTTATCTTAAGAAATATAAATTTTTAAAAATAGGGTCAAAATATACATAAATGCAATTATATAACACTCATTTTTAATTATTATATATTCGTATATAACAGTTTTTTTAATTATAAATTAGGTGATATTTTGTAGAATCTTATTAATTATACATATTAGGGTTTCTAGTAAATCGTTTTAAATTTATTTATATGATAAATATATATGCTTCTAAATATATATTCTATATATTTTGAAGGAACATTTTATATTAATTCTTCCTTTGTAAAATATAAATTAAACAAAACTATATATAGCTAGTCATTCCTGTGAAGTTTACATCCTCTCCTATTAAGCAGGGAAAAGAAGACGTTTTAGATCATATTTTGAAACGTTTTTACTAAAATATAATTCGTTTATCATAATAAAAACGAATTAGAATAGAAGATTTTAAAAGAAAATAAAGTTATAACTATATAATATTAATTGGTTTACTATTTATTGTGATTTCATTTATTGGTAAAAGAACAGTAAAAACAGTAGTAGTTTATTAATGTTATTTGGTTTATTTTGGTGTTTGGAGTTGTTGTAAACATATACGAGAGCAGATTTTCTGTCTCATTTTATATGTCCCCCACTTAGGTTAAATATTTTAAATATTCGAGTATCTCACGAGCTACTCGCGAATCACTTGAATCGAACCGAACCGAACCGAACCTCAACTGTTCATGAACAAGTCGAACTGAAACACGTGATTTGCGAATATATTCGATCGAACAATCAGACGTGACACCACGTGCGAACTTAACTCGACAAAACAATTTAATCGAACTCGAACATAATCTGTTCACGAGCTATTCGATTCGTTTACGGACCTAGCAAAAATACACTAAAAATTTGGTGGTTGTGAAGTAGTATAGCTCTTCTCGCGGTAACTCCTGTTATACAGTTATATACTCCTTGAATCCATCACACAAACATAAAATACTTGGCAAAAAAAACATAAAATGAAGTATAAAGATAATCTAATTCATCTCAAAGATAAAATGTACCATAAAGATCATCCAATTTCAAAAAAGCAATGGTTGGGTTCACGTGTTTTAATAAAAACAATAATATTATTAATGTTTTTGAGTGGGTCCACTTTTGCTTAAATTAAAACCCATTTATAATAATATTATCTCATGTAATTAAAATTTCTAATTTATATAAAAATTAAAATTATGTTATACTTTACTGGACGGAGGGTGAGTAATATATAATTACTTGTTTTGAAAGATATGAATACCAATACAATTAATTACATAATAATCTCAACAATATCTAATTCCCTCGATATTAAACATATGAAAAATACAAATCTAACAATATAAATTAATAACATTTTTTTTTAATATCTTATCTTGTGCAGGGCTCTCCATGAGAAAGACAACAATCGAATGTCACGAGGCAAATTCTTCTTAATTGCACTTGTATGCAGCTTCTCCTGGTACGTCTTCCCGGGCTACCTCTTCCCAACATTGTCCAACATTTCATTGCTATGTTGGGCCTTCCCCAAATCAGTAACGGCCCAACAAATCGGATCGGGCATGCGAGGGCTGGGCATTGGATCCTTCACCGTGGATTGGTCTGTTATAGCCTCATTTCTGGGCAGCCCACTTATCACCCCATTCTTCGCCATTGTGAATGTTTTTGTGGGGTACGTGATGACAATGTACATGTTAACCCCATTAGCATACTGGGGATTGAATTTGTACAAGGCCAAGAATTTTCCTTTTTTCTCGTCACATTTATTTACGGAGCAGGGGCAGGTGTATAATGTAAGTGCTATTGTGAATGACAAATTTGAGATAGACTTGCCAAAGTTTGAGGAGGAGGGACCTATATATCTCAGCATCTTCTTTGTTCTTACTTATGGCTTGGGATTTGCTGCTGTTATTGCCACCCTCACGCATGTCGCTGCGTTTAACGGAAGGTAGATAAATCTTACCACATGGTATTTGGCCCAGTGATAGCAGCAAGTATTATTCCTTTTTATGAAATATATTCTTGTGTTCATTTAAACAAACAGGGAGATACTTGACCAATACAAAGCTGCTCATACAGAAAAGGAAGATATACACACAAAACTAATGAGGAAATACAAGGACATACCCAACTGGTGGTTTTATGTTATGCTGGTTGGGGCAATCGCTCTCTCCCTTGTCCTCTGCATTTTCATGAACGATCAGGTCCAACTGCCGTGGTGGGGACTCCTCTTTGCCGCCGGCCTTGCTTTACTCTTTACGCTCCCAATTAGCATCATAACCGCCACCACAAACCAGGTACCCCCTCTGCTCCAGGAACGACCCCAATTACCTTTTGGATAGTCTCTGAATTAAAGTTTGGTAACCGTAATT
Organism: Panax notoginseng; assembly: GCA_016801055.1. Classification (NCBI taxonomy): domain Eukaryota; kingdom Viridiplantae; phylum Streptophyta; class Magnoliopsida; order Apiales; family Araliaceae; genus Panax; species Panax notoginseng. Next base: position 19,365,435 of record CM029021.1, read on the forward strand.
TGTTGTTTCTCTTTGGATGTAGACACCAGGGCTAAATATCATCACAGAGTATGTAATGGGAATAATTTATCCAGGGAGACCAATAGCAAATGTCTGTTTCAAAACTTTTGGCTACATTAGCATGAGCCAGGCAGTCTCCTTTCTCAATGATTTCAAATTAGGCCATTACATGAAGATACCACCAAGATCAATGTTCATTGTTCAGGTATTCACCCCTTTTCACAGTACATCTATTTCAAAGCTGGAAAATAGTCAAATAGATAAACGAAGAATTAAGATAGGTCCAAGTCCTAACTAATTTAGGCACTGATACTAGTACATATACTAATACTCCCTCCTTTTAACAATAGAGTCCAATTTGATTTTCTCTGTCAATTTGTCTAATCCTAAAATTTCAAAATGGTTGATTTTGATTAATGCAATTATTAATATCGTAGACTAAAGAGTTGTTTGATAAAAGTGAATGAACGGAATAAAATAAAAAGGTTTTGACTCGCTATTTAATTTGCTATGATTCGGATTCATTTCAAGTACATAATTGCTCGCTAATTATCTCATTGCATCCACAAATAGTTCATTGGAACTGTAATAGCTGGAGCCATAAACATTGGTGTGGCATGGTGGCTACTGACTACCATCCCCAACATATGCCAAGATCAACTACTTCCTCCCAACAGCCCTTGGACATGCCCAGGTGACAGAGTCTTCTTCGACGCCTCTGTCATCTGGGGCCTAGTGGGCCCCAAACGGATCTTCGGCTCTCTAGGCAACTACTCCGCCCTCAACTGGTTCTTCCTAGGAGGTGCAATAGGCCCTCTTGTGGTATGGCTGCTGCACAAAGCGTTTCCCAGTCAAAAATGGATCAAACTGATAAACCTTCCAGTACTCTTTGGCGCAACGGCCGTAATGCCTCCTGCTACAACCTTGAATTTCAACAGCTGGATTTTGATGGGCACTGTTTTCAATTTCTTTGTTTTCCGGTATAGGAAAAACTGGTGGCAAAGGTACAATTATGTTCTTTCCGCAGCGTTGGATGCTGGTTTGGCTTTTATGGGGGTGGTTTTGTACTTCTGTTTGAGCATGGAGGATGTTAGTATTTCATGGTGGGGATCGGAAGGTGAGCATTGTGAGTTGGCTTCCTGCCCAACTGCCAAAGGTATAGCTGTTGATGGGTGTCCATTGTATTGATTCTGCTTATGGGACTTGGTTTTAAGTTTGGGTGGGATTTGATTCTATTTTAAATGGTTATATTTATATTGTTTACTCGATGAGTGGTCAATTAGAATTAATGAGTTTATATCGATTTTAAATCTTAAAAATTGACTCCATCAAAGTTTATTTATTGCCCAATTATTTCAAATAGTATTAAGAATACTCCATTGATTTCAAATTGCCAATTTTAATTATTTCACACAAATTGAGGAAACAAAATTCTTTACAAAACGAAAGTGCTTTTCTTTTTTACTTATTCATTATACAAAAGAAAATGAAGTTTATTCACATAAATTTAGTTTCAAAAGCAGCCTCAATTAATTTTCTCACGCCAAGGAAAATGATAATATGCTAAAACAAAACATTAAATATTCCAACAATCTCCAGCATAATGCAAATTCACCTTGACCATTGATCGGTTCTTCAAAGATGCTCTAAATTTCTTCAATAAAAACTCAATCAACATGAACTTCCTATAATATCACAGCTAATCTGAGAAAATTATCAGTTCTAAACTGTTCAAAATCAACATTCCCCTCAACCAGTATTTTACGGGTTTGATCACTACTAGTTCCACATCAAATAATATAAAACTTTAAGAACACAATAATTTGAATTAATAATCTTTATTTCTTTCTTTCTTTGGTATACAACACCAGTATTTACGATTTCAAGAGTTCTCGAGATCAAAAGGAGGGGAAGGGAGTGAGAAAGCAAAATTTTATCGGTATATACAAAATCTTAAAGTCAACAGACTGATAACGAAACACACAACTGATCATAAGGTACAAATTGAATTTCAAATCCAAACCCGATACAAAGAAAACTAGTTTAACAAAACTGATTTGGACTACACGCTTGTTGCAAGAAGATCATAAGCTTCGTACAAGAGAAGAGAATAGCTTAAACCTGTGATGTATCATAACAAAATAAAGTAATCAAAACTGAAGAGCAAGTGACATAATACATTACAATCTTATATCTTGACCACCATCTGCTCAACAAAACTTTTCTTCACAGCTCCCCTGGAGCACAATTCATTCAAAATCCCCAAAGCCTCCTTAGGAAAACCTTCATAAGCCAAGCCTTCAATAAGAATAGTGTATGTAACTTCAGTAGGTTTACATCCCTTTGATACCATATAAGCCAAGAAGTCAATGGCATGGTCAGTTTTACGAGCCTTACAGAGCCCCAGCATGACAGAATTGTAGGTAATAGCATTAGGCCTGACACCCAGTCCTTCTAAGTCATGAAAGAAACTAACAGCTTCATCAACTTTTCCTTCTCGGCTAAGTCCTCCAACAAGTGAAGAGTAAGTAATTATATCAGGCTGGAGACCCTTTCCTCGCATCTCCTCCAACAGCATTATAGCGCGATCGGTTTTCCCCGCCTTCGAGAGCCCATCAATCACTGTATTGTAAGTGATCAAAACCGGAGAGCAACCTTTGCTGCTTAGATGATTAAGAATCTCAACCGCAATATCAACTTTTCCATCTTTGCATAAAGCCGTGAGCATAGTATTATAGGTCACAATATCAGGGTAACACCCTCTAGACACCATAATCTCTAAATATTCAATCGCCCTGTCCATCTTTTTTTCTTTGCAAAATCCATGAAGCAAAGGATTGTAACTCAACGAATTTGGAGTACATCCATGTTTAGGCATCTTCTCCAAAATATCAATTGCTCGACCCAATAATCCCTTCCGGCATAAGAAATTAATCAAGATGTTAAAGGTAACAACACTAGGAGAACACCCTTTGCGAAGCATCTCGGTCAAAAGTTTCTCAGCATCCATCCACCTCCCAGTGCTACACATGCTACGCAGAATAATATTGTGGGTAATTACATTTGGTTGGCACCCATATGATGACATGTTATTCAAGAATTTGATTGCTTCATCCAACCTCCCTTCCTTGCAAATCCCATTGATAAGGACATTATAAGTAACAACATCAGGCTTACAACCTTTACTACTCATTTCATCCAACAACTTCATTGCCTGCCCTACCCCAATTTCCTTGCAAGTCGCTTCAATCAAAATTGTGTACGTAATCACATCAGGATAACACTCCTTTTGCAACTGCCTATCAAGAACTTCCATTGCTTGTTTCAGTTTCCCACTATCACATAAACTACGCAAAATGGTATTGTAAGTAACAACATCTGGAGCAACACTCATCCGGTCCAAGACTTCTAGGGCATTATCAATCTCCCCTGACTTGCAATACCCACTAATAAGCACATTGTAAGTTATAACATCTGGAACAGCACCGGACTCCTCAATAATCTCCAAAACCCTAGTAGCCTTCTTAGTCTTCCCAAGTCGACAAAATCCACGAATCAAACTCGTGCAAGGAATAATATCAGGGATATCACCCCGATAAACCATGTTCTCTAGATACCTAAAACCCTCCTCTAAATCCCCATTTCTAACCAATCTACGAAGGTGATTATTACTCTCAAACTCTTCAAAATTACGCGAAGAATAATACTGACTCGAGCTCGAGCTACCTCCACTCAATTGCCCTTGTGAGCTGGTATCAACATTAGACCACTGCCCATTTGAACTATAACTTTCAATCTTTGAAATGGCAAAAACCCGATTTCGCCTTGGCTTGTGAAACCCCTCTTTTTTTCTCAACTGATTACCATTTCCGCCAGAAAGAACAAGAAAGCTAGCTTTGTGCCCCACAAATACCTTCACTGAACCAATATTGGAAGAAACTCTAACCCTAACTTTAGACCCAAAAGTATAGTTATTTCTGCTCTCCCTATACACACATTGAGATGAGCATAACCCTTCATGGGTTTGCTGTGTGGGCACTATTAAATCCATAAAATACCCTTTTTTATCTTCTAACAGAGATTATACATGCTTTACAGATAGATAAATTGAAAGAGGATTGCAACAGAGTATGTAGCTATTCTTATGTGTTCTGTGCAGAAAAGATATTTAACCAAAGAGAGAAAAAAATAGGGAGGAGAGAGAAAGCTTACTAAAGAGCTCCTGAGAATTGAAAACGCAGATAGGTAAAGAAGGAAGAAGAATGTGCCGCCTTGTTGGCCGTTGCTTATCCAAATTTTAGTTCTTTCGAGTTTGGAGAAGTTTTGTGAGTTTTTGTATTGAAAGATGAGGTTCAGAAATGGTAGGCTTATTGAAGGCCCAATTGTCTTTCTTTCTGGGCTTCTTCGAGGCCTACTCAAGGCTACTGCTTCATATTATAGTATGACTTTTGTTAAGATCAGATCCATACAAAAAGTAGCATAAAGTCATAACAATAAGTCAATAACAGTTAACCATATCTATATCAATATCTATATAAGAAACAAAATTTGATTTTTAGAGGGTGTTTGATAAAAATTGAATGAATTTAAATCTGAATCTGAATCTGAATTTGAATAAAAAAAGTTATTTGATAATTGACATGCCTACATTTGAATAACAAATTTTTATTATTTTACCCCTCTAAAAAAATTCAAAATTGTTATAAATGTATTTAATATTACTTAATAAAATAGTTAATATTGTAAAAAAAAAAAAAACTTCATACAACCCTCATTCAGCCCATTCAACCAAAAAAATGACACTAAACCATTCGGTCCAAATTGTTTGAATGGCTGACTGATTCAGCCATTCAAACGATTTTTTTTCCAAAACAAACGCACTTAATAGTTGACCGATCCAGCCATTCACACCTAAACAAACAGTCCCTTAGTCTTTGTCTTTGGTCTAGAATTTAACTAAAAGTAAAATACTTTTTATACTCATATATAGTGTTAGGATTAATTTAACTAGAACTAAAACTCACTTTATGTTCCTACAAACTTTAATATTAACTTATTATTCATCAACAATTTTATTTTTTATAAGAGTTCTTTAGTTACTTAGTCATACAATAAATTTTTACTTAAAAATCTATTTAGGATTTTAGTTTAGGGTTCTACTCAATTTTAGTCTCTAAATGACTATATATTAAAAATATTTTGAATATATATAATAATTATTATCAAAATAATAATATATATATATATATATATATATATGTATTACAAATGTGACGCCCCCAAATTCGGGTTACCTGACTCTCGAGTTTGGTGCTCACGATCCACAATATAAATAATATCTAACTACCCATTTAATTATGAATAGAAATATACACCACATTAACCGATATAGTTAATACATTCGTCACAGGTTATCTAACATTTATATTACAAATATACCCTTCAGATATACAAAAAGGGTTTACAAATACAACATAATAATAATGTTAATCATAGCTATTACAGCATAACACATTTGCCTTTGTTCTTCATAGCACCTCCAGCCACTTCGTCCCTAGCTAAAATATTTTATTTAGCAAGGGTGAGCAACAAATTTTGCCCCGCAAGTTAAGATATACAATGAATGTATAAGAATCAAAACAACATACTATCTAATTCGATAGAATAACTCCAAAGTTCAGAGAACTTTGAAATAGCTAAACAATTCATTCTTCTCTAACCAATCTTCTCACAATCTAAGCAACACATTAACGAAAGGATACAATGCTTTCAAAGTTTCTACGATATTCTATAGAATAACAATTTAGAAATACTCTCCAGAGTTTGTGATAAATGATCTTACAAGATCTTGAAATTCTCTTCTTGAGTAACTATCAAAGATTTACTCTGATATACCCAAATAACAGGATGAAAATATTTTTCCAGAATTTATGCTGAGTGATCACAAAGGATCTAGAACTTCTTTTCTCGAGTAGCTATCAAAGATTTACTTTGATATACCCAAGTGTATAAGATAACCATAAAGATTAAATTATACCCCTCTGCAAGTATATAAAGTGATCAGCTTCATTATACCCTATATTATGCATAATATTCAAACGCGCGCAAAGGCCGAATATACGACCAAATATGTTCTCTTTATATAAAAAGTTGTTCTTCTCAATCTTTGAATCAGAATTTGATTTAACAACGAAATACAATGATTTCAATATCTAATCACTTCTCTTCTCAAACTTATCAAGTTTTCTTTTTTGATCTAGCCGAAACAATTAGCATCGATCTATCAATAATAATTGAATTCTCTTCTCTTCTCTTCTCGAACCTATCAAGTTCTAACAAATGTTTGTCTAGCCAGAATAATTAGCTAAGAAATATCTTAACACAATTCGATAATAGACAAGAATTATCTGTACTATCAATAATAGCTTCTACGGATGTAAGTATCCAACAACAGTTATTCTCCAAGTATATTCTCAGAATCACTAATTCAATTTGAATTAATAAACATGCACTAACTACGAATAATCAACAATAATTCTCAGACGTGGTCTAATCAACAATAATTAACCACCATAATATTTAAAAAGTATAACACAAGGTTGAGTTAGAAAATTTGCCTTCCGCGTTGATTACTGCTACACAATATACTTATCTGCGTTCACAAGACCTATAATCACAATATCGGTCTCACAATTAGAACAATAAATCATAACACGTATAATTGTAATTTACAGTCAATTTTTCTCTTAGGCACATTACCACATAGTCACATTAGTGTTTATAACATATATAAACACTCATCAAGTCTAACTAGTTCGGTCTAGTTGGACTTCAGTCTCATCTCGGTGTATTGGTCACCCCTATCCGACAATTAACACTTATATTATCAATTAAACTCGGTCTCAAAGCTCCAATATTATTTTAGATAAATCATATATCATTTTAGTTTCTATTTCAGCAAGCTAAAACAAAACTGACATCTCTTCTGACATTTCGGTTTCTCATTTCAGTAACCTGAAATGTTCATTTCAGGAAGCTGAAATACACTATTCACGAAAATATGAAATCAACTTATTATTTTTCAATCTTCTGGCCAATCATATAAACATGTATTCCATACACAAAAAGTATTTTTTCTGGAATTTTTCAACTTCCTTAAGTATTTTTCAAAAATCAATTTCTAGTTAATTCCTTAAGAAATTAGCTACCTCACGTTTAACTCCAGAAATTTCCAACTCTTGGCGGGATCTTGCACATGTTGACGTGATCTTTCAGTTTAAATTTCATGGTCATCGGAGTTATAGAACTCCGGTTATAGCGTTTTTCGTCGAAAAAACCCAAATATTGAAATAGTTATAACTTGCTCATTTTAAGTCGGAATGAGCTCATTTTTGAACAGGAGCTACTTAATACCATATATTTTCATTTCCCAAAAGGCCAAAATTTTTCTGACAAATTAAGTGGCCGAAACAACCCTTACAAATTTTTTGACAGTTTACTTTTGTCATTTTTCTATTTTTGACTCATTTGCTAAAATCAGTCCACTCGAAAATCTACAACACATTTTCCAGTGATTCCACTTAGAGATGTTAGAAAACTCGTAGATCTAACTCTAGGACTTGACCACACTAAAAAATTCAAAGTAGAATGAGAGATATGGTCATTTTCATATCATACTTTGTTTTCTCAAAAATCTATTTTTAAACTCTTTATGTTTTCTATGAAAACTTTCATGATATCCCATAAAACTAACATAACTCATCATATTAACTCAAAATAACTCATATACTCATGGATCTAATATGATCCATTATCTAATTCACCAATTAGTCAACAAACACAAGATCAAACACAACAAAAGCTAAGAAAAGTTTTATTTTCTATCTTTTGAAAAATCTAACTCATATTTCTTAGTTTAGATCCAACTTTTGATCCATAAAAGAGTTGGATCTAAACATAAAACACTTTTAAACACAAAGATCTAAGGTTTTAAGCCTCAAGATCATAGTTTTACAAAAATCAAAACTCAAATCATCACAAAGAGAAATTAAACTATAAAAGTAGGGATTTCTTATACCTTATCTTGATTCTTTCTCTTCTTCTTCCTAATCTTAGAGTAGAGAACTATGAACTTTGAGAAAAATCACTTACTCTCCTAACCCTCTTGTCCGTCCCCCTCTATTCTCTCTCTTGGTCTTGCTTTGATAATTTAAGAACATGAAATGAGATAAAAAGATGTAAGAGAAAGGAAATTTGATGTTAGTAATTTTGTATAGATATATTTAATGTATCTATAATCATCATCCAATGTCTCACTCTTCTTCTGTCTCCTTATCATTATAAGCTTGCTTGCACTCTTGGTTTAACTTGTGGGTTGGATGCAAAAGATAAGAATAAGTCCAAGACTTGACACCTAGCAAGTTAGCTTACCTACTAAAGCAATGTAATGATTACATGCCTCCCCCCTTTCTCTCCTCTATGCAATTTTCGGCCATGATGGCCTTCTTAGGCCCCTTTTTATTATCTTTTAAGCTCCATTTAGCTTACTTAATGGTCCAAAAGGCCTCCTCCCAATTGGGCTAAGAGTTGGGCCAATCAATTAATTATTTAGGCTAGAAATTCTAATTCTTTAGGCTTGCAATTCAACATTGTTTATACTTTTTAATTTTTTTATATACCACAATTCTCTTATATTATAACCCATTAGGTTCTTAGTTATCATACCTAATAGATGTATTAGGTTTCATAACTATAATCTTAATTCTCTTTACCAAATAAATGTATACACATTCATAAAACATATTTATTCAATCACGTACATAATTCACATATGTCATAACATATCCCTCTAGTGTATTAACTTAAAAGCCCTAATTGACTTAATAAGTTATAAACACTCACATATTCATCAATACAATTATTATAACTATATCTTCTACCGAATCCCTATTCATAACTAGGGTTAAAGTTTCTATTATCTATTAAGAACAACTCTACTCTTATTTCTCAATCAATACACAAATTGACCATTTCTCTTAGACTCGTATCACAGATACTCAACACAATTCTATCAATATTAAATAAAAAAATTTATTCAAAAAATTCAGATTATTCAAAATCCCGGTTTATCACATTCTCCCCTCCTTATAAGGATTCCGTCCTTGGAATCACCGCTTTCTTATTCTCTACAATCTTTTAAAGTTGTATCATCAATTCATTCTTATCCACACAATATTAATTTGTGTCTCATATTCTAACCTGTGATTTAAATCTATAAAAGAAAGTAATTCACAGCGATATCTAACCTGTAAGACCCCAAGTTTTATGAATAAAGATTAATTTTTCTCGAAATATATTTTTGAATATTATGGTGTGGTTTTGATATAATGTTATAGTTGTGGGTAATATTTATAAATTTTGCAAAGTAAGCAAGTGGTTTTAAAATATTCGATTGGTCGGGGAATATTCGTTTTAACAGGGAATATTCGTACGACGACACAATCATTAGTGGACCCCACAACGAAAGTATTGTCGTAGTTAGAAAACGACAGAAATATCTTGTTATAAAAATAACAGTGAAAGTTTTACCGTTAAACTGTTGAACTACCCGGTAGTAAAAGTACAGTAATACGCGTGGTTGCATAGTAACACACGGTATTGATTATTGATGCTTACGTGAGAAGTCACTCAGTTATACTCAATTATTGTTACAGTAATTGCTGCATAATATCTCTCATATTATTGATTCAATTATTATCACAGTATCATCTGCATAATATTTATTATTATTAAATCAATAATTGAGACGATAAAAGTTATTCATATTATTATTTGTAATATTGACGATGTCTATAAAGTTCTGTCGAGGAGAGGTTTGGTCATCTAATTGCGCGCCAATAGAGAGAAATTCTTATTGGATAGCTCCCTCTTTCCTGGGAATGTCCTAGTTGTTAAATATTGTGAGTTATAATATTAATGATGAATAAGTTCATATTGATTAAAGATGAAATTAATATTTTCATTGTGTTGGGATTATTAGTGTTAATGGAAATCGACATCTATTTCGATAATAATTGATGTCTGGAGGTTATATTGACCAATCGGGTAATTAATCTGATAAATGAGCAATTAATTGCTATTAGTTCATATGCATATAACTATTTGCTCACATAAATGGAACTATTAATTCATATACATTACTATTAGGGGAGGTGGTGCAAGATTGATAATACTTGCATGACTAAATTAAAAATAGAGGTATAGATGAAGGTACTATACTATAATTATTTTTTTTACATGTATAGAACTATTTGTTCACATGTGTGTATTATTGATTCACATGATGTACTATTAAGAGAGGTGGTGCAAGTTTGATAATACTTGCAGGACTAAATTAAAAATAAAAAAAAGATGAAGGTATTATATTGTAATATTTCAAGTCCCAAAACGTGCAATTATCGAAACTATATTTTTCTATAAATAGAAGCTCATTCTTCTTTCATTCTCACCAATTCACTAAGACTCACAAGAGTAATTATAAAGAGAGAACCTATAGAAAGAAAGAAGAAGAGAAGTCTGTTACTTCACTATTTCAGTATCTAGTCTTCTTCTGAGGTAAGAGGTATTATTTATTTCATATCCTGAAGAGATATTATTTTTCGTATTCGTATGAATATTATTTTCGTTCAATAATCGTAAGGAATATTATCTTCGTTCAATATTCATAAGAATATTATTATCATTCAACACTCGTAAGGGGTATTATTTATTTCATATTCTGAAGAGATATTATTTTTCGTATTCGTATGAATATTATTTTTGTTCAATATTCGTAAGGAATATCATCTTCGTTCAATATTCGTAAGAATATTATTTTCGTTCAACAGTCGTAAGAGGTATTATTTATTTCGTATTCGTAAGGGATATTATGTTTTTCAGTATTCATAAGGAATACTATTTTCTTCAATACTTTGTAGTATGTGAGTAATATTATTTCGTCTCGTATTTCTAATTATACCCTCATTTTGTTAAAGTATTGCTTCTATACTCCGTGAAATTAGTAGAATATCTTTGAAATTTGCGCTTCATCTAGTATTGTTTTACAAGAATATTTTCTACACATTCTTGTTAAATTTTAAGCTTTTCATGCCGGAGTACTGTCCATGAGTAGTATTCATTTATACGGTACTATTCACGGGATACTATTCATAAAGTATTATTCACGGGTACTATCCACGAAGTACTATTCACGAATACTATTCACGAAATACTATTCACGAGTACTATTCATAAAGTACTATTCATGGGATACTATTTCTGAAGTACTATTCACTCAGATACTATTCATCCAGAGTACTATTCATGACAAAAATTGATTTTTTTCGGTCCAAATCATTTTTGAAACAATATTATTCCTGAATTTTACTCCACAAAGCAGTATCATGTTGACAATTTGAACATTATTGAATTCTAGATAAATTAAATCATTTCGTGGTTGTGATACTATTTATTGAGCTGAGTCTCAGCGATAAAATTGATGATAAACTCTTAAATCATATAAGATAATAGATATCATGCTCTACTTGACTCTTCTAATGGATTGCTTGTTCCGTTGCAGTTAAACTTGATGTTTATTGTATTTTATCAGTTTAACATTGTTGAAGGCTAATGATAATTTATTCTGCATTATCTTAGTCATAATATTTCTTACTGAGCTAGTTGAGCTCACCCTTTGCTTTCATTGTTCTCTTCAGAAAATGAGAACATAGCCGGGACTAGTCGAGGAACGGAGTGATGGTTCGAGATGGTGCATTAGTAGTCCTCACTATTCTGTGAAATAGTATGATAGTGTTGAGGACTTATTTTGAGTTTGAATACTGTCTAGAAGACAATATTTGTATTAAAACTCACAGCTCATGTTGTATATTTAAGTTTGTATTTATATTCTGTACCATGTATTTGGCGACTCAGAATGGGTGATGTATACCTATTTTGGGGGAGTCACATAACTAATATTATTCGCAGAATTTAATATCTAAACGAAATCATTACCCGTCGCCACCTCCTAGGCAGCCACTGCATCTTGCACCGTCACGTTAAATGCACGGGCCGTTGGTCTTCCTGGCTGTGCAGGTCCTCCAATCGCCAAGGTTCCGCTACCTGGTCCCTTGTTGACACTTCCCTTCTCCACATTCCTCTTCGGGCAATAGTTAATATTGTGAAAAAAAAACTTCATACAACCCTCATTCAGCCCATTCAACCAAAAAAATGACACTAAATCATTCAGTCCAAATTGTCTGAATGACTGACTGATTCAGCCATTCAACCTATTTTTTTTTCAAAACAAACGCACTTAATAGTTGACCGATCCAGCCATTCAGACCTAAACAAACAACCCCTTAGTCTTTGTCATTGGTCTAGAATTTAACTAAAAGTAAAATACTTTTTATACTCCTATATAGTGTTAAGATTAATTTAACTAGAACTAAAACTCTCTTTATGTTCCTACAAACTTTAATATTAACTTGTTATTCAGCAACAATTTTATTTTTTATAAGAATTCATTAGTTACTTAGTCATACAATAAATTTTTACTTAAAAATCTATTTAGGATTTTAGTTTAGGGTTCTACTCAATTTTAGTCTCTAAATGACTATATATTAAAAATATCTTGAATACATATAATAATTATTATCAAAATTATATTATATATATATGTATTACAAATGTGACGCCCCCAAATTCGAGTTACCTGACTCCCGAGTTTGGTGTTCACGATCCACAATATAAATAACATCTAACTACCCATTTAATTATGAATAAAAATATACAGCACATTAACCGATATAGTTAATTCATTCGTCACAGGTTATCTAACCTTTATATTACAAACATATCCTTCAGATATAAAAAAAGGGTTTACAAGTACAACATAATAATAATGTTAATCATAGCTATTACAGCGTAACACCTTTGCCTTTGTTCTTCACAGCACCTCCAGCCACTTCGTCCCTAGCTGAAATATTTTATTTAGCAAGGGTGAGCAACAAATTTTGCCCCGCAAGTTAAGATATACAATGAATGTATAAGAATCAGAACAATAGACTATCTAATTCGATAGAATAACTCCAAAGTTCAGAGATCTTTGAAATAGCTAAACAATTCATTCTTCTCTAACCAATCTTCTCGCAATCTAAACAACACATTAACGAAAGGATACAATGCTTTCAAAGTTTCTACGATATTCTATAGAATAACAATTTAGAAATACTCTCCAGAGTTTATGATAAATGATCTTACAAGATCTTAAAATTCTCTTCTCAAGTAACTATCAAAGATTTACTCTGATATACCCAAATAATAGGATGGAAATATTTTTCCAGAATTTATGCTGAGTGATCACAAAGGATCTAGAACTTCTTTTCTTGAGTAGTTATCAAAGATTTACTTTGATATACCCAGGTGTATCAGATAACCATAAAGATTAAAATATACCCCTCTGCAGGTATATAAAGTGATCAGCTTCATTGTACCCTATATTATGCATAATATTCAAACGCGCGCAAAGGCCATATATACGACCAAATATGTTCTCTTTATATAAAAGGTTGTTCTTCTCAGTCTTTGAATCAGAATTTGATTTAACAACAAAATACAATAATTTCAATATCTAATCACTTATCTTCACTTCTCTTCTCAAACCTATCAAGTTTTCTTTTTTGATCTAGCCGAAATAATTAGCATCGATCTATCAATAATAATTGAATTCTCTTTTCTTCTCTTCTCGAACCTATCAAGTTCTAACAAATATTCGTCTAGCCAGAATAATTAGCTAAGACATATCTCAACACAATTCGACAATAGACAGGAATTATCTGTACTATTAATAATAGCTTCTACGGAATTAAGTATCCCATAACAGTTATTCTCCAAGTATATTCTCAGAATCACTAATTCAATTTGAATTAATAAACATGCACTAACTGCGAATAATCAACAATAATTCTCAGATGTTGTCTACTCAACAATAACTGACCACCATAATATTTAAAAAGTATAACTCAAGGTTGAGTTTGAAAACTTGCCTTCCGCATTGATTACTGCTACACAATATACTTATCTGCGTTCACAAGACCTATAATCAGAGCCGGTCCTGGGCTTTCTATGGCCCAGGGCAAAAATTTTCAAATGTGCCCCTTTATAAAAATTAAATAAATAAATTATCAACTAATTATTTTTATTAAAATTATAAGAATTTACAAAAGATAAGGAAGAACACTTTAAAATGCCATCGAAGCAAAGAATCATCACATGTACCTACAAAATAAAAATATCAATGAAATCGGTAAAATTAATGAAATACCCACAGTAGTTGGCAAGTTTTACTGATTACACCATTAAACTTTTAATTTTTCAAATTACCCCATTAAACTAATTAAAAATGATTATATTAACTATTTTAAAAAATAATTAATATTTTCATTAAAAAATATTAGAAATTTTAATTTTTTTTCTTCATAAAATGAGTAAAGTTTCATAAAATATAGATTTAAAAAAATTAAAGTTTTATGAAACCTTACTGATTTTTTTAAAAAAATCTTTATTTTTCCTTTTGAAAATAAAGTTTATTTTTTTGAATCTATGTTTTATAAAATTTTATTCATTTTTTTAAAATATGAAGATCAATTTTCCAATTTTTTTCTTGAAAATAATATTTATTTATAAAAATTATTAATTTCTTTTTTGAAAAAATTGAATTAACTTTTTTATTTATCTTTTACTGTTTTTTTTATTTTAATTTCTATTTTTAGTTTTTTTTAAAAAAATTCTAATATTAAGAATGGGCCATTCTGTTAAAAAATTAAGTAAACATTAATTTAATTTAAAATCACTTTTATTTTTTTGAATCTATATTTTATGAAACTCTAGTCATTTTATGAAGAAAAAAAAGTTTCTAATATTTTTTACTTAAAATAATAATTATTTTAAAAAATATTTAAAATAATTATTTTTAATTAGTTTGATTGGGTAATTTAAAAAATTAAAAGTTTAGTAAAATGTGCCAACTACAGTGGGTAATTCATTAATTTTGTAGATAAAAAATTAACGTTCATTTATTTATTTTTAACGGAATGACCCAGTTTCAAAACAATAATTAGTTTAGTGGTGTAATTTAAAAAATTAAAAGTTCAATGGTGTAATCAGTAAAACCTATCAACTACATTGGGTATTTCTTTAGTTTTGTCCAATGAAATTTGAACCACAAAACATCATTTAAAATGTCTTCTTGTTGCACTTTTAGATGCAAAATCATCAATTATACTATCATATTTAATGTTTTCTAATATATCATTTTTAATGTATACTATCGCTAATCTTTTTATTATTTTATTTTTTTTATACACATAAATACATAAACTTATAAAAAAATTTGGGCCCCTCTCAACTATAGGCCCTGGGCGGTTGCCCTGGTGGCCCACCCCCAGGGCCGGCTCTGCCTATAATCACAATATCGGTCTCACAATTAGAACAATAAATTATAACACGTATCACTGTTATTTACAGTCAATCTTTCTCCTAGGCATATTACCATATAGTCACATCTGTAAGACCCTAACTTTTATGAATAAAATAGAATTTTCTCTATTTATTATTTTGAAATAGTAAGGGTTGATTTGATTAATGTGGTTAGTTATGGGTAAAAATGCGCTAATATTTTAAATAATCAAGTGGTTATAAAATATTCATTTTGTCGGGGTATATTCGTTTGGTCGTGGAATATTCTTGCTGTCCGAGAATATTCGTACGACGGCGCAGCCTTTTGTGGGCCCCATAACGAAAAGGGATCGGATGAAGAAAACAACAAGTATGAATTTTTATAAATAACGACGTAGTTGTTACCGTTAACATTGTTGGAATACCCGGTGGTTAAAATACAGTAATACGCGGTATTGCACCAATTATTGATTATCACGTAAGAAGGCTCTACTCATTAATTGTTACAGTAATTACTGTTTAATATTTTATTTTATTGATTCAATAATTGTTACGCTGATATTTTATATTATTGTTATTTCAATAATTGTCACTACACAATATTTCCTATTATCAGATCAATAATTCATATTATTTTAATAATATTATTAGATAACATTATTGGCAATGTCTAGAAAGTTCTGTCTAGGAGTGGTTATTTAATTGCGCGCCAGTAAAGAGAAATCCTTACCGAAAGGCTCCCTCTTTCCTGGGAACAGCCTGATTGTTAGTATTGTGATTCTGTAATATTATTTGTGAATAATTAATTATTAATTTATATGATAAGAAAAATATTTATTTATGTGGATATAAATGGGGAAATTTTTAGAAAAGTGACAATTATTAAAAATTGATATTTTTTTCTTTTCTGATAAAATAATTCAGTTAAATATATTATTGTATTATAATAGTATAATAATGATGATATTTTTATAATGAATGTGTGATATATAAATAAATGAGGAGGAAGAATATTTTTGTTACAATAAATGCTAAAAACATGTTAAACATGTTGGTGGACCCCATTTTTTGACTGAAATTTGATTATAGCTTGTAAAATCGTTCGTATATGAATTTCGGTCAATTTCTGCTTGGAATTTGGAAAAACTTAAACTTACAAAGTTGTAGAGAATTGAATTTCTTATAGAATGGACATAATATTCGAATTTGTATGATAAAAGGGCTATTTATTATGAATTATTGAAGTTCCGGAATAATTAATTTTTAGAGTTTAAAATATTTTTTTAATGAAAAACATTTTTTGTGGGTAGGACCCACTTGTGTGTGCTGAGATTATGATGTGGTGGGCTAAGGAATTTTTTAAAAAATATTATTATTTTATTAAATTTTCTGCTTTGGTGTTATAAGCATTTTCCTATAAATAGGGTGCTTAGGTTAGAATTAAAAATCACACCAGAAATTAAAGTTTTCTCTCTCTATATTATCGAGCGTATTTTTGTGAGTATTTTGATACTTTAAGTGTTGATATACGGTGCAAGTTTTCTTCCGCATTACATCTGATAATCCAGCCAGAAGTATTATTCTTTCGAGGTAAGAGATGTTATTTTTTTATAAATAATATTATTTCTTTCAATATCATTATGCCAGAATATTGGTAAGATTTTTCTTATGAAATTCTTGTCTTTTTGTGTCGAGATTACTATTCACGTATACGGTACTATTCACGTATACGACACTATTCACAGAAAAATTAAAATTTTCTTTTCTTTGTCTAAGTTGTGTATTATGATTACTAGCTTTAATTGTATCCATATTTTGATCTTCATTCTTGAATTTTACTCCATAATGGTTTATTATGGAGTATTTTTGAACGTTGATGAACTAAAATACGAATCCTTAATCCTTGTCCTTTTATTTCACTAGATTTATTTTTTTAAAAATATTTTCATCATTCTCAGTCCTAAATGATGATATTATTGAATATCTTTGGCTTGTAGTGCAAAGATGAATGATTAACTGATGAATATCTTTGGCCCGTAGTGCAAAAATGAACAGGTGTTTAGATGAACATGACCAACTGGTGATACAAATAAATATCTTTGGCCTGTAGTGCAAAGATGAATATTTGATTCAAGATGTATATTGATTGATGTTACAAGGATATAATATTGATGATGGACTTTTAAATCTTAGAAGATAGTAGAATTCATTCTCTACTTGACTCTTCTAATGGATTGTTGTTTCCATTGTAGTTGTTAATCTAAAACTTATTGTCTATTATATTTTATCAAATTTTTTCCTATTGAAGACTAATGATAATTTGTTGTATATTATCTTAGTCATAATATTCTTTACTGGGCTAGTTGATCTCACCCTTTTCTTTTTTTTTTCTATTTTTCTCAAGAGGCGAGAATATAGCGGGAAGTAGTCGGGGTGTGAAATGATGGTTCTAGACAGTTATTTAGCAGTCCTCACTATTTTATAAAATAGTGTATCAATAATTGTAATAAGTACTTATTTGAGTGTGTATATTGTCTAGAAGACAATATTTATATTTAAACTCACAGTTTATGTGTGGTCGTATTTTACACGACAATTGTATTTATAAAGTTGTAGTTATTTCTGTACCATATATTTGGCGACTCAGAATGGGTGATGTATACCTATTTTGGGGGCGTTACAGTTGGTATCAGAGCTCAGGGATATGGTCTCTAGCGGAGATCGGGGAATAGAACTAGGAGGGGAGAGACGAGTAAATCCTTCGCTAGTATGTCCTACCTAAGCTTATTTGTTGGTCAGTCATAATATAGGGGTATTATGTGGTATGTCAATTTTTTTAATTAACCCTTGTTTTAAGACAGTATTTGAGAATGACAACTGAGAATATTAACACTGGAGTAAATGAGACTGTGAAGACACCTTTAATCACCAATCAGGAGAACGTGCAACGGGACGACAGTGTTCCTCCTACAAACAACACCACTAATCAGACGATGAACGATGGGATGTTTAGAAGCTTTTGCAGTTCATGCAAAATCAGACGAGGGAGACTCGTGTACCAAATACTGGTGGAAATGATAACAATGCGCAGTTTGTCACAGCCAAGCAGTTCAAAGAGTTGGGACCACCAGAATTCTAGGGAAAGCCGGATCTGATTAAGGTGGAAACGTGGGTCAAGCAAATTACCAAAATATTTGATGTCTTGGGATGCACGGAGGAACAGAAGGTTCCATTCGCCACCTTTATGTTCCGTGGTGAGGCAGATTACTGGTGAAAATCTGTGAAGCGTACCCAGCCAATCGCACTCAACGAGTTCTGGTTTGAGGAAGTAGCATTCCTTGGGCACGTGGTGTCAAAACATGGAGTATCTGTTGACCCGGCAAAGATTGAAGCAATAAAAAGTTGGGAACAACTGAAGTCGGTGACCGAAGTACGTAGTTTTCTGGGCTTAGCTGGTTATTATCGGAGATTCGTGGAAGGATTTTCTCGAATCGCTACTCTGTTAACTTAGCTGACTCGGAAGGATACAAAATTCGTATGGAGCGAGGAATGCGAGAAGAGTTTCCAAGAGCTCAAGAGGAGACTCATTTCGGCACCTGTTCTGACAATACCGTCTGGTTCGGATGAATTTGTTATCTACAGCGATGCTTCAGGCAAATGGTTAGGATGTGTTCTCATGTAACATGTGAAAGTCATAGCTTATGCCTCGCGACAACTCAAAGAATATGAGAGGAATTATCCTACTCATGATCTGAAGTTGGCAGTAGTCGTTTTCGCATTGAAAATTTGGAGACACTATCTATATGGGGAGAAAGTGGAGATATATTCGGATCATAAAAGCCTCAAATATTTTCTCACCCAAAAAGAACTCAACATGCAACAACGACGTTGACTCGAGCTTTTGAAAGATTATGACCATACCATTCAATACCATCCTGAAAAAGCAAACATCGTAGCTGATGCATTGAGTAGAAGATTATATGCGAGAACGAGTGCGATGCTGTCAACACAAAGGCCCATTTTGTGTGATTTACAAAATATAAAGATAGAATTCAAGACTCCAGGGACCCATGCGATGATGTCAAGTATACGCATAGAACCAACTTTAATCCATAAAGTTAAAGTTGCTCAAGCTACGGATCTAAAGCTGATGCGTATGAAAAAGAAAGTGCAAGAAGGTGCTATTTCAGAAGCAAGAATCGATGAAGAAGGAATACTTCAAGTTCACTCCAGACTTTGTATTCCTAACGACTCTAATTTGAAGTACAAAATCATGATAGAGGCACACAACACACACTACAAAAAAATGGGGCTTCAGCAATGACCGATTTTCGTTGCTAAAGGTGCCAAATTTCGTTGCAAAAGGATTTTGGCAACGACTTTACTATCGTTGCGTCTTTCGTTGCGCAATGAGCGTTGCTAATTGTTCCGCAACGAACGTTTTTTTTTCGTTGCCAAAAGTAATACATTTTACAACGAAATTTGGCTTTCGTACAGAGACATCGATCCTTTAGCAACAAAATGTATTGTTGCAGAATAATTAAAATTTCGTTGCTAAAAACCCCATTTCGTTGCAAAAGCCAGCTAATTGACAACGAAATGAACTCTTTTTTTTTTCAACGACCATGCATTTTCGTTGCAATTGACACCATTTTGCAACGACATTTTTCGTTGCAGTAAATTTTGAAAATTATTGCATAAGCTTACTTTCGTTGCGGAATGTAAACTTTTTAGCAACGATTTTCGTTGCTGATTATATTATTTGGCAACGACATTATGCTGAATCAGCAACAAAAATGTTTGTTTCTGGTTATTTTTCAATAGCAACAAAAGTCGTCAATTAGCAACGACATTATATGTTACCGTTTCTTTATATGTGCAACGAAAGTTGATATGATTTGCAACGATAAAAAATATTACCTTTTATGTTAGTATTAGCAATAATACCCTCTCTGTTGTTATTAGGTTAAATTTTCGTTGCCAAATATTATATTTTTAATGCCATTAGCAACGAAAATTTGTTGCTAAATGTATAAAAAATTGTTGCTATATTAAAACTTGTTCAAAATTATTTTATAAACAAAAAAAATTATGTCTCAATAACCACATAAAAAATTATGACAGAAATACAAAAAAACTAAAATATTATTAATTAAATAAAATCATCTGATATAATGATCATTCATCTTTACAATCAAACTTCGTACGACTGAAAACTATAAAGCCCGTCTTAGTTGACACTATCTGCCATCAAGAGGTTAACACTAGTGCCATATATGAAAAAAAAATCAAGAAAAAAAATGTTTATAATAGAAAACAATACTTATGCTTACACAAGTGTTTCAATCATGGTTCATTCTTCAGGTATTCTGCCAATATTAAAACAGCGTCAGCCCAGACCTTTGAAAATCTCTTGTACGTCCCTCAAGTCCTGGGGGTGCATTTTGTAAGGTCATCAGCAGCACCTACAAAAGTAGTACAAAATAGAAAATAATTGAATAATCTTGTGCAAAAAGCAATATTATGTTTACTTCTAAAATAAATTAGATGGTTCACAATGGTGAATCTATGATTAACCTTCATTGGAGAATACTTGGAAATAAAAGATGCAATGCAGTAAAAAAAATAGCTGCAAACCATATGCAGACTAAAGCAAATTTGCACCAGCAGACCATTGCAGCAGCAGGAACTCAGTTTTATGGCCAGCAGCTACAGGAACATCCCTTCGCCACAGCAGCCCAGCCCAGAACCAGCAGCCCAAACCATATGCAAACTAAAGCAAATTTGCACCAGTAGGTGAAATAAAAGGCCATCACCAAGCATATACAGTAGTAGAAACTGTAGTAGCATGCACTTTGCTGCAGCAAGAGATTCACAATAGAAAAAAAAGAATTGGGAGCAAAACATTAGTATGACAGCCTGCACCAGTAACCAAATGCATTTACAGGGACCTAGAAATACCTAGAAACCCAGCAGCATATGCATTCACAACAGCACTCCTAAATAGCATGACAACCACCGACGACAAAGGTAGCAGGGTAATAAGATACCAACATCCTAGACCTGTTATATCACCAACAACAACATAACAGAGCAGGGATGCCCAACAGATAGAATACCACAGATAACCATCATCACAATAGAGCAGATTAACAGAATACAACAGATAACTATCATCAATAGAAGCATTGCCTATAGACTTTATACCCAATTGATAGAGTACAATCTTATCAACCACATGCAGATATGATGCTTGAAATTAAGAACAAATGAAATATATGTAGAAAGATAACATTGAATACAAAACTCCATAAAAACTTTTACAAAAAAGCCAAGGAAGAAATTATATACAGTAAAGTACAAGATCTTATGCTCAGTGAGCTAGGAAAAGGATTTCTAGGGGATACTTTTTTGTTTATAGGAGGTATAGATGACTAGTGGGGGCAACATGTTGGAATTGGTAGCTGTGTAAGCCAACTTGATAGGAATGATAAGAATAAGACAAGTTGATGTATCTAAGCTATCAAAAGCTTAGGAATTACTACTCTACTTTGGTTTCATCGAGCAGTATTATAATCCTGATAATAATAGCATGAAGAAAAATTTCTACTAAGTGAATTGTAAATACCTCCTCTCCATCTTTCGATAGATAACCTCTTTCCTCAATCCTCCGTTTCTCAGGTAATTCATCTAGAAGATCTGCACAGTGCACACCATGTAAAACTAAGTTGTTGAATGTGATGGCAATCATGGCATTGATGCAAATGAGCTAACTGTATTAAGTTTGACAATTAAAAATAACATTTATAAAAAGTGGAACACACGAATTAAAACTGCATGAGATTGATGAAAGCTATGCTACCTCGGTTCCCTTTCACATTTTTTGAATCTTTTTTCTCCTTTGATATTCTAAACTTGTCATAGCAGAGATCCTTCATGGAGGCACCTGAAATATAGTTTCCAAATTGGTTCATTAAGGTGCTAAGAATAAACCTAGAAAGTAGAGTTAATAACCTTAAGTAGTTCTAAGTAGAGTTACCCTCAAGCCTCAACCATACACACCTAACAAAGATACACAAATTCACTAATAGCAGCAAATTTTAAAGATTGAAATACTATATCGAGGGTCTTGAGCTTCCACTGAGCAGCAAGCCAAAAAATGATAGTGAATCGAGGAACAAAAAGTTTGGGCCACACTGTTTTGAACCAAGGAATAGTTAGTTTCTTTAATCGAATAGACTGCCATATGGTGGAAGCTCTTACCGAAATGAATAAAGTATTTTCACACAAAATATAGTCAGAACTGTTAACATTGAAAACATCTAGAGGTGGCAATGCTGAAGTGCAGCCAGTCAATACAGAACAGCGGACGGTCAGTGCAAAACTGCAGGTGGTCAGTTTAGAAATGCAGTCTGTCAGTTTAGAAATGTCGCTTGCCAGTTTAGAAATGCCGCTTGCCAGTTTAGAAATGCAGCCGTTCCATGTAGAAACGCAGCCTAACAAACGTAGGTAAAAGAAGTCAATTGTTTGGTAACACTTCACTATTGAAACTGTAGGTGCTGGATGTAGAAGGGCATGCTGTAAGCAATGCAAGCAATCATTCGCATACAGTATAGGTTCTAAGGTAGCCGACACTAGTCATCTCAAACGTCACATTGCCAAGGGAACCTGTCCAGTGGTCCTGCGTAACCAGGAGAAGAATCAATTATCCCCATACAGTGCACCTTCAAAGATGGGTGGAATTGGAGGTCTTAATGAAACACCAAAACAACGTTACAGAACTGCTAGCGTGCCTTACTTCGCTTTTGATTCAGATCGTTGTCGCCATGAGATTTCTAGGATGATAATCATGCATGACTACCCCCTTCACATTGTTGAACATTCTGGCTTCATTGCTTTTGTCAAGAATCTTCAGCCTCGATTTGATATGGTGAGTTTTAATACTGTTCAAGGAGATTGTGTGGCAACTTATCTTAGGGAAAAACAAAGCCTGCAGAAGGTGATTGAGGGGATGCCTGGGCATATTTGCCTTACACTGGACTTATGGACCTCTTGCCATGTTGTAGGCTATGTTTTTGTAACTGGGCAGTTTATTGATAGTGAATGGAAGATGCATAGGAAAATTCTCAATGTTGTCATGGAACCTTATGAACAAAGGTAAATTTATATGAAGAAAATATCCACACAACAGCACATATATTATGGAGAGCAATAAAATCTGGATTTACAAATACATGTTCCAAGTTTAAATGCAAGTTGAGGTACTTGCTCGGATGATTCGAAGGAATCTAGTATAGGCCTCACTACAGCTGGAAGGAAGAGGCCTAAAAATCACAAGATGAAAACCAGAAAGATGATAAAATCCTCGAGAGTTGGAGAATACAATTACATTCTAGATACGTACTATTTTCCATTTCAATAGGTGTTTGATGATTAAGCATTAGTTGCAGCAAAATAATTGAGAGTTCAGCAAAATAAAATCATATGAAGATATGAAAAAATATTTGTTCCTAATTCGTACACATACAATCAACAACGCTCCATTTGGTATCCGAGAAGATAAAGAAAATAAAATGCTACAGCCTACAAATATTCAGCTGTGGAATCTTAGGTACTTGACAAGAATTTTTTCTTCATTTTGAATCCTATCGGATATTATAAGTAAAAATAACATCTAAAAATGAAAAAATCATCTACATAATCAAGCAACTAGATTACTAGAAGTGCACACGCAAGTTTCAAATTTACCAATTTTATTAGATAACCTGAAACCAAAGGTGTATGGGCCACATTTAAATATCATCATAGTTCTGTTGGTAAATAGAGTTATTCACACTCCTCAAACAAACAAGCCCCAAGACATAGGGAACAAACTGAAAATCATGATTTGAGACTCCAAAAATTTAGTAAAAAATTATTTTTAAAAATAATAATAATTTGAGAAATCGGATTTGTACCAAAATTCTTAACAATATCAAGTTCGACGATTTTGAAAAAGGATGAGCCAGGGAGTGGCTGAAGCAATGGCACGCCACCTAATTAAAACTTATCAGAACAAACTTATCAGAATAATTAAAACTAGAAGCTATCTGCTGATTGAGAAGGAATAAAGTCAAAATAAAATTATGGGAAAATGAAAGTTACATGGTTCTGACACTTAAACAATGTAAAATGCCAACCTGTTTTGAATTAGCTATAAAAGCAAGGGGGTAAGAGAGATCTAGTTAGAGTAGGCAATTTATCAAACACGTTGTAAGCTTCCCTAACTACTACCAAACAAGATATACAATAAAATACACACATATAGGTACTAATAATATTAGGTTTCTTAACAATAAACACAAAAATTAAAAACTAACCTTTAATTTAGGGACACCAATGGAGGGGGAGGAGGGAACACACTGCCGCCACCACAAACCACTTATCGACAAGTTAAAATTTAGGGCTTGTTAGAGGGAGGAGAGAAATAGAGGAACCCATAATAGAATTAGGGGTAGATGAGAGAAATACATTTTGTTTTTATATTGGA
Organism: Panax notoginseng; assembly: GCA_016801055.1. Classification (NCBI taxonomy): domain Eukaryota; kingdom Viridiplantae; phylum Streptophyta; class Magnoliopsida; order Apiales; family Araliaceae; genus Panax; species Panax notoginseng. The sequence goes on from CM029021.1 coordinate 19,390,459, forward strand.
TTAATGTAACTATAATTTGAAAACCTAAAGACTGAAATTACCTGCTCAAATAGTTTCAATATGCAGAATTGTTTTTAAGGGTTCTAATTTGAGAGGGACGGAGGGACGGAGGGATGGAGTAAGATTAGAGAGATATGTATGGAGTTTAATGGGGGAGAGATGCGAGGACAGACAACAGAGTGATGAGTTGTGGGTTTCTGTATGGAGGAGGGGTTTGTCGAAGAGGGAGAGGTTTGATTTGTTCATTCTTTTACTTTTGTTGCTTACTGATATGTCGAAGAGGACAATTGAGGGAGATAGGGCTCGACTGTATTTTCTAAACTGAGGGATTGAAAATTGAGGGAGAGAATGGGCGTGAAAATAATGGAGGGACATTTTCGCGGCCAACTTATTTTAGGGAAAAACTTATTTTGTTTATTTCATAAAAAGAATATAATTTGTAAAATCTATAAATTTTAAGAATATATATGTCCTAATATGTTATTCAAATTTTACTCATTTATAAAATATAATATTATGGACGAAATATAATTTATTATAATATCTAAAATCATACCAAATTCTTAATTAATACTCAAAGTATATATAAAAATATATAATTATTTATAAAAGTCTTTATTTTAGAAATGAATTTTAAATCAAAGGGAAAATATTTTTTTTATTTGACAATCTTGATAATATAATGAACAAGTTAGACGACAATCCAGACTTTCTACGGTTGATTCAACGCAACACCAACTCAGGGACATAAAGAGCTAAAAATAACTTTTGATCATTAATTATGGACATTCAAACTGTTGAACTTTTGTTGTGGAAACTACAAAAACTTGGATATTAATTTTAATTAGCAAACTTTTAGTTTTTATATTTTATAAATGGCTTAATTATAAATAAAAATTTATTTGATATTAATTACAAAAATAATTAAATATATATTTTTTTATTTTCCTTTTTTGGCTAATTTTTAAAATTTATATTATACTTTAAAATATTTTTTTCCATTTTTTCATAAAATTTTTTCTCCAAATCTACATCATCACGGTCACGTCGCATACTAACTGCCATATAGGCTTTTTTTGGACAACTCAGCAACTAACTCAACAGTTTTCCGTTAAAGTCAACAGAGTTAACAGTTTTTTTAACTTTTTGTTAGAAAAGTCGAGTACAGTGAGTTGATTGTAAAAAAAAAAGGTTCAGTTATCTACTTGTAAATCGACCTATAATATAGTGACTGAAAAAGCATTTAACCCATTTTTATTGACAGTTTTCATGATTGGGCATTAGTACTATATATACATAGCTAATATCGTTAAATTAATAAAAATAACTTATTACATATGCACTTCACAATATATATATTGCTCTTATTATAATTCTTTTAAAAAAATATTCTCTCTATTGCAAAAAAAAAAATTAAATAAAATTAAACGTAGTTTAGATTTAAATAATTAATTTGAAAAACTCAAATAAAAGTTCATGATTTAAGTTACTCCTTCCGTCTAAGGATAAAAGTTCTTATTATTTTATGTAATCTCAAGTTAAATATTTACTTATAATAAATAATCTATTTTTTTACAATAATTTATGCGTAATATCCTTAGTATTAAATGCCATATTTTTATTATTTATAAATATTTATATAATATCACTAGTCATGTATAGAAAAATATGCAATTAGATGAGAATTTAAATATGACTAATTTTATAATTTGACATTTTTTTTAAAATTCGCATAAAATCAATCATCACTTTCATTCTCGGAGTGAGGGAGTACTTGTAAGTATATCCTACTTCTATCTAGAAATAGAAAATATTGGGAAGCATAGATATAATAATCAGGTTTGATGAGGTTGGGTTTATTTAGGTTAGAGACCTGGAACTAACATGTTTAGCAATCGGTTGTCACATATACTATTTCAACAATCATAATCTATACCGTTGATTGCAACATTGGATGACATGGATTGAAATGGATTTTTCCCAGCCGCTACAGGCTATAGCGACATGAAAAATTACTCATTTGCCCTTCATTTGCTCATGTGCTACACTGTCTACCGCTACAAGTTATAGTGGTAGTTTAGTTATGTGAGACCCCAGATTTTATGAATAAATATTTAATTTTTCTCGAAATAATTTTTTTATATTATGGTGTGGATTTGATATAATAGTTATGGGTAGTATTTATAAATTTTACAAAGTATGCAAGTTGTCATATTATATTCGATTGGTCGGGGAATATTCTTTTTGTCAGGGAATATCCGTACGACGGTACAATCATTAGTGGACCCCACAACGGAATTATTGTCGGATTGAGAAAATGACAAAAATACTTTATGAAAATAACGACGAAAGTTTTACCGTTGATACTGTTGAACTACTCGGTAGTAAAAGTACAGTAATACGCGTTGTTGCATAGTAGCACACGGTATTGATTATTGATATTTATGTGAGAAGTCGCTCAGTTTGATTCAATTATTGTTGATTAATAATATGAGTTATTATAACGATAATGACGTTTTGTTTTATTCGTATTATTAACGTAATAAAACAGAAACATCTTTTTATATAAAACAAAATACTTTATTAAAGTTATTCTATAAATAGAATATATTATATTTTATTATGCATAGTATTGCATAGTGTTTTGCATAGTGTTGCATAGTATTTGTATAGTAAAAATCTTTTTATATAAATAGAATATATTATATTTTATTTAAAAATTTTTCTTTAAATATGGACCGTCAGATTAAAGTAAATCAATCTGGACCGTTCATGGATTAGTTACTATGCATTCTATTTTCCTATAAATAGAAGCTCATTCCTTCATTATTTTCTTACAAATTCACTGAACTCTAGAGAGAGAAACTATAGAGAGAGAGAAGAAGAGTATTCTGCTAATTAACTACTTCCTTATTTCAGCTCTTCTTTAAAATGGTAAGGGATATTATTCTTTTGTATTCAAGAAGAGAACTTCTGTTATTCTATTTCTTGATTATTCTGTTGGAATAACCTGTATATGCGGAATACCCTATACTTGGTGACATTCTTCTATTATTCTGTCATTGTTATTCTGTTGGAACATCCTGTCTGTGCTTTACGCCGGACCTGGTTCCGTCTTTATTATTTCGTCTTTATTATTCTGTTGGAATATCCCGTCTGTGTGTTTTACACCGGACCTGGTTCCGTCTTTATTATTTCGTCTTTATTATTCTGTTAGAATATCCTGTCTGTGTGTTTTACGCCGGACCTGGTTCCGTCTTTATTATTCCGTCTTTATTATTCTGTTGGAATATCCTGTCTGTGTGTTTTACACCGGACCTGGTTCCGTCTTTATTGTTCCGTTTTTATTATTATTCTGTCGGAATATTCTGTCTGTGCGTTTACGCCGGACCTGGTTCCATTATTTATTATTCTGTTGGAATAACATGTCTGTGCGGTCTATCGCATGCATGGTGATTTCTTTTGTTATTTCATTTCTTATTATACTCAGTTGGTTAAGTTTTGACTTCTTTACTCCATGAAATTTGTGGAATATCCTTGACATTTGCGCTTCATCTAGTATCTATTCATGGAAATATTCTCCTGATCATTCTTGAATTTTACTCCACAAAGTAGTATCATGTTGACAATTTGGACGTTGTTAATTCTTGAATAAATTAATTCTTGAACTTGTTTTATTGAATTCTTATATCATTGTCATAATCCTCATGTTTATATTCTGTTGAAAGTCATCTGTGGCCTGTAGTGCATAGATGGACTTGGTATGATTATGACCAGGGATTATTCGGTGTAATCATGACCGTAATGTCACGAATGATGTGGTAAAAGTCCTCATTGGCCCGTAGTGCATTGATGGACAGTTGTTGGCATGATTATGACCATTAATGAATATACGAATATCCTTGGCCATAGTGCAGGGGTGATTCGATGATGTGGATTATTTTATTAAGCTGAGTCTCAGCGATCACAGTGTTGGAAAATCTTTTAAATCATAAAAGATAGTAGAGTTTATTTTCTACTTGACTCTTTTAATGGATTGCTTGTTCCGCTGCACTTAAACTTGATGTCTATTATATTTTATCAGTTTAACATTGTTGAAGGCAAATGATAATTTATTCTGTATTATCTTAGTCATAATATTTCTTACTAGGTTAGTTGAGCTCACCCTTTCTTTCACTGTTCTCTTCAGGAAATGAGAACGTAGCTGGGGCAAGTCGGGGAACGGAGTGATGGTCCGAATGATAGTATTAGTTAGTAGTCCTTACTATTCTATGTAATAGTGTGTTAATAAATGTAATGAGGACTCCTTTTGAGTATGAATACTCTCTAGAAGATAATATTTGTATTCAAACTCACAGTTTATGTTTTGTCGTATTGTACACGACAGTTGTATTAGTAAGTTGTATTTGTATTCTGTACCATATAAGTGGCGACCCAAGATGGGTGACGCATACTTAATTTTGGGGGCGTCACAAGTTAACTAATAAATTAGAATGACTTAATGGTAGCTTAATGACCCAATAACTCATAGGTCTTTGGTTCGAAACCTAGTTATGCTATTTTTGCTTCTTATGTTATATTTTTTGTGTATTAGATAAATTTTATTACCATCTTTATATATATACATATCTTAAATCTCCACATTAAACTAAATATATATAAAGTAACTATGAATATTTATATAACGTAACTATGAATATTTTAATATATAATAATAATAATAATAATAATAATAATAATAATAATAATAATAATAACAGTCATAATAATAATAATAGTACTAATAATAATAACAATAACAATAACATTAATAATAATAATAATAATAACAATAATAATAATATCTTTATATATATACACATCTTAAATCTCCACATTAAACTAAATAAATATAAAGTAACTATGAATATTTATATAACGTAACTATGAATATTTTAAAATATATATTTATAAATTTATATATAATAAGCCCGCATAATTGCCTTCGTTGTTATGAAACACCGTTGGCTTTTCTATAATGTCTGATATAAGATGAATGGTTCCACCATTATAGAATTCCTTGGTTTCTAAAGCTTCAATTTTTCGTTGTTAAGTTATGTCTGAGTTGCAATTTATTTAGAATTTTAATTGTGGTTAACTTAACAGTTTTATCCAAACGTATGTTGTTGTTATTATTATTATTATTATTATTATTATTATTATTATTATTATTATTATTATTATTATTATTATTATTATTATTATGATAAAATACAAAGTCGACCACTGAATTTTAGGGATTTTTGGGTATTGAGCCATTTTTATTTTAGTAATACGCGTTATTACACAGTAGCACACGGTATTGCATAGTATTTTTGAAATTATTGATTCTTACGTAAGAATGCACTACTCAATAATTGTTACAGTAATTACTGTTCAATATTTTATTGATTCAATAATTGCTACGTTGAAATTTTATATTATTGTTGTTCAATAATTGTCACTGCACAGTATTTCCATTACCAGATCAATAATTTATATTATTTGAATAATATTATTAGATAACATTATTGGCAATGTCTAGAAAGTTCTGTCTAAGGAGAGGTTTGGTCACCTAATTGCGCGCCAGTAAGGAGAAATTCTTATTGGTTTTATGTGGATATAGATGGAGAAAATTTTTAATGTGACAATTGTTGAAAATTAATATTTTATCTTTTTCTGATAAAATAATTCATTTAAATATATTATTTTAATAATATATTGATGATGATATTTTTATAATGAATGTGGGATATATGAGTATATGAGGAGGAAGAGTATTTTTGTGGCATTAAATGATTAACACATGTTTTGTGTGTTGGTGGGCACAATTCTTGACCGAAAAATTATTATTGACTGTAAAATCGCCCGTTTGTGGATTTCGGTCAATTTCTGTTTGGAATTTGGAAATATTTTCTTCTGCAAAGTTGTAGAGAATTGAATTTCCTATAAAAACTCGCGAGATTCGAATTTTTTTGATAAAAAGGCTATTTATTATGAATTATTGAAGTTCCGAAGTTCCGAAATAATTGATTTTTGGGAGTTTTAGTTAATTATTTTGAGAAAAACGTTTTTTGTATTTTTTGGACATCATAAACATGTGCAAGGTGGCTGATTTCAGATTTTCTAAGGTGGACTTAAAAATTTATATATATATATATATATATTATATTAAATTTTCTGCTTTGGTGTTCTAAGCATTTTCCTATAAATAGGGTGCTTAGGTTAGAATTGAAAATCACACCAGAAACACAAGTTTCTCTCTATTTCTCTCTCTATATCGAGCGTATTCTTGTGAGTATTTGATACTTTGAGTGTTGCTATACGGTGCAAGTTTCCTTCAGCACTATATCTAGTATTCCAGTCAGAAGTACCGTCTTTCCGAGGTAAGGGATGTTATTTTTTCTTAAATGATATTATTTTCTTCAATATCATTATGCCGAAGTATTGATCTGAACTTTTTATCAAATTTGGAACTTTTCATGTCGGGGTTACTATTCACGAGTTACTATTCACGAGTTACTATTCACGAGTTACTATTCACCGAAAAATGAAATTTTCTTCTTTTTTTCAAAATATCTATTCTGGATACTAGCTTTGATTGTATTCATATTTTGATCATTCTTGAATTTTACTCCACTATGATTATTTATGAGGTATTTTTGGACATGGAATAGCTGAAATACGAATCCTTAATATTTATTATTTTGTTTCACTGGATTCGTTTCCTTTAAAATATTTTTCATCATCCTCAGTCCTAAATGATGATATAATTGAATATCTTTGGCCTGTAGTGCAAAGATGAATGATTTCTGATGAATATCTTTGGCCCGTAGTGCAAAGATGAACAGGTGTTGAGATGAACATGACCAACTGATGAATATCTTTGGCATGTAGTGCAAAGATGACAATTGATGTTATAGGGATAAAATATTGATGATGAGCTTTTAAATTCATAGATAATCGTAGATTTTATTCTCTACGTAACTCTTCTATGAATTATTATTTTCCGCTGCGAATATTGATTTAAAAGTTGTTGTCTATTGTATTCTATTAGATTTTTCCTTGTTGAAGACTAACGATAATTTGTTGTATATTATCTTAGTCATAATATTCTTTATTGGGCTAGTTGAGCTCACCCTTTTCCTTGTTGTTCCATTTTTCTTCTCAGGAGGCGAGAATGTAGCGAGTACTAGTCGGGGTATGGAATGATGGTTCAAGACAGTTGTTTTAGTAGTCCTCACTATTTTGTAAAATAGTATATCAATAAGTATAATGAGGACTTAATTGAGTATGAATACTGTCTAGATGACAATATTTGTATTTAAATCCACAGTATATGTGTTGTCGTATTTTGTACGACAATTGTAATAATAAAGTTGTAGTTATTTTCTGTACCATGTATTTGGCGACTCAGAATGGGTTGGATGGATTGGACCTATTTTGGAGGCGTCACAGTTGGTATCAGAGCTTAGGGATATGATCTCTGGCGGAGATCGGGAAATAGAACTAGGAGGGGAGATACGAGTAAATCCTTCGCTAATGTGTCCTACCTAAGCTTATCTGTTGGTCGGTCATAATATAGGGATATTATGTGATATGTTAATTTGTTAAATTAACCCTTATTTTATGGCAGTATTTGAGAATGTCGACTGAGAATGTTAACAGTGGAGTAAATGAAATCGTGGAGACGCCTGTACTCACCAACGAGGAAAACGTGCAACAGACTGGCAATGTTCCTCCTGTGAACAACACCACTGAGCAGACGATGAACGATGAGATGTTTAGAAGCTTTTTGCAGTTCATGCAAAATCAGACGAGGGAGACTCGTGTGCAGAATGCAGGTGGAAATGATAACAACGTGCAGTTTGTCACAGCCAAGCAGTTCAAAGAGTTGGGACCACCAGAATTCTGGGGAAAGCCGGATCCGATTAAGGCGGAGACGTGGGTCAAGCAAATTACCAAGATATTCGATGTCTTGGGATGCACGGAGGAACAGAAGGTTCCATTCGCCACCTTTATGTTCCATGGCGAGGCAGACTACTGGTGGGAGTCTGTGAAGCGTACCCATCTAGCCGCATTCAGAATGTCTTGGGAGACATTTCAGAAACTGTTCAATGACAAGTACTTTCCTGAAAGTATTCGTCGTATGAAGGAGGTAGAGTTTATTAGACTAGAGCAGAATAACATGACGGTGTCCCAGTATGAGGCGAAGTTTGCAGAGTTGTCCAGGTTTGCACCTCATTTGGTGGAGAATGAGGAACGTATGATGCGGATGTTTCTGAGAGGTTTGAAACCCGACATACGTCAATATCTCATTTCTCATAAATTTTCTCTCTATTCAGATGTTGTCAACAGGGCTCAATTATTAGAGCGAGATAACGAGTACGGTCAATCGAGGGACCACAACCAGGATCGTACCGGTGACAGCAGTTATCAGAACAATGATAACCAGCGGAGAAAGAAGAATACGGACAAGAACGGCAACCACTCTGGTGGTAATCGTGGCCATGAATATAGAAGAAGCGAGTCGGGAGGAGATTTTAAAAAGAGGAGATTCAACAATGACAATACGAAGACGTCAGCACCAGCAGTAACTGGTTCCAAGGGAGGAGAACGACCACCGGTTATATGCTATAAGTGCGAAAAAGAAGAACATATCAGCCCAAACTGCCCACAACAGTTTAAGGTATGTTATAATTGTGGAAAGGAAGGACATATCGCTCGAGATTGTACTGTAGCGAAACCAAGTTCAACGGGGGTGGTGACTCAAAAAGTTGTTCCAGAAAAGTCAAAGTCAACGGTTCCTGGAAGAGCGTTTTTTGTGACTAATCAGAATGCGAGAAACCCGAACGAAGTTAGCACGGGTTAGTTAATTATAAATTTTTGCGAAGTCTATACCTTATTAGATACCGGTTCTACCCATTCATTTATTTCTCCCGCTTATACTCAACGTTTAAAATTGACTCCGGAGAAAATTAGACTTTGACTTATCTGTTGAAACTTCGTTAGGAGAAACTTTCGTTACATCCACTGTTTATAAATCTTGTTGGCACCATCACATTACCTGTTGACCTTATCTCTTTAAAGATACTTGCTTTTGATGTGATTTTAAGGTTAAATACTCATCATGCCAAAATTGATTGCTTTTGTAAGGTTGTTAGTTTTTATATTCCTAGGCAACCTGTTATTCAAATTCAAGCAACCAAACCATTTGAAGTCAAACACTTTCATATCAAGCCATGAAGTCATTCGTTTATTGAAAAACGGATGTCAAGTTTTCTTAGCCCATGTTATGGATTTGAATAAAGACACATCAGATTTGAATAATATTCCTGTTGTTATTGATTTTCCTGACGTATTTCTTAAAGAATTTCTTGGCTTACTCTCAGAGCGTGATATTAAATTTTGTATCGACCTTGAACCCGGTATAAAACCCATTTCTAAAATCTCATATCGAATGGCTCCTATTGAACTTCAGGAGTTAAAAACCCAACTATAGAAGTTGATAATCGAGCCTCTATCTGGTGACTTCTTTGTGGAATGCACTGAAGCCAGACTCTCCGTAGGGGACACCATATTCGTGCGGTAGTAAACTGATGGGTGCCATTGTGACGTGCTATCCAAGATTGGGATATGAGTCACAGTTGAGAGCAACCTAAGTCAGTAATCGAAATACGTAGCTTTCTAGGATTAGCTGGTTATTATCAGAGATTCGTGTAAGAATTTTCTCGAATCGCTACCCCGTTAACTCAGCTGACTCGGAAGGATATCAAATTCGTATGGAGCGAAGAATGCGAGAAGAGTTTCCAAGAGCTTAAGAGGAGACTCATTTCGGCACCTGTTCTGACAATACCATCTGGTTCGGATGTATTTGTTATCTACAGCGATGCTTCAGGCAAAGGGTTAGGATGTGTTCTCATGCAACGTGGGAAAGTCATAGCCTATGCCTCGCGACAACTTAAAGAATATGAGAGAAATTATCCTACTCATGATCTAGAGTTGGCAGCAGTCGTTTTCGCGCTAAAGATCTGGAGGCACTATCTATATGGGGAGAAGGTGGAGATATATTCAGACCATAAAAGCCTTAAATATTTCTTCACTCAAAAAGAATTCAACATGCGACACCGACGTTGGCTCGAGCTGTTGAAAGATTTCGATCATACCATCCAATACCATCCTAGAAAAGCGAACGTGGTAGCTGACGCGTTGAGTAGAAGATTGTACGCGAGTACGAGTGCGATATTGTTGAACACAAAGACCTATTTTGTATAATTTATAAATGATAGAGATATAGTTAATGACTCTAGGGACCCACGTGATGATATACGAGTAAAATTAACTTTAATCGATAACGTTAAAGTCGCTTAAGCTACAGACCTGGAGCTGATGAATATAAAGAAGAAGGTGCAAGAATGTGTTATTCTAGAAGTAAGAGTCGATGAAGAGAAGAAAGCTCAAGCCTTCGATTTATTTGAAATCCTTGATCGAGTAGGAACTGTGGCCTATAGACTCGCCTTAACGCTAAGTATGTCACGTGTTCATAACGTTATTCACGTATCGATATGTGGACGACTCGAACCACGTTATTGAGTTAGAAACGGACGAGATAGCCGAAGACTTAACGTACGAGGAGGTACCTGTCAAGATTTTGGATAGGAAAGAGCATGTCCTACGCACGAAGGTCATACCACAAGTTAAAGTTTTGTGGAGAAACCATGCTATTGAGGAAATGACCTGGGAGTTAGAAACGAAAATAAAAGCGAGGTATCCTCATCTTTTCGAAACACCAGGTACGTATGTCAATTTCGAGGACGAAATTTCATAAGGAGGGGAGGTTGTAAGACCCCAAATTATTAATAAATGAAATTTAATTTTCTTTATTTATTATTTTGAAATAGTAAGGGTTAATGTGGTTAGTTATGGGTAAAATGCGCAAATATTTCAAATAATCAGGTGGTTATAAAATATTCATTGTTGTCGGGGAATATTCGTTTGGTCGTCGAATATTCTTTTTGTCGGAGAATATTCGTACGACGGCGCAGTCTTTTGTGGGCCCCATAATGGAAAGCGATTGGATGAAGAAAACGACAAAAATAAGTTGTTTATAAATAACGGCGTAGTTGTTACCGTTAATACTGTTGGAATACCCGGTGGTTAAAACACAGTAATACGCGTTGTTGCACAGTAGCACACGGTATTGTACCAATTATTGATTCTTACGTAAGAAGGCACTACTCAATAATGGTTATAGTAATTACTGTTCAATATTTTATTTTATTGATTCAATAATTGCTGCGTTGATATTTTATATTATTGTTGTTTCAATAATTGTCACTACACAGTATTTTCTATTATCGGAGCAATAATTCATATTATCTGAATAATATTATTAGATAACATTATTGGCAATGACTAGAAAGTTCTGTCTAAGGAGAGGTTTGGTCATCTAATTGCGCGCCAGTAAGGAGAAATCCTTATTGGAAAGCCCCCTCTTTCTTGGGAACGGCCTGGTTGTCGGCATTGTGATTCTGTAATATTATTTGTGAATAATTAATTATTGATTTATATGATGAGAAAAATATTAATTTTATGTGGATATAGATGGAGAAAATTTTTAATGTGACAATTGTTGAAAATTAATATTTTATCTTTTTCTGATAAAATAATTCATTTAAATATATTATTTTAATAATATATTGATGATGATATTTTTACAATGAATGTGGGATATATGAGTATATGAGGAGGAAGAGTATTTTTGTGGCATTAAATGATTAACACATGTTTTGTGTGTTGGTGAGCACAATTCTTGACCGAAAAATTATTATTGACTGTAAAATCGCCCGTTTGTGGATTTCGGTCAATTTCTGTTTGGAATTTGGAAATATTTTCTTCTGCAAAGTTGTAGAGAATTGAATTTCCTATAAAAACTCGCGAGATTCGAATTTTTTTTGATAAAAAGGCTATTTATTATGAATTATTGAAGTTCCGAAGTTCCGAAATAATTGATTTTTGGGAGTTTTAGTTAATTATTTTGAGAAAAACGTTTTTTGTATTTTTTGGACATCATAAACATGTGCAAGGTGGCTGATTTCAGATTTTCTAAGGTGGACTTAAAAATATATATATATATATATATATATATATATATATATATATATATATATATATTAAATTTTCTGCTTTGGTGTTCTAAGCATTTTCCTATAAATAGGGTGCTTAGGTTAGAATTGAAAATCACACCAGAAACACAAGTTTCTCTCTATTTCTCTCTCTATATCGAGCGTATTCTTGTGAGTATTTGATACTTTGAGTGTTGCTATACGGTGCAAGTTTCCTTCAGCACTATATCTAGTATTCCAGTCAGAAGTACCGTCTTTCCGAGGTAAGGGATGTTATTTTTTCTTAAATGATATTATTTTCTTCAATATCATTATGCCGAAGTATTGATCTAAACTTTTTATCAAATTTGGAACTTTTTATATCGGGGTTACTATTCATGAGTTACTATTCACGAGTTACTATTCATGAGTTACTATTCACGAGTTACTATTCACCAAAAAATGAAATTTTCTTCTTTTTGTCTAAAATATCTATTCTGGATACTAGCTTTGATTGTATCCATGTTTTGATCATTCTTGAATTTTACTCCACTATGATTATTTATGAGGTATTTTTGGACATGGAATAGCTGAAATACGAATCCTTAATATTTATTATTTTGTTTCACTGGATTCGTTTCCTTTAAAATATTTTTCATCATCCTCAGTCCTAAATGATGATATAATTGAATATCTTTGGCCTGTAGTGCAAAGATGAATGATTTCTGATGAATATCTTTGGCCCGTAGTGCAAAGATGAACAGGTGTTGAGATGAACATGGCCAACTGATGAATATCTTTGGCCTGTAGTGCAAAGATGACAATTGATGTTACAGGGATAAAATATTGATGATGAGCTTTTAAATTCATAGATAATCGTAGATTTCATTCTCTACGTAACTCTTCTATGAATTATTATTTTTTGCTGCGAATATTGATTTAAAAGTTGTTGTCTATTGTATTCTATTAGATTTTTCCCTGTTGAAGACTAACGATAATTTGTTGTATATTATCTTAGTCATAATATTCTTTACTGGGCTAGTTGAGCTCACCCTTTTCCTTGTTGTTCCATTTTTCTTCTCAGGAGGCGAGAATGTAGCGAGTACTAGTCGGGGTATGGAATGATGGTTCAAGACAGTTATTTTAGTAGTCCTCACTATTTTGTAAAATAGTGTATCAATAAGTATAATGAGGACTTAATTGAGTATGAATACTGTCTAGATGACAATATTTATATTTAAATCCACAATATATATGTGTTGTCGTATTTTGTACGACAATTATAATAATAAAGTTGTAGTTATTTTTTGTACCACGTATTTGGCGACTTAGAATGGGTTGGATGGATTGGACCTATTTTGGGGGCGTCACAGCTTAGGTTAGAATTGAAAATTACACCAGAAACTGAAGCTTTCTCTCTATTTCTCTCTCTATATTATCGAGTGTATTCTTGTGAGTATTTTGATATCTTGAGTGTTGTTATACGGTGCAAGTTTGTTCAGTGTTATTCCATTCAGAAGTACTGCTCTTTTGAGGTAAGGGTTAATAAGGGATGCTATTCTTTTAAAAAATGATATTATTTCTTTCAATATCATTATACCGGAATATTGGTAAGATTTTTCTTGTGAAATTCTTATCTTTTCATGTCGGGGTTACTATTCATGAGTTACTATTCACGAGTTACTATTCATGAGTTACTATTCACGAGTTAATATTCACGAGTTACTATTCATGAGTTACTATTCACGAGTTACTATTCATGAGTTACTATTCATGATGGGTTACTATTCATGAGTTACTATTTACGAGTTACTATTCACGGGTACTATTCACTACAAAATTGGTTTCTTTTTCTAACCAAATTATAGTTAATTTGTGAATATTACTCTGGAGATTAAAACTATGTATTGATTATATTGATTTTATTATCATATATAACATTTTTATAACCCTGATGTTAAAATTCTCTTTCACTGGAGTGTAAAGATGGGTAGATTATTGGTATGATCATGACTAGGGTTCTCTTTGGCCAGTAGTGCAAAGTTGAATTGTTGACTGGTATGATCATGACCATTGAATTTATAATTGAATATCTTTAGCTTAAGTGTAAAGGTAAATGGATCAACATTGTTATAATTATGGTTTATATAAATTCTGAAATGATTATGTATTTCTTTGAGATATGAATATCTTTGGCCTGTAGTGCAAAGATGACCTGTTGTTGAATATCTTTGGCCTGTAGTGCAAAGATGAACTGTTGATGAATATCTTTGGCCCGTAGTGCAAAGATGAATTTATTAGTATGATTATGAACAGGAACTGTGATTTGGTATAACCATGATCTTTGATGTTTCAGGTAAAGACAGGTGATGAAAATTATCCTCGTCCTGAATGCGAAAAGGAATTTAGAACCATAATTATGATTATGAGTTATTCACATGATTGTGGACAGGAACTGTTGATTGATGTTACAGGGTTAAAACATTGTTGGTGGACTTTTAATGTGGAGAAGATAGTAGACTTTATGGTCTATTTGACTCTTCTAATGGATTGCTCGTTCCGCTGCAACTATGGTTGAAAAGTTTTATCATCTACCATATGTTCTAAATCTCTGATTTATTACTGATGAATGCTATTGATAATTTAATTATCTTTAGACATAATATTCTTTACTAAGCTAGTTGTGCTCACCCTTTTGCTTCACAATTCCTTTCAGGTAATAAGAGTGTAGCTGGGTCGAGCGGGGGTAACAGGGAGATAGAACAGTGGTCTCTAACTGTGGAGGTTCTCTCTAAGCAGTATAGAAAAGTGTGTTGTATTTTATACATCATTTAGTAGTTATATTTGGTGAATCAACTAGGGTGAGGCGAACCCAACGTTGGAAGGGTGTTTTGCCATTATCATACAAGATGTCTAATGACATACAACCTTGTGTTATCATAAGACAAGGTTGTGCACATCCACTTGTTGAGTATATCTACAAGCACTACCTATATGATCTTGGAGTTTGGTTGAAGTATAATTCTCAATTAGAGACGGTGGAGATAATGATATGTCAAGAGAAGACTCACCATTGAAAATAATATGATAGTAATCTTCTCATTTTTCTTTGGGGTCTATTGGGTCAACCAAGGATAATTCTGTGGCCATATGATATCTATCATAACCCACAAGCATGGTCTCCCATGTACGAGGTTTTCCTTGAGCACTTCCCAAAGATTTTAATTTCTAAAACAGTTTTTGACTATACCTTTATGCAAGGTGTTATTGTGAGGTGCTGTCCACGGTTGGGACATGAGTCACATTTGGTATATATTTGTATCCAAACTCACAGCATATGTGTTGTTGTATTTTGCATGACAATTGTTGTAATAAAGTTGTAGTTATTTTCTGTACCATGTATTTGGCGACTCAGAATAGGTTGGATGGAATGAACCTGTTTTTGAGTTGTCACAGTTGGTATCAGAGCTTAGGGATATGATCTCTGGCGGAGATCAGGATTAGAACTAGGAGGGAAGAGATGAGATAGCATCAGTCATAATATCATTATTTAAATAATATTATTAGATAGCATCAGTCATAATATCGGGATATTATGTGATATGTTAATTTATTAAATTATCCTTTATTTTTGAAGGTGTATTCTAGAATGATATCTGAAATACAGGAGATGGGCAATGGAGAAATCATGATGACAGGAAAGATGGAATCTAAAATGAAAGCAAGGTATTCTCAACTCTTCGAAATACCAGGTACGTAAATTTCGGGGACGAAATTTCATAAGGAGGGGAGATTGTAAGACCCCGAATTTTATGAAATAAAAGTATTCAATTTTTCTTATAATTACGATTCAGTAAGTGGTTAAATTGATAAAAAATTAAAGTTAAGGGTGATATATGAATTTTTTTCAAAATAAGCAAGTGGTTATAAAATATTAATTTTGTCGGGGAATATTCGTTTGGTCGTGGAATATTCTTGCTGTCGGGGAATATTCGTACAACGGCGCAGCCTTGTGTGGGCCCCATAACGGAAAGCGATTGGATGAAGAAAACGACAAGTATAAGTTGTTTATAAATAACGGCGTAGTTGTTACCGTTAATACTGTTGGAATACCCGGTGGTTAAAATACCGTAGCACACGGTATTGCACCAATTATTGATTCTTACGTAAGAAGGCACTACTCAATAATTGTTACAGTAGTTATTATTCAATATTTTATTTTATTGATTCAATAATTGCTGCGTTGATATTTTATATTATTGTTGTTTCAATAATTGTTGCTGCACAGTAGTTTCCATTATCAGATCAATAATTCATATTATTTAAATAATATTATTAGATAGCATTATTGGTAATGTCTAGAAAGTTCTGTCTAAGGAGAGGTTTGGTCATCTAATTACGCGCTAGTAAGGAGAAATCCTTATTGGAAAGCCCCCTCTTTCTTGGGAACGACCTGGTTGTCATAAATGTGATTCTATAATATTATTTGTGAATAATTAATTATTGATTCATATGATAAGGAAATATTTATTTTATATGGATATAAATGAGGGATATATTTTTTTTGTTAAAAATGAAGGAGTTAATGTTGAGGTTTTTATCAGTATTTTTGTCAGAATGGAGGTATTAAAAATTAAGATTTTTGAGATATTTTGCGGGGGTTATAATTTTTAATCCGACCGTTGTATCGTGGTAATTTTTGGATATGTTATACATATATAAGTTGAGTATATGTCCACAAATTTTGAACCGTTAAAAATGAACGTATGATTTATTATGAATTTTACGAGATGACTAGTTCAGAAATTGTTGAAGTTTCGGAATTTATCATTTTGGTGGAAAATTCTAGAATTGGTGGGCCCCACTCTTGGTTGGTGAAGAAATGTGCTGAGATTTTTATTCAAATGTGGCGGGTGGGAATAGTAGCAGGTAAAGCCATCAGGTTGCAGGTTAAGTCTGCTTTGGTGTTCTAAACATTTTCCTATAAATAGGGTGCTTTGGTTAGAATTAAAAATCACACCAGAAACTAAAGCTTTCTCTCTATTTCTTTTCTATATTATCGAGTGTATTCTTGTGAGTATTTTGATATCTTGAGTGTTGTTATACGGTACAAGTTTGTTCAGTGTTATTACATTCAGAAGTACTGCTCTTTTGAGGTAAGGGATAATAAGGGATGCTATTCTTTTAAAAAATGATATTATTTCTTTCAATATCATTATACCAGAATATTGGTAAGATTTTTCTTGTGAAATTCTTATCTTTTCATGTCGGGGTTACTATTCATGAGTTACTATTCACGAGTTACTATTCATGAGTTACTATTCACGAGTTACTATTCATGAGTTACTATTCACGAGTTACTATTCATGAGTTACTATTCATGATGGGTTACTATTCATGAGTTACTATTCATGAGTTACTATTTACGAGTTACTATTCACGGGTACTATTCACTACAAAATTGGTTTCTTTTTCTAACCAAATTATAGTTAATTTGTGAATATTACTCTGGAGATTAAAACTATGTATTGATTATATTGATTTTATTATCATATATAACATTTTTATAACCCTGATGTTAAAATTCTCTTTCACTGGAGTGTAAAGATGGGTAGATTATTGGTATGATCATGACTAGGGTTCTCTTTGGCCAGTAGTGCAAAGTTGAATTGTTGACTGGTATGATCATGACCATTGAATTTATAATTGAATATCTTTAGCTTAAGTGTAAAGGTAAATGGATCAACATTGTTATAATTATGGTTTATATAAATTCTGAAATGATTATGTATTTCTTTGAGATATGAATATCTTTGGCCTGTAGTGCAAAGATGACCTGTTGTTGAATATCTTTGGCCTGTAGTGCAAAGATGAACTGTTGATGAATATCTTTGGCCCGTAGTGCAAAGATGAATTTATTAGTATGATTATGAACAGGAACTGTGATTTGGTATAACCATGATCTTTGATGTTTCAGGTAAAGACAGGTGATGAAAATTATCCTCGTCCTGAATGCGAAAAGGAATTTAGAACCATAATTATGATTATGAGTTATTCACATGATTGTGGACAGGAACTGTTGATTGATGTTACAGGGTTAAAACATTGTTGGTGGACTTTTAATGTGGAGAAGATAGTAGACTTTATGGTCTATTTGACTCTTCTAATGGATTGCTCGTTCCGCTGCAACTATGGTTGAAAAGTTTTATCATCTACCATATGTTCTAAATCTCTGATTTATTACTGATGAATGCTATTGATAATTTAATTATCTTTAGACATAATATTCTTTACTAAGCTAGTTGTGCTCACCCTTTTGCTTCACAATTTCTTTCAGGTAATAAGAGTGTAGCTGGGTCGAGCGGGGGTAACAGGGAGATAGAACAGTGGTCTCTAACTGTGGAGGTTCTCTCTAAGCAGTATAGAAAAGTGTGTTGTATTTTATACATCATTTAGTAGTTATATTTGGTGAATCAACTAGGGTGAGGCGAACCCAACGTTGGAAGGGTGTTTTGCCATTATCATACAAGATGTCTAATGACATACAACCTTGTGTTATCATAAGACAAGGTTGTGCACATCCACTTGTTGAGTATATCTACAAGCACTACCTATATGATCTTGGAGTTTGGTTGAAGTATAATTCTCAATTAGAGACGGTGGAGATAATGATATGTCAAGAGAAGACTCACCATTGAAAATAATATGATAGTAATCTTCTCATTTTTCTTTGGGGTCTATTGGGTCAACCAAGGATAATTCTGTGGCCATATGATATCTATCATAACCCACAAGCATGGTCTCCCATGTACGAGGTTTTCCTTGAGCACTTCCCAAAGATTTTAATTTCTAAAACAGTTTTTGACTATACCTTTATGCAAGGTGTTATTGTGAGGTGCTGTCCACGGTTGGGACATGAGTCACATTTGGTATATATTTGTATCCAAACTCACAGCATATGTGTTGTTGTATTTTGCATGACAATTGTTGTAATAAAGTTGTAGTTATTTTCTATACCATGTATTTGGCGACTCAGAATAGGTTGGATGGAATGAACCTGTTTTGGGGTTGTCACAGTTGGTATCAGAGCTTAGGGATATGATCTCTGGCGGAGATCAGGATTAGAACTAGGAGGGAAGAGATGAGTAAATTCTTCATAGTGTCATTATTTAAATAATATTATTAGTTGGTCAGTCATAATATCGGGATATTATGTGATATGTTAATTTATTAAATTATCCTTTGTTTTTGAAGGTGTATTCTAGAATGATATCTGAAATACAGGAGATGGGCAATGGAGAAATCATGATGACAGGAAAGATGGAATCTAAAATGAAAGCAAGGTATTCTCAACTCTTCGAAATATCAGGTACGTAAATTTCGGGGACGAAATTTCATAAGGAGGGGAGATTGTAAGACCCCGAATTTTATGAAATAAAAGTATTCAATTTTTCTTATAATTACGATTCAGTAAATGGTTAAATTGATAAAAAATTAAAGTTAAGGGTGATATATGAATTTTTTTCAAAATAAGCAAGTGGTTATAAAATATTAATTTTGTCGGGGAATATTCGTTTGGTCGTGGAATATTCTTGCTGTCGGGGAATATTCGTACAACGGCGCAGCCTTGTGTGGGCCCCATAACGGAAAGCGATTGGATGAAGAAAACGACAAGTATAAGTTGTTTATAAATAACGGCGTAGTTGTTACCGTTAATACTGTTGGAATACCCGGTGGTTAAAATACCGTAGCACACGGTATTGCACCAATTATTGATTCTTACGTAAGAAGGCACTACTCAATAATTGTTACAGTAGTTATTATTCAATATTTTATTTTATTGATTCAATAATTGCTGCGTTGATATTTTATATTATTGTTGTTTCAATAATTGTTGCTGCACAGTAGTTTCCATTATCAGATCAATAATTCATATTATTTAAATAATATTATTAGATAGCATTATTGGTAATGTCTAGAAAGTTCTGTCTAAGGAGAGGTTTGGTCATCTAATTGCGCGCTAGTAAGGAGAAATCCTTATTGGAAAGCCCCCTCTTTCTTGGGAACGACCTGGTTGTCATAAATGTGATTCTATAATATTATTTGTGAATAATTAATTATTGATTCATATGATAAGGAAATATTTATTTTATATGGATATAAATGAGGGATATATTTTTTTTGTTAAAAATGAAGGAGTTAATGTTGAGGTTTTTATCAGTATTTTTGTCAGAATGGAGGTATTAAAAATTAAGATTTTTGAGATATTTTGCGGGGGTTATAATTTTTAATCCGACCGTTGGATCGTGGTAATTTTTGGATATGTTATACATATATAAGTTGAGTATATGTCCACAAATTTTGAACCGTTAAAAATGAACGTATGATTTATTATGAATTTTACGAGATGACTAGTTCAGAAATTGTTGAAGTTTCGGAATTTATCATTTTGGTGGAAAATTCTAGAATTGGTGGGCCCCACTCTTGGTTGGTGAAGAAATGTGCTGAGATTTTTATTCAAATGTGGCGGGTGGGAATAGTAGCAGGTAAAGCCATCAGGTTGCAGGTTAAGTCTGCTTTGGTGTTCTAAGCATTTTCCTATAAATAGGGTGCTTAGGTTAGAATTAAAAATCACACCAGAAACTAAAGCTTTCTCTCTATTTCTCTCTCTATATTATCGAGTGTATTCTTGTGAGTATTTTGATATCTTGAGTGTTGTTATACGGTACAAGTTTGTTCAGTGTTATTCCATTCAGAAGTACTGCTCTTTTGAGGTAAGGGATAATAAGGGATGCTATTCTTTTAAAAAATGATATTATTTCTTTCAATATCATTATACCGGAATATTGGTAAGATTTTTCTTGTGAAATTCTTATCTTTTCATGTCGGGGTTACTATTCATGAGTTACTATTCACGAGTTACTATTCATGAGTTAATATTCACGAGTTACTATTCATGAGTTACTATTCACGAGTTACTATTCATGAGTTACTATTCATGATGGGTTACTATTCATGAGTTACTATTCATGAGTTACTATTTACGAGTTACTATTCACGGGTACTATTCACTACAAAATTGGTTTCTTTTTCTAACCAAATTATAGTTAATTTGTGAATATTACTCTGGAGATTAAAACTATGTATTGATTATATTGATTTTATTATCATATATAACATTTTTATAACCCTGATGTTAAAATTCTCTTTCACTGGAGTGTAAAGATGGGTAGATTATTGGTATGATCATGACTAGGGTTCTCTTTGGCCAGTAGTGCAAAGTTGAATTGTTGACTGGTATGATCATGACCATTGAATTTATAATTGAATATCTTTAGCTTAAGTGTAAAGGTAAATGGATCAACATTGTTATAATTATGGTTTATATAAATTCTGAAATGATTATGTATTTCTTTGAGATATGAATATCTTTGGCCTGTAGTGCAAAGATGACCTGTTGTTGAATATCTTTGGCCTGTAGTGCAAAGATGAACTGTTGATGAATATCTTTGGCCCGTAGTGCAAAGATGAATTTATTAGTATGATTATGAACAGGAACTGTGATTTGGTATAACCATGATCTTTGATGTTTCAGGTAAAGACAGGTGATGAAAATTATCCTCGTCCTGAATGCGAAAAGGAATTTAGAACCATAATTATGATTATGAGTTATTCACATGATTGTGGACAGGAACTGTTGATTGATGTTACAGGGTTAAAACATTGTTGGTGGACTTTTAATGTGGAGAAGATAGTAGACTTTATGGTCTATTTGACTCTTCTAATGGATTGCTCGTTCCGCTGCAACTATGGTTGAAAAGTTTTATCATCTACCATATGTTCTAAATCTCTGATTTATTACTGATGAATGCTATTGATAATTTAATTATCTTTAGACATAATATTCTTTACTAAGCTAGTTGTGCTCACCCTTTTGCTTCACAATTCCTTTCAGGTAATAAGAGTGTAGCTGGGTCGAGCGAGGGTAACAGGGAGATAGAACAGTGGTCTCTAACTGTGGAGGTTCTCTCTAAGCAGTATAGAAAAGTGTGTTGTATTTTATACATCATTTAGTAGTTATATTTGGTGAATCAACTAGGGTGAGGCGAACCCAACGTTGGAAGGGTGTTTTGCCATTATCATACAAGATGTCTAATGACATACAACCTTGTGTTATCATAAGACAAGGTTGTGCACATCCACTTGTTGAGTATATCTACAAGCACTACCTATATGATCTTGGAGTTTGGTTGAAGTATAATTCTCAATTAGAGACGGTGGAGATAATGATATGTCAAGAGAAGACTCACCATTGAAAATAATATGATAGTAATCTTCTCATTTTTCTTTGGGGTCTATTGGGTCAACCAAGGATAATTTTGTGGCCATATGATATCTATCATAACCTACAAGCATGGTCTCCCATGTACGAGGTTTTCCTTGAGCACTTCCCAAAGATTTTAATTTCTAAAACAGTTTTTGACTATACCTTTATGCAAGGTGTTATTGTGAGGTGCTGTCCACGGTTGGGACATGAGTCACATTTGGTATATATTTGTATCCAAACTCACAGCATATGTGTTGTTGTATTTTGCACGACAATTGTTGTAATAAAGTTGTAGTTATTTTCTGTACCATGTATTTGGCGACTCAGAATAGGTTGGATGGAATGAACCTGTTTTGGGGTTGTCACAGTTGGTATCAGAGCTTAGGGATATGATCTCTGGCGGAGATCGGGATTAGAACTAGGAGGGAAGAGATGAGTAAATTCTTCGCTAGTGTGTACTACCTAATCTTATTTGTTGGTCAGTCATAATATCGGGATATTATGTGATATGTTAATTTATTAAATTATCCTTTGTTTTTGAAGCTGTATTCTAGAATGATATCTGAAATACAGGAGATGGGCAATGGAGAAATCATGATGACAGGAAAGATGGAATCTAAAATGAAAGCAAGGTATTCTCAACTCTTCGAAATATCAGGTACGTAAATTTCGGGGACGAAATTTCATAAGGAGGGGAGATTGTAAGACCCCGAATTTTATGAAATAAAAGTATTCAATTTTTCTTATAATTACGATTCAGTAAATGGTTAAATTGATAAAAAATTAAAGTTAAGGGTGATATATGAATTTTTTTCAAAATAAGCAAGTGGTTATAAAATATTAATTTTGTCGGGGAATATTCGTTTGGTCGTGGAATATTCTTGCTGTCGGGGAATATTCGTACAACGGCGCAGCCTTGTGTGGGCCCCATAACGGAAAGCGATTGGATGAAGAAAACGACAAGTATAAGTTGTTTATAAATAACGGCGTAGTTGTTACCGTTAATACTGTTGGAATACCCGGTGGTTAAAATACCGTAGCACACGGTATTGCACCAATTATTGATTCTTACGTAAGAAGGCACTACTCAATAATTGTTACAGTAGTTATTATTCAATATTTTATTTTATTGATTCAATAATTGCTGCGTTGATATTTTATATTATTGTTGTTTCAATAATTGTTGCTGCACAGTAGTTTCCATTATCAGATCAATAATTCATATTATTTAAATAATATTATTAGATAGCATTATTGGTAATGTCTAGAAAGTTCTGTCTAAGGAGAGGTTTGGTCATCTAATTACGCGCTAGTAAGGAGAAAACCTTATTGGAAAGCCCCCTCTTTCCTGGGAACGACCTGGTTGTCATAAATGTGATTCTATAATATTATTTGTGAATAATTAATTATTGATTCATATGATAAGGAAATATTTATTTTATATGGATATAAATGAGGGATATATTTTTGTGGTTAAAAATGAAGGAGTTAATGTTGAGGTTTTTATCAGTATTTTTGTCAGAATGGAGGTATTAAAAATTAAGATTTTTGAGATATTTTGCGGGGGTTATAATTTTTAATCCGACCGTTGGATCGTGGTAATTTTTGGATATGTTATACATATATAAGTTGAGTATATGTCCACAAATTTTGAACCGTTAAAAATGAACGTATGATTTATTATGAATTTTACGAGATGACTAGTTCAGAAATTGTTGAAGTTTCGGAATTTATCATTTTGGTGGAAAATTCTAGAATTGGTGGGCCCCACTCTTGGTTGGTGAAGAAATGTGCTGAGATTTTTATTCAAATGTGGCGGGTGGGAATAGTAGCAGGTAAAGCCATCAGGTTGCAGGTTAAGTCTGCTTTGGTGTTCTAAGCATTTTTCTATAAATAGGGTGCTTAGGTTAGAATTAAAAATCACACCAGAAACTAAAGCTTTCTCTCTATTTCTCTCTCTATATTATCGAGTGTATTCTTGTGAGTATTTTGATATCTTGAGTGTTGTTATACGGTGCAAGTTTGTTCAGTGTTATTCCATTCAGAAGTACTGCTCTTTTGAGGTAAGGGATAATAAGGGATGCTATTCTTTTAAAAAATGATATTATTTCTTTCAATATCATTATACCGGAATATTGGTAAGATTTTTCTTGTGAAATTCTTATCTTTTCATGTCGGGGTTACTATTCATGAGTTACTATTCACGAGTTACTATTCATGAGTTACTATTCACGAGTTACTATTCATGAGTTACTATTCACGAGTTACTATTCATGAGTTACTATTCATGATGGGTTACTATTCATGAGTTACTATTCATGAGTTACTATTTACGAGTTACTATTCACGGGTACTATTCACTACAAAATTGGTTTCTTTTTCTAACCAAATTATAGTTAATTTGTGAATATTACTCTGGAGATTAAAACTATGTATTGATTATATTGATTTTATTATCATATATAACATTTTTATAACCCTGATGTTAAAATTCTCTTTCACTGGAGTGTAAAGATGGGTAGATTATTGGTATGATCATGACTAGGGTTCTCTTTGGCCAGTAGTGCAAAGTTGAATTGTTGACTGGTATGATCATGACCATTGAATTTATAATTGAATATCTTTAGCTTAAGTGTAAAGGTAAATGGATCAACATTGTTATAATTATGGTTTATATAAATTCTGAAATGATTATGTATTTCTTTGAGATATGAATATCTTTGGCCTGTAGTGCAAAGATGACCTGTTGTTGAATATCTTTGGCCTGTAGTGCAAAGATGAACTGTTGATGAATATCTTTGGCCCGTAGTGCAAAGATGAATTTATTAGTATGATTATGAACAGGAACTGTGATTTGGTATAACCATGATCTTTGATGTTTCAGGTAAAGACAGGTGATGAAAATTATCCTCGTCCTGAATGCGAAAAGGAATTTAGAACCATAATTATGATTATGAGTTATTCACATGATTGTGGACAGGAACTGTTGATTGATGTTACAGGGTTAAAACATTGTTGGTGGACTTTTAATGTGGAGAAGATAGTAGACTTTATGGTCTATTTGACTCTTCTAATGGATTGCTCGTTCCGCTGCAACTATGGTTGAAAAGTTTTATCATCTACCATATGTTCTAAATCTCTGATTTATTACTGATGAATGCTATTGATAATTTAATTATCTTTAGACATAATATTCTTTACTAAGCTAGTTGTGCTCACCCTTTTGCTTCACAATTCCTTTCAGGTAATAAGAGTGTAGCTGGGTCGAGCGAGGGTAACAGGGAGATAGAATGGTGGTCTCTAACTGTGGAGGTTCTCTCTAAGCAGTATAGAAAAGTGTGTTGTATTTTATACATCATTTAGTAGTTATATTTGGTGAATCAACTAGGGTGAGGCGAACCCAACGTTGGAAGGGTGTTTTGCCATTATCATACAAGATGTCTAATGACATACAACCTTGTGTTATCATAAGACAAGGTTGTGCACATCCACTTGTTGAGTATATCTACAAGCACTACCTATATGATCTTGGAGTTTGGTTGAAGTATAATTCTCAATTAGAGACGGTGGAGATAATGATATGTCAAGAGAAGACTCACCATTGAAAAGAATATGATAGTAATCTTCTCATTTTTCTTTGGGGTCTATTGGGTCAACCAAGGATAATTCTGTGGCCATATGATATCTATCATAACCTACAAGCATGGTCTCCCATGTACGAGGTTTTCCTTGAGCACTTCCCAAAGATTCTAATTTCTAAAACAGTTTTTGACTATACCTTTATGCAAGGTGTTATTGTGAGGTGCTGTCCACGGTTGGGACATGAGTCACATTTGGTATATATTTGTATCCAAACTCACAGCATATGTGTTGTTGTATTTTGCACGACAATTGTTGTAATAAAGTTGTAGTTATTTTCTGTACCATGTATTTGGCGACTCAGAATAGGTTGGATGGAATGAACCTGTTTTGGGGTTGTCACAGTTGGTATCAGAGCTTAGGGATATGATCTCTGGCGGAGATCGGGATTAGAACTAGGAGGGAAGAGATGAGTAAATTCTTCGCTAGTGTGTACTACCTAAGCTTATTTGTTGGTCAGTCATAATATCGGGATATTATGTGATATGTTAATTTATTAAATTATCCTTTGTTTTTGAAGCTGTATTCTAGAATGATATCTGAAATACAGGAGATGGGCAATGGAGAAATCATGATGACAGGAAAGATGGAATCTAAAATGAAAGCAAGGTATTCTCAACTCTTCGAAATATCAGGTACGTAAATTTCGGGGACGAAATTTCATAAGGAGGGGAGATTGTAAGACCCCGAATTTTATGAAATAAAAGTATTCAATTTTTCTTATAATTACGATTCAGTAAATGGTTAAATTGATAAAAAATTAAAGTTAAGGGTGATATATGAATTTTTTTCAAAATAAGCAAGTGGTTATAAAATATTAATTTTGTCGGGGAATATTCGTTTGGTCGTGGAATATTCTTGCTGTCGGGGAATATTCGTACAACGGCGCAGCCTTGTGTGGGCCCCATAACGGAAAGCGATTGGATGAAGAAAACGACAAGTATAAGTTGTTTATAAATAACGGCGTAGTTGTTACCGTTAATACTGTTGGAATACCCGGTGGTTAAAATACCGTAGCACACGGTATTGCACCAATTATTGATTCTTACGTAAGAAGGCACTACTCAATAATTGTTACAGTAGTTATTATTCAATATTTTATTTTATTGATTCAATAATTGCTGCGTTGATATTTTATATTATTGTTGTTTCAATAATTGTTGCTGCACAGTAGTTTCCATTATCAGATCAATAATTCATATTATTTAAATAATATTATTAGATAGCATTATTGGTAATGTCTAGAAAGTTCTGTCTAAGGAGAGGTTTGGTCATCTAATTGCGCGCTAGTAAGGAGAAATCCTTATTGGAAAGCCCCCTCTTTCTTGGGAACGACCTGGTTGTCATAAATGTGATTCTATAATATTATTTGTGAATAATTAATTATTGATTCATATGATAAGGAAATATTTATTTTATATGGATATAAATGAGGGATATATTTTTGTGGTTAAAAATGAAGGAGTTAATGTTGAGGTTTTTATCAGTATTTTTGTCAGAATGGAGGTATTAAAAATTAAGATTTTTGAGATATTTTGCAGGGGTTATAATTTTTAATCCGACCGTTGGATCGTGGTAATTTTTGGATATGTTATACATATATAAGTTGAGTATATGTCCACAAATTTTGAACCGTTAAAAATGAACGTATGATTTATTATGAATTTTACGAGATGACTAGTTCAGAAATTGTTGAAGTTTCGGAATTTATCATTTTGGTGGAAAATTCTAGAATTGGTGGGCCCCACTCTTGGTTGGTGAAGAAATGTGCTGAGATTTTTATTCAAATGTGGCGGGTGGGAATAGTAGCAGGTAAAGCCATCAGGTTGCAGGTTAAGTCTGCTTTGGTGTTCTAAGCATTTTTCTATAAATAGGGTGCTTAGGTTAGAATTGAAAATCACACCAGAAACTAAAGCTTTCTCTCTATTTCTCTCTCTATATTATCGAGTGTATTCTTGTGAGTATTTTGATATCTTGAGTGTTGTTATACGGTGCAAGTTTGTTCAGTGTTATTCCATTCAGAAGTACTGCTCTTTTGAGGTAAGGGATAATAAGGGATGCTATTCTTTTAAAAAATGATATTATTTCTTTCAATATCATTATACCGGAATATTGGTAAGATTTTTCTTGTGAAATTCTTATCTTTTCATGTCGGGGTTACTATTCATGAGTTACTATTCACGAGTTACTATTCACGAGTTACTATTCACGAGTTACTATTCATGAGTTACTATTCACGAGTTACTATTCATGAGTTACTATTCATGATGGGTTACTATTCATGAGTTACTATTCATGAGTTACTATTTACGAGTTACTATTCACGGGTACTATTCACTACAAAATTGGTTTCTTTTTCTAACCAAATTATAGTTAATTTGTGAATATTACTCTGGAGATTAAAACTATGTATTGATTATATTGATTTTATTATCATATATAACATTTTTATAACCCTGATGTTAAAATTCTCTTTCACTGGAGTGTAAAGATGGGTAGATTATTGGTATGATCATGACTAGGGTTCTCTTTGGCCAGTAGTGCAAAGTTGAATTGTTGACTGGTATGATCATGACCATTGAATTTATAATTGAATATCTTTAGCTTAAGTGTAAAGGTAAATGGATCAACATTGTTATAATTATGGTTTATATAAATTCTGAAATGATTATGTATTTCTTTGAGATATGAATATCTTTGGCCTGTAGTGCAAAGATGACCTGTTGTTGAATATCTTTGGCCTGTAGTGCAAAGATGAACTGTTGATGAATATCTTTGGCCCGTAGTGCAAAGATGAATTTATTAGTATGATTATGAACAGGAACTGTGATTTGGTATAACCATGATCTTTGATGTTTCAGGTAAAGACAGGTGATGAAAATTATCCTCGTCCTGAATGCGAAAAGGAATTTAGAACCATAATTATGATTATGAGTTATTCACATGATTGTGGACAGGAACTGTTGATTGATGTTACAGGGTTAAAACATTGTTGGTGGACTTTTAATGTGGAGAAGATAGTAGACTTTATGGTCTATTTGACTCTTCTAATGGATTGCTCGTTCCGCTGCAACTATGGTTGAAAAGTTTTATCATCTACCATATGTTCTAAATCTCTGATTTATTACTGATGAATGCTATTGATAATTTAATTATCTTTAGACATAATATTCTTTACTAAGCTAGTTGTGCTCACCCTTTTGCTTCACAATTCCTTTCAGGTAATAAGAGTGTAGCTGGGTCGAGCGAGGGTAACAGGGAGATAGAATGGTGGTCTCTAACTGTGGAGGTTCTCTCTAAGCAGTATAGAAAAGTGTGTTGTATTTTATACATCATTTAGTAGTTATATTTGGTGAATCAACTAGGGTGAGGCGAACCCAACGTTGGAAGGGTGTTTTGCCATTATCATACAAGATGTCTAATGACATACAACCTTGTGTTATCATAAGACAAGGTTGTGCACATCCACTTGTTGAGTATATCTACAAGCACTACCTATATGATCTTGGAGTTTGGTTGAAGTATAATTCTCAATTAGAGACGGTGGAGATAATGATATGTCAAGAGAAGACTCACCATTGAAAAGAATATGATAGTAATCTTCTCATTTTTCTTTGGGGTCTATTGGGTCAACCAAGGATAATTCTGTGGCCATATGATATCTATCATAACCTACAAGCATGGTCTCCCATGTACGAGGTTTTCCTTGAGCACTTCCCAAAGATTCTAATTTCTAAAACAGTTTTTGACTATACCTTTATGCAAGGTGTTATTGTGAGGTGCTGTCCACGGTTGGGACATGAGTCACATTTGGTATATATTTGTATCCAAACTCACAGCATATGTGTTGTTGTATTTTGCACGACAATTGTTGTAATAAAGTTGTAGTTATTTTCTGTACCATGTATTTGGCGACTCAGAATAGGTTGGATGGAATGAACCTGTTTTGGGGTTGTCACAGTTGGTATCAGAGCTTAGGGATATGATCTCTGGCGGAGATCGGGATTAGAACTAGGAGGGAAGAGATGAGTAAATTCTTCGCTAGTGTGTACTACCTAAGCTTATTTGTTGGTCAGTCATAATATCGGGATATTATGTGATATGTTAATTTATTAAATTATCCTTTGTTTTTGAAGCTGTATTCTAGAATGATATCTGAAATACAGGAGATGGGCAATGGAGAAATCATGATGACAGGAAAGATGGAATCTAAAATGAAAGCAAGGTATTCTCAACTCTTCGAAATATCAGGTACGTAAATTTCGGGGACGAAATTTCATAAGGAGGGGAGATTGTAAGACCCCGAATTTTATGAAATAAAAGTATTCAATTTTTCTTATAATTACGATTCAGTAAATGGTTAAATTGATAAAAAATTAAAGTTAAGGGTGATATATGAATTTTTTTCAAAATAAGCAAGTGGTTATAAAATATTAATTTTGTCGGGGAATATTCGTTTGGTCGTGGAATATTCTTGCTGTCGGGGAATATTCGTACAACGGCGCAGCCTTGTGTGGGCCCCATAACGGAAAGCGATTGGATGAAGAAAACGACAAGTATAAGTTGTTTATAAATAACGGCGTAGTTGTTACCGTTAATACTGTTGGAATACCCGGTGGTTAAAATACCGTAGCACACGGTATTGCACCAATTATTGATTCTTACGTAAGAAGGCACTACTCAATAATTGTTACAGTAGTTATTATTCAATATTTTATTTTATTGATTCAATAATTGCTGCGTTGATATTTTATATTATTGTTGTTTCAATAATTGTTGCTGCACAGTATTTTCCATTATCAGATCAATAATTCATATTATTTAAATAATATTATTAGATAGCATTATTGGTAATGTCTAGAAAGTTCTGTCTAAGGAGAGGTTTGGTCATCTAATTGCGCGCTAGTAAGGAGAAATCCTTATTGGAAAGCCCCCTCTTTCTTGGGAACGACCTGGTTGTCATAAATGTGATTCTATAATATTATTTGTGAATAATTAATTATTGATTCATATGATAAGGAAATATTTATTTTATATGGATATAAATGAGGGATATATTTTTGTGGTTAAAAATGAAGGAGTTAATGTTGAGGTTTTTATCAGTATTTTTGTCAGAATGGAGGTATTAAAAATTAAGATTTTTGAGATATTTTGCAGGGGTTATAATTTTTAATCCGACCGTTGGATCGTGGTAATTTTTGGATATGTTATACATATATAAGTTGAGTATATGTCCACAAATTTTGAACCGTTAAAAATGAACGTATGATTTATTATGAATTTTACGAGATGACTAGTTCAGAAATTGTTGAAGTTTCGGAATTTATCATTTTGGTAGAAAATTCTAGAATTGGTGGGCCCCACTCTTGGTTGGTGAAGAAATGTGCTGAGATTTTTATTCAAATGTGGCGGGTGGGAATAGTAGCAGGTAAAGCCATCAGGTTGCAGGTTAAGTCTGCTTTGGTGTTCTAAGCATTTTTCTATAAATAGGGTGCTTAGGTTAGAATTAAAAATCACACCAGAAACTAAAGCTTTCTCTCTATTTCTCTCTCTATATTATCGAGTGTATTCTTGTGAGTATTTTGATATCTTGAGTGTTGTTATACGGTGCAAGTTTGTTCAGTGTTATTCCATTCAGAAGTACTGCTCTTTTGAGGTAAGGGATAATAAGGGATGCTATTCTTTTAAAAAATGATATTATTTCTTTCAATATCATTATACCGGAATATTGGTAAGATTTTTCTTGTGAAATTCTTATCTTTTCATGTCGGGGTTACTATTCATGAGTTACTATTCACGAGTTACTATTCATGAGTTACTATTCACGAGTTACTATTCATGAGTTACTATTCACGAGTTACTATTCATGAGTTACTATTCATGATGGGTTACTATTCATGAGTTACTATTCATGAGTTACTATTTACGAGTTACTATTCACGGGTACTATTCACTACAAAATTGGTTTCTTTTTCTAACCAAATTATAGTTAATTTGTGAATATTACTCTGGAGATTAAAACTATGTATTGATTATATTGATTTTATTATCATATATAACATTTTTATAACCCTGATGTTAAAATTCTCTTTCACTGGAGTGTAAAGATG
The DNA here is from genome assembly GCA_016801055.1 of Panax notoginseng. Lineage (NCBI taxonomy): Eukaryota > Viridiplantae > Streptophyta > Magnoliopsida > Apiales > Araliaceae > Panax > Panax notoginseng. The sequence goes on from CM029021.1 coordinate 19,422,657, forward strand.
GGTAGATTATTGGTATGATCATGACTAGGGTTCTCTTTGGCCAGTAGTGCAAAGTTGAATTGTTGACTGGTATGATCATGACCATTGAATTTATAATTGAATATCTTTAGCTTAAGTGTAAAGGTAAATGGATCAACATTGTTATAATTATGGTTTATATAAATTCTGAAATGATTATGTATTTCTTTGAGATATGAATATCTTTGGCCTGTAGTGCAAAGATGACCTGTTGTTGAATATCTTTGGCCTGTAGTGCAAAGATGAACTGTTGATGAATATCTTTGGCCCGTAGTGCAAAGATGAATTTATTAGTATGATTATGAACAGGAACTGTGATTTGGTATAACCATGATCTTTGATGTTTCAGGTAAAGACAGGTGATGAAAATTATCCTCGTCCTGAATGCGAAAAGGAATTTAGAACCATAATTATGATTATGAGTTATTCACATGATTGTGGACAGGAACTGTTGATTGATGTTACAGGGTTAAAACATTGTTGGTGGACTTTTAATGTGGAGAAGATAGTAGACTTTATGGTCTATTTGACTCTTCTAATGGATTGCTCGTTCCGCTGCAACTATGGTTGAAAAGTTTTATCATCTACCATATGTTCTAAATCTCTGATTTATTACTGATGAATGCTATTGATAATTTAATTATCTTTAGACATAATATTCTTTACTAAGCTAGTTGTGCTCACCCTTTTGCTTCACAATTCCTTTCAGGTAATAAGAGTGTAGCTGGGTCGAGCGAGGGTAACAGGGAGATAGAATGGTGGTCTCTAACTGTGGAGGTTCTCTCTAAGCAGTATAGAAAAGTGTGTTGTATTTTATACATCATTTAGTAGTTATATTTGGTGAATCAACTAGGGTGAGGCGAACCCAACGTTGGAAGGGTGTTTTGCCATTATCATACAAGATGTCTAATGACATACAACCTTGTGTTATCATAAGACAAGGTTGTGCACATCCACTTGTTGAGTATATCTACAAGCACTACCTATATGATCTTGGAGTTTGGTTGAAGTATAATTCTCAATTAGAGACGGTGGAGATAATGATATGTCAAGAGAAGACTCACCATTGAAAAGAATATGATAGTAATCTTCTCATTTTTCTTTGGGGTCTATTGGGTCAACCAAGGATAATTCTGTGGCCATATGATATCTATCATAACCTACAAGCATGGTCTCCCATGTACGAGGTTTTCCTTGAGCACTTCCCAAAGATTCTAATTTCTAAAACAGTTTTTGACTATACCTTTATGCAAGGTGTTATTGTGAGGTGCTGTCCACGGTTGGGACATGAGTCACATTTGGTATATATTTGTATCCAAACTCACAGCATATGTGTTGTTGTATTTTGCACGACAATTGTTGTAATAAAGTTGTAGTTATTTTCTGTACCATGTATTTGGCGACTCAGAATAGGTTGGATGGAATGAACCTGTTTTGGGGTTGTCACAGTTGGTATCAGAGCTTAGGGATATGATCTCTGGCGGAGATCGGGATTAGAACTAGGAGGGAAGAGATGAGTAAATTCTTCGCTAGTGTGTACTACCTAAGCTTATTTGTTGGTCAGTCATAATATCGGGATATTATGTGATATGTTAATTTATTAAATTATCCTTTGTTTTTGAAGCTGTATTCTAGAATGATATCTGAAATACAGGAGATGGGCAATGGAGAAATCATGATGACAGGAAAGATGGAATCTAAAATGAAAGCAAGGTATTCTCAACTCTTCGAAATATCAGGTACGTAAATTTCGGGGACGAAATTTCATAAGGAGGGGAGATTGTAAGACCCCGAATTTTATGAAATAAAAGTATTCAATTTTTCTTATAATTACGATTCAGTAAATGGTTAAATTGATAAAAAATTAAAGTTAAGGGTGATATATGAATTTTTTTCAAAATAAGCAAGTGGTTATAAAATATTAATTTTGTCGGGGAATATTCGTTTGGTCGTGGAATATTCTTGCTGTCGGGGAATATTCGTACAACGGCGCAGCCTTGTGTGGGCCCCATAACGGAAAGCGATTGGATGAAGAAAACGACAAGTATAAGTTGTTTATAAATAACGGCGTAGTTGTTACCGTTAATACTGTTGGAATACCCGGTGGTTAAAATACCGTAGCACACGGTATTGCACCAATTATTGATTCTTACGTAAGAAGGCACTACTCAATAATTGTTACAGTAGTTATTATTCAATATTTTATTTTATTGATTCAATAATTGCTGCGTTGATATTTTATATTATTGTTGTTTCAATAATTGTTGCTGCACAGTATTTTCCATTATCAGATCAATAATTCATATTATTTAAATAATATTATTAGATAGCATTATTGGTAATGTCTAGAAAGTTCTGTCTAAGGAGAGGTTTGGTCATCTAATTGCGCGCTAGTAAGGAGAAATCCTTATTGGAAAGCCCCCTCTTTCTTGGGAACGACCTGGTTGTCATAAATGTGATTCTATAATATTATTTGTGAATAATTAATTATTGATTCATATGATAAGGAAATATTTATTTTATATGGATATAAATGAGGGATATATTTTTGTGGTTAAAAATGAAGGAGTTAATGTTGAGGTTTTTATCAGTATTTTTGTCAGAATGGAGGTATTAAAAATTAAGATTTTTGAGATATTTTGCAGGGGTTATAATTTTTAATCCGACCGTTGGATCGTGGTAATTTTTGGATATGTTATACATATATAAGTTGAGTATATGTCCACAAATTTTGAACCGTTAAAAATGAACGTATGATTTATTATGAATTTTACGAGATGACTAGTTCAGAAATTGTTGAAGTTTCGGAATTTATCATTTTGGTAGAAAATTCTAGAATTGGTGGGCCCCACTCTTGGTTGGTGAAGAAATGTGCTGAGATTTTTATTCAAATGTGGCGGGTGGGAATAGTAGCAGGTAAAGCCATCAGGTTGCAGGTTAAGTCTGCTTTGGTGTTCTAAGCATTTTTCTATAAATAGGGTGCTTAGGTTAGAATTGAAAATCACACCAGAAACTAAAGCTTTCTCTCTATTTCTCTCTCTATATTATCGAGTGTATTCTTGTGAGTATTTTGATATCTTGAGTGTTGTTATACGGTGCAAGTTTGTTCAGTGTTATTCCATTCAGAAGTACTGCTCTTTTGAGGTAAGGGATAATAAGGGATGCTATTCTTTTAAAAAATGATATTATTTCTTTCAATATCATTATACCGGAATATTGGTAAGATTTTTCTTGTGAAATTCTTATCTTTTCATGTCGGGGTTACTATTCATGAGTTACTATTCACGAGTTACTATTCACGAGTTACTATTCACGAGTTACTATTCATGAGTTACTATTCACGAGTTACTATTCATGAGTTACTATTCATGATGGGTTACTATTCATGAGTTACTATTCATGAGTTACTATTTACGAGTTACTATTCACGGGTACTATTCACTACAAAATTGGTTTCTTTTTCTAACCAAATTATAGTTAATTTGTGAATATTACTCTGGAGATTAAAACTATGTATTGATTATATTGATTTTATTATCATATATAACATTTTTATAACCCTGATGTTAAAATTCTCTTTCACTGGAGTGTAAAGATGGGTAGATTATTGGTATGATCATGACTAGGGTTCTCTTTGGCCAGTAGTGCAAAGTTGAATTGTTGACTGGTATGATCATGACCATTGAATTTATAATTGAATATCTTTAGCTTAAGTGTAAAGGTAAATGGATCAACATTGTTATAATTATGGTTTATATAAATTCTGAAATGATTATGTATTTCTTTGAGATATGAATATCTTTGGCCTGTAGTGCAAAGATGACCTGTTGTTGAATATCTTTGGCCTGTAGTGCAAAGATGAACTGTTGATGAATATCTTTGGCCCGTAGTGCAAAGATGAATTTATTAGTATGATTATGAACAGGAACTGTGATTTGGTATAACCATGATCTTTGATGTTTCAGGTAAAGACAGGTGATGAAAATTATCCTCGTCCTGAATGCGAAAAGGAATTTAGAACCATAATTATGATTATGAGTTATTCACATGATTGTGGACAGGAACTGTTGATTGATGTTACAGGGTTAAAACATTGTTGGTGGACTTTTAATGTGGAGAAGATAGTAGACTTTATGGTCTATTTGACTCTTCTAATGGATTGCTCGTTCCGCTGCAACTATGGTTGAAAAGTTTTATCATCTACCATATGTTCTAAATCTCTGATTTATTACTGATGAATGCTATTGATAATTTAATTATCTTTAGACATAATATTCTTTACTAAGCTAGTTGTGCTCACCCTTTTGCTTCACAATTCCTTTCAGGTAATAAGAGTGTAGCTGGGTCGAGCGAGGGTAACAGGGAGATAGAACGGTGGTCTCTAACTGTGGAGGTTCTCTCTAAGCAGTATAGAAAAGTGTGTTGTATTTTATACATCATTTAGTAGTTATATTTGGTGAATCAACTAGGGTGAGGCGAACCCAACGTTGGAAGGGTGTTTTGCCATTATCATACAAGATGTCTAATGACATACAACCTTGTGTTATCATAAGACAAGGTTGTGCACATCCACTTGTTGAGTATATCTACAAGCACTACCTATATGATCTTGGAGTTTGGTTGAAGTATAATTCTCAATTAGAGACGGTGGAGATAATGATATGTCAAGAGAAGACTCACCATTGAAAAGAATATGATAGTAATCTTCTCATTTTTCTTTGGGGTCTATTGGGTCAACCAAGGATAATTCTGTGGCCATATGATATCTATCATAACCTACAAGCATGGTCTCCCATGTACGAGGTTTTCCTTGAGCACTTCCCAAAGATTCTAATTTCTAAAACAGTTTTTGACTATACCTTTATGCAAGGTGTTATTGTGAGGTGCTGTCCACGGTTGGGACATGAGTCACATTTGGTATATATTTGTATCCAAACTCACAGCATATGTGTTGTTGTATTTTGCACGACAATTGTTGTAATAAAGTTGTAGTTATTTTCTGTACCATGTATTTGGCGACTCAGAATAGGTTGGATGGAATGAACCTGTTTTGGGGTTGTCACAGTTGGTATCAGAGCTTAGGGATATGATCTCTGGCGGAGATCGGGATTAGAACTAGGAGGGAAGAGATGAGTAAATTCTTCGCTAGTGTGTACTACCTAAGCTTATTTGTTGGTCAGTCATAATATCGGGATATTATGTGATATGTTAATTTATTAAATTATCCTTTGTTTTTGAAGCTGTATTCTAGAATGATATCTGAAATACAGGAGATGGGCAATGGAGAAATCATGATGACAGGAAAGATGGAATCTAAAATGAAAGCAAGGTATTCTCAACTCTTCGAAATATCAGGTACGTAAATTTCGGGGACGAAATTTCATAAGGAGGGGAGATTGTAAGACCCCGAATTTTATGAAATAAAAGTATTCAATTTTTCTTATAATTACGATTCAGTAAATGGTTAAATTGATAAAAAATTAAAGTTAAGGGTGATATATGAATTTTTTTCAAAATAAGCAAGTGGTTATAAAATATTAATTTTGTCGGGGAATATTCGTTTGGTCGTGGAATATTCTTGCTGTCGGGGAATATTCGTACAACGGCGCAGCCTTGTGTGGGCCCCATAACGGAAAGCGATTGGATGAAGAAAACGACAAGTATAAGTTGTTTATAAATAACGGCGTAGTTGTTACCGTTAATACTGTTGGAATACCCGGTGGTTAAAATACCGTAGCACACGGTATTGCACCAATTATTGATTCTTACGTAAGAAGGCACTACTCAATAATTGTTACAGTAGTTATTATTCAATATTTTATTTTATTGATTCAATAATTGCTGCGTTGATATTTTATATTATTGTTGTTTCAATAATTGTTGCTGCACAGTATTTTCCATTATCAGATCAATAATTCATATTATTTAAATAATATTATTAGATAGCATTATTGGTAATGTCTAGAAAGTTCTGTCTAAGGAGAGGTTTGGTCATCTAATTGCGCGCTAGTAAGGAGAAATCCTTATTGGAAAGCCCCCTCTTTCTGGGAACGACCTGGTTGTCATAAATGTGATTCTATAATATTATTTGTGAATAATTAATTATTGATTCATATGATAAGGAAATATTTATTTTATATGGATATAAATGAGGGATATATTTTTGTGGTTAAAAATGAAGGAGTTAATGTTGAGGTTTTTATCAGTATTTTTGTCAGAATGGAGGTATTAAAAATTAAGATTTTTGAGATATTTTGCAGGGGTTATAATTTTTAATCCGACCGTTGGATCGTGGTAATTTTTGGATATGTTATACATATATAAGTTGAGTATATGTCCACAAATTTTGAACCGTTAAAAATGAACGTATGATTTATTATGAATTTTACGAGATGACTAGTTCAGAAATTGTTGAAGTTTCGGAATTTATCATTTTGGTAGAAAATTCTAGAATTGGTGGGCCCCACTCTTGGTTGGTGAAGAAATGTGCTGAGATTTTTATTCAAATGTGGCGGGTGGGAATAGTAGCAGGTAAAGCCATCAGGTTGCAGGTTAAGTCTGCTTTGGTGTTCTAAGCATTTTTCTATAAATAGGGTGCTTAGGTTAGAATTGAAAATCACACCAGAAACTAAAGCTTTCTCTCTATTTCTCTCTCTATATTATCGAGTGTATTCTTGTGAGTATTTTGATATCTTGAGTGTTGTTATACGGTGCAAGTTTGTTCAGTGTTATTCCATTCAGAAGTACTGCTCTTTTGAGGTAAGGGATAATAAGGGATGCTATTCTTTTAAAAAATGATATTATTTCTTTCAATATCATTATACCGGAATATTGGTAAGATTTTTCTTGTGAAATTCTTATCTTTTCATGTCGGGGTTACTATTCATGAGTTACTATTCACGAGTTACTATTCATGAGTTACTATTCACGAGTTACTATTCATGAGTTACTATTCATGAGTTACTATTCATGATGGGTTACTATTCATGAGTTACTATTTACGAGTTACTATTCACGGGTACTATTCACTATAAAATTGGTTTCTTTTTCTAACCAAATTATAGTTAATTTGTGAATATTACTCTGGAGATTAAAACTATGTATTGATTATATTGATTTTATTATCATATATAACATTTTTATAACCCTGATGTTAAAATTCTCTTTCACTGGAGTGTAAAGATGGGTAGATTATTGGTATGATCATGACTAGGGTTCTCTTTGGCCAGTAGTACAAAGTTGAATTGTTGACTGGTATAATCATGACCATTGAATTTATAATTGAATATCTTTAGCTTAAGTGTAAAGGTAAATGGATCAACATTGTTATAATTATGGTTTATATAAATTCTGAAATGATTATGTATTTCTTTGAGATATGAATATCTTTGGCCTGTAGTGCAAAGATGACCTGTTGTTGAATATCTTTGGCCTGTAGTGCAAAGATGAACTGTTGATGAATATCTTTGGCCCGTAGTGCAAAGATGAATTTATTAGTATGATTATGAACAGGAACTGTGATTTGGTATAACCATGATCTTTGATGTTTCAGGTAAAGACAGGTGATGAAAATTATCCTCGTCCTGAATGCGAAAAGGAATTTAGAACCATAATTATGATTATGAGTTATTCACATGATTGTGGACAGGAACTGTTGATTGATGTTACAGGGTTAAAACATTGTTGGTGGACTTTTAATGTGGAGAAGATAGTAGACTTTATGGTCTATTTGACTCTTCTAATGGATTGCTCGTTCCGCTGCAACTATGGTTGAAAAGTTTTATCATCTACCATATGTTCTAAATCTCTGATTTATTACTGATGAATGCTATTGATAATTTAATTATCTTTAGACATAATATTCTTTACTAAGCTAGTTGTGCTCACCCTTTTGCTTCACAATTCCTTTCAGGTAATAAGAGTGTAGCTGGGTCGAGCGAGGGTAACAGGGAGATAGAACAGTGGTCTCTAACTGTGGAGGTTCTCTCTAAGCAGTATAGAAAAGTGTGTTGTATTTTATACATCATTTAGTAGTTATATTTGGTGAATCAACTAGGGTGAGGCGAACCCAACGTTGGAAGGGTGTTTTGCCATTATCATACAAGATGTCTAATGACATACAACCTTGTGTTATCATAAGACAAGGTTGTGCACATCCACTTGTTGAGTATATCTACAAGCACTACCTATATGATCTTGGAGTTTGGTTGAAGTATAATTCTCAATTAGAGACGGTGGAGATAATAATATGTCAAGAGAAGACTCACCATTGAAAAGAATATGATAGTAATCTTCTCATTTTTTCTTTGGGGTCTATTGGGTCAACCAAGGATAATTCTGTGGCCATATGATATCTATCATAACCTACAAGCATGGTCTCCCATGTACGAGGTTTTCCTTGAGCACTTTCCAAAGATTCTAATTTCTAAAACAGTTTTTGACTATACCTTTATGCAAGGTGTTATTGTGAGGTGCTGTCCACGGTTGGGACATGAGTCACATTTGGTATATATTTGTATCCAAACTCACAGCATATGTGTTGTTGTATTTTGCACGACAATTGTTGTAATAAAGTTGTAGTTATTTTCTGTACCATGTATTTGGCGACTCAGAATAGGTTGGATGGAATGAACCTGTTTTGGGGTTGTCACAGTTGGTATCAGAGCTTAGGGATATGATCTCTGGCGGAGATCGGGATTAGAACTAGGAGGGAAGAGATGAGTAAATTCTTCGCTAGTGTGTACTACCTAAACTTATTTGTTGGTCAGTCATAATATCGGGATATTATGTGATATGTTAATTTATTAAATTATCCTTTGTTTTTGAAGCTGTATTCTAGAATGATATCTGAAATACAGGAGATGGGCAATGGAGAAATCATGATGACAGGAAAGATGGAATCTAAAATGAAAGCAAGGTATTCTCAACTCTTCGAAATATCAGGTACGTAAATTTCGGGGACGAAATTTCATAAGGAGGGGAGATTGTAAGACCCCGAATTTTATGAAATAAAAGTATTCAATTTTTCTTATAATTACGATTCAGTAAATGGTTAAATTGATAAAAAATTAAAGTTAAGGGTGATATATGAATTTTTTTCAAAATAAGCAAGTGGTTATAAAATATTAATTTTGTAGGGGAATATTCGTTTGGTCGTGGAATATTCTTGCTGTCGGGGAATATTCGTACAACGGCGCAGCCTTGTGTGGGCCCCATAACGGAAAGCGATTGGATGAAGAAAACGACAAGTATAAGTTGTTTATAAATAACGGCGTAGTTGTTACCGTTAATACTGTTGGAATACCCGGTGGTTAAAATACCGTAGCACACGGTATTGCACCAATTATTGATTCTTACGTAAGAAGGCACTACTCAATAATTGTTACAGTAGTTATTATTCAATATTTTATTTTATTGATTCAATAATTGCTGCGTTGATATTTTATATTATTGTTGTTTCAATAATTGTTGCTGCACAGTATTTTCCATTATCAGATCAATAATTCATATTATTTAAATAATATTATTAGATAGCATTATTGGTAATGTCTAGAAAGTTCTGTCTAAGGAGAGGTTTGGTCATCTAATTGCGCGCTAGTAAGGAGAAATCCTTATTGGAAAGCCCCCTCTTTCCTGGGAACGACCTGGTTGTCATAAATGTGATTCTATAATATTATTTGTGAATAATTAATTATTGATTCATATGATAAGGAAATATTTATTTTATATGGATATAAATGAGGGATATATTTTTGTGGTTAAAAATGAAGGAGTTAATGTTGAGGTTTTTATCAGTATTTTTGTCAGAATGGAGGTATTAAAAATTAAGATTTTTGAGATATTTTGCAGGGGTTATAATTTTTAATCCGACCGTTGGATCGTGGTAATTTTTGGATATGTTATACATATATAAGTTGAGTATATGTCCACAAATTTTGAACCGTTAAAAATGAACGTATGATTTATTATGAATTTTACGAGATGACTAGTTCAGAAATTGTTGAAGTTTCGGAATTTATCATTTTGGTAGAAAATTCTAGAATTGGTGGGCCCCACTCTTGGTTGGTGAAGAAATGTGCTGAGATTTTTATTCAAATGTGGCGGGTGGGAATAGTAGCAGGTAAAGCCATCAGGTTACAGGTTAAGTCTGCTTTGGTGTTCTAAGCATTTTTCTATAAATAGGGTGCTTAGGTTAGAATTGAAAATCACACCAGAAACTAAACCTTTCTCTCTATTTCTCTCTCTATATTATCGAGTGTATTCTTGTGAGTATTTTGATATCTTGAGTGTTGTTATACGGTGCAAGTTTGTTCAGTGTTATTCCATTCAGAAGTACTGCTCTTTTGAGGTAAGGGATAATAAGGGATGCTATTCTTTTAAAAAATGATATTATTTCTTTCAATATCATTATACCGGAATATTGGTAAGATTTTTCTTATGAAATTCTTATCTTTTCATGTCGAGGTTACTATTCATGAGTTATTCACTTATTCATGAGTTACTATTCACGAGTTACTATTCACGAGTTACTATTCATGAGTTACTATTCACGAGTACTATTCATGAGTTACTACGAGTTACTATTCACTATTCATAAGTTACTATTCACGAGTTACTATTCATGAGTTACTATTCACGATGGGTTACTATTCATGAGTTACTATTCACGAGTTACTATTCACGGGTACTATTCACTACAAAATTGGTTTCTTTTTCTAACCAAATTATAGTTAATTTATGAATATTACTCTGGAGATTAAAACTATGTATTGATTATATTGATTTTATTATCATATATAACATTTTTATAACCCTGATGTTGAAATTCTCTTTCACTGGAGTGTAAAGATGGGTAGATTATTGGTATGATCATGACTAGGGTTCTCTTTGGCTAGTAGTGCAAAGTTGAATCGTTGACTGGTATGATCATGACCATTGAATTTATAATTGAATATCTTTAGCTGAAGTGCAAAGGTAAATTGATCAACATGGTTATAATTATGGTTTATATAAATTCTGAAATGATTATGTATTTCTTTGAGATATGAATATCTTTGGCCTGTAGTGCAAAGATGACCTGTTGTTGAATATCTTTGGCCTGTAGTGCAAAGATGAACTGTTGATGAATATCTTTGGCCGGTAGTGTAAAGATGAATTTATTAGTATGATTATGAACATGAACTGTGATTTGGTATAACCATGATCTTTGATGTTTCAGGTAAAGACAGGTGATGAAAATTATCCTCGTCCTGAATGCGAAAAGGAATTTAGAACCATAATTATGATTATGAGTTATTCACATGATTGTGGACATGAACTGTTGATTGATGTTACAGGGTTAAAACATTGTTGGTGGACTTTTAATGTGGAGAAGATAGTAGACTTTATGGTCTATTTGACTCTTCTAATGGATTGCTCGTTCCGCTGCAACTATGGTTGAAAAGTTTTATCATCTACCATATGTTCTAAATCTCTGATTTATTACTGATGAATGCTATTGATAATTTAATTATCTTTAGACATAATATTCTTTACTAAGCTAGTTGTGCTCACCCTTTTGCTTCACAATTCCTTTCAGGTAATAAGAGTGTAGCTGGGTCGAGCGAGGGTAACAGGGAGATAGAACGGTGGTCTCTAACTGTGGAGGTTCTCCCTAAGCAGTATAGAAAAGTGTGTTGTATTTTATACATCATTTAGTAGTTATATTTGGTGAATCAACTAGGGTGAGGCGAACCCAACGTTGGAAGGGTGTTTTGCCACTATCATACAAGATGTCTAATGACATACAACCTTGTGTTATCATAAGACAAGGTTGTGCACATCCACTTGTTGAGTATATCTACAAGCACTACCTATATGATCTTGGAGTTTGGTTGAAGTATAATTCTCAATTAGAGACGGTGGAGATAATGATATGTCAAGAGAAGACTCACAATTGAAAAGAATATGATAGTAATCTTCTCATTTTTCTTTGGGGTCTATTGGGTCAACCAAGGATAATTCTGTGGCCATATGATATCTATCATAACCTAGAAGCATGGTCTCCCATGTACGAGATTTTCCTTGAGCACTTCCTAAAGATTCTAATTTCTAAAACAGTTTTTGACTATACCTTTATGTAAGGTGTCATTGTGAGGTGCTGTCCACGGTTGTGACATGAGTCACATTTGGTATATATTTGTATCCAAACTCACAGCATATGTGTTGTTGTATTTTGCACGACAATTGTTGTAATAAAGTTGTAGTTATTTTCTGTACCATGTATTTGGCGACTCAGAATAGGTTGGATGGAATGAACCTGTTTTGGGGTTGTCACATACCTGGTAATTCAAAGAGTTGAGAATACCTTGCTTTCATTTCAGATTCCATCTTTCCTGTCATCATGATTTCTCCATTGCTCATCTCCTGTATTTCAGATATCATTCTAGAATACAACTTCAAAACAAGGGTTAATTGAACAAATTAACATATCACATAATATCCCGATATTATGATTGACCAACAAATAAGCTTAGGTAGGACACACTAGCGAAGGATTTACTCATCTCTCCCCTCCTAGTTATATTTCCCGATCTCCGCCAGAGACCATATCCCTAAGCTCTGATACCAATTGTGACAACCCCAAAATAGGTCCATTCCATCCAACCTATTCTGAGTCGCCAAATACATGGTACATAAAACAACTACAACTTTATTACAACAATTGTCGTGCAAAATACAACAACACATATGCTGTGAGTTTGGATACAAATATATACCAAATGTGACTCATGTTCCAACCGTGGACATCACCTCACAATGACACCTTACATAAAGGTATAGTCAAAAACTGTTTTAGAAATTAGAATCTTTGGGAAGTGCTCAAGGAAACCTTCGTACATGGGAGGCCATGCGTCTAGGTTATGATAGATATCATATGACCACAGAATTATCCTTGGTTGACCCAATAGACCCCAAAGAAAAACGAGAAGATTACTATCATATTCTTCCCAATGGTGAGTCTTCTCTTGACTTATCATTATCTCAACTGTTTTTAATCGTGAATTATACTTCAAACAAACACCAAGATTATATAGGTAGTGCTCATAGATATACTCAGCAAGTGGATGAGCACAATCCTGTCTTATGATGACACGAGGTTGTATGTCATTAGACATCTTGTATGATAGTGGCAAAACACCCTTGCAACGTTAGGTTCGCTTCACCCAAGATGATTCACCAAATATAACTCCTAAATGATGACCACCGTTCTATTCCCCTGTTACCCCCGCTCGACCCAGCTACACTCTTATTACCTGAAAGGAATTATGAACAGAAGGGTGAGCACAACTAGCCCAGTAAAGAATATCATGACTAATGATAAAAAAATTATCAATAGTCTTCATCAGTAATAAATCAGAGATTTAGAACATATGGTAGATGATAAAAATTTCAACCATAGTTGCAGCGGAACGAGCAGTCTATTAGAAGAGTCAAATAGACTACAAAGTCTATTATCTTCTCCATATTAAAAATCCACCAACAATATTTTATCCCTGTAACATCAATCAACAATTCTAGTCCACACTTAGATGAATAACCCATAATTATAATTGTAGTTCTAAATTCCTCTTCTCATCCAAGACGAAGATAATTTTCATCACCTATCTTTACCTGAAACATGAAAGATCATGGTTATACCAAATCACAGTTCCTGTTCATAATCATGCTAATAAATTCATCTTTGCACTACGGCCAAAGATATTCATTTGTATCACCAGTTGGTCATGTTCATCTCAACACCTGTTCATCTTTGCACTACTGGCCAAAGATATTCATCAACATTTCATCTTTGCACTACATGCCAAAGATATTCATCAATAATTCATCTTTACACTACGGGCCAAAGATATTCATCAATAAATCATCTTTGTACTATAGGTCAAAGATATTCCTCAACAGTTCATATTTGCACTACAGGCCAAATATATTCATATCTCAAAGAAATATATAATCATTTCAGAATTTATATAAACAATAATTATAGCCATGTTAATCAATTCATCTTTACACTTAAGCTAAAGATATTCAATTATAAATTCAATGGTCATGATCATACCAGTTAACAATTCATCTTTGCACTACAGGCCAAAGATATTCCTCAGTCACGATCATACCAATAATTTACCCATCTTTACACTCAAGTGAAAGAGAAATTCAACATCAGGATTATAAAAATGTTATATATGATAATAAAAATAATATGATCAAAATATAGATTTAATTTCAAGAGTAATATTCATAAATTAACTATATTTTGTCGTGAATAGTAACTCGTGAATAATAACTCATGAATAATAACTCGTGAATAGTAACTCGTAAATAGTAACCCGACACAAAAAGGTAGAAATTCCACAATAAAAATTATACCAATATCTCGGTATAATGATATTGAAAGAATAATATTTCTTAAGCTTATAAACAATTTATTTTAATTGTTTACACTTTACTAAATAATGCATTTAATCATCCTAAAATGCCAAACTCATAAGATTTCATTTTCAATAACCAAAACCCTCATAAAAAATCTGCATATACCTCATATAGGATTCTCAAGCCATAAAATCCTATTTTTCAATTTTCTTACTTCACATAACATATTTAATTCATTTACTCATAACTAGTCCATTTTCATAAAAAATACCAAATCAGTTCCAAAAATATTTCTTTTCTGGAATTTAGCAGAATATAGTCCCATATTGAACATATATTTTTCTCAAAATTTTTAAAACTTATTTACTATTTTTTATATGGCCAAAACCGTCGAATATTTAAATATTTATCATAAATTATACTTTTATCCAAAAATTTCGAAATTCATAGAGTACACTGATATTATATAGATATACTTCCAATAAAAATTTCATCAATTTTGGAGTTAACTACAAGGAGTTATAAGCGGCTACTTTTAAAATAGTCTTTTCTCATAAAATTCACAACTCTTAATCTATACATCCAAAAATCGCCATTTTTGGACACAATCAAGAAAACTCATCAAATTATCATTTCAAATTTTTTCAAAATTTTTGAAGGTCAGAAAAATTACGAAACTGAAAAACATAACAATCCTTAAAATCCCTTACTATCTCTTACAATCCCTTACCTCAAAAGTGCAGTATTTCTGACTGGAATGCAAAGCCGAAGGAAACTTGCACTGAATAGCAACTCTCAAAGTATCTAAATACTCACAAAATATGCTTCATAATATATAGAGAGAAAGAGAGAAAGCTTATGTTTCTGGTGTGATTTTCAATTCTAACTTAGCCCTCTATTTATAGGAAAATGTTAGCACGCCGAAGTAGACTTAACCTGCAACCTGATGGCTTTACCTGCTACTATTCCCACCCACCACATTTGAATAAAAATCTCAGCACATTTCTTCACCAACCAAGAGTGAGGCCCACCAATTCTAAAATTTTCTACCAAAATGACTAATTTTGAAAATTCAATAATTTTTGAACCAGTCATCTTGTAAAATTCATAACAAATCATACGTTCATTTTTAACGATTCAAAATTTGTGGATATATACTCAACTTATATATGTATAACATATCCAAATATTACCACGATCCAACAGTCGGATTAAAAATTATAACCCTCGCAAAATATATTAAAAACCCTGATTTTTAATACCTCCATTCCGACAAAAATACTGATAAAAACCTCAACATTAACTCCTTTATTTTTAACCACAAAAATATATCCCTCATTTATATCAACATAAAATAAATATTTCCTTATCATATGAATCAATAATTAATTATTCACAAATAATATTATAGAATCACATTTATGACAACCAGGCCGTTCCCAGGAAAGAGGGGGACTTTCCAATAAGAATTTCTCCTTACTGGTGCGTAATTAGGTGACCAAACCTCTCTTTAGACAGAACTTTCTAGACATTGCCAATAATGTTATCTAATAATATTATTCAAATAATATGAATTATTGATCTGATAATGGGAAATACTGTGCAGTGACAATTATTGAACAACAATAATATAAAATTTCAACGTAGCAATTATTGAATCAATAAAATAAAATATTGAACAGTAATTACTGTAACAATTATTGAGTAGTGCCTTCTTACGTAAGAATCAATAATTTCAAAAATACTATGCAATACCGTGTGCTACTGTGTAATAACGCGTATTACTATATTTTAACCACCAGGTATTCCAACAGTGTTAACGGTAACAACTACGCTGTTATTTATAAAAACTCAATTTTGTCGTTTTCTTCATCCAATCGCTTTCCGTTATGGGGCTCACAAATAGCTGCCGTCGTACGAATATTCCCCGACAGAAAGAATATTCCACGACCAAACGAATATTTCCCGACAAAATAAATATTTTATAACCACTTGCTTATTTTGAAAAATATTCATATATCACCCTTAACTTTAACTTTTTATAAATTTAATCATTTACTAAATAGAAAAATTGAATACTTTTATTTCATAAAATTTGGGGTCTTACAACAAAGGCATGCCATGATGGTTAAAAAACAAATTTGGGGCATTTTTATTAATCCTTTTACCATTATTTTTAACACGATTCTTAATCTTAGATTTTTTTAGAGTATAGATGGTTAAAAAACATATTTTTTTTCAATAAATATTTTATTATTATTATTATTATTATTATTATTATTATTATTATTATTATTATTATTATTATTGTTGTTGTTGTTGTTGTTGTTATTGTTGTTATTGTTATTAGTGTTATTGTTATTATTATTAGTACTATTATTATTATTATGACTGTTATTATTGTTGTTGTTGTTGTTGTTGTTGTTATTATTATTATTATTATTATTATTGGGGGAAATGATTTGTTTAGTTATAAATATGAAACCTTGCAAAATTATGATAGTTAGGATTGTTAGCTCAGGTGGTCATTGGATCCAAGATTTAAGCTAGAGATCTCGTGTTCAAATCTTGGCAGCATCATTATTTTTGGGATTAGATTCAATATTCGCCACGTCAGCCCATCCACGTATAAAATAAAATAAAAAATGTCCACGTCAGATCTGCCACGTGTGCCACGTAGGCGCTACGTATGCAAGTCAAAGCACATGTAGCGCCTGGGGCTCGAAGTCCAAATTTTTTAATAGAAAGGGGCTCAATTTGTGTTGACTAAAAAAAAGGGCTCAATACCCAAAAATCCCTAAAGTTCAGTGGTCGACTTTGCATTTCACCAATTATTTTTATTAGCACTATTATTATTATTATTATTATTATTATTATTATTATTATTATTATTATTATTATTATTATTATTATTATTATTATTATTATTATTATTATTATTATTATCTTAATTTAAGTCAACATTTTAATAGTCGTTGCAAAAAGTTGTATAAAATATGCAACGAAAATAAAAATTGTTGCCAATGAATGTGGTCCATATTAGGCAACGAAATATAGCAACAAAAAAACTTTCGTTGCCCACGATGAGGAGAAATCAAGTGGTTAGAAATTTTACAACAAATTTCTAACGAATTTTGTTTTCAAATTTTGCAACTACTTATGAATTTCGTTGCAAAAAGTGAAAGCCTGACACAATCTGCAACGAAGGATAAGTTTCGTTGCTAAACATACATTTTTAGCAACGACTTATAAAGTCGTTACCTGAAAAATCGTTGCTAAAGCCCCATTTTTAGCAACAAAAAAACTTTCGTTGCCCACGATGGCGGGAAATCAAGTGGCCGAAAATTTTGTAACGAATTTCTAACGAAATTTTTTCCCGCCAATGAATTAGCAACGAAATTTTGCAACGACTTATGAATTTCGTTGCAAAAAGTGAAAGCCTGACACAATCTGCAACGAATGACAAATTTCGTTGCTAAACATATACTTTTAGCAACGACTTATAAAGTCGTTGCCTGAAAAATCGTTGCTAAAGGCCCATTCTTTTGTAGTGACACCGTTTGCAATTTATCCTGAAAGTACCAAAATGTATCATGATCTTCGACATACATTTTGGTGGAGCAATATGAAGAGAGAGATCGCGAAGTTTATCTCGAGGTGTTTAACTTGTCAACGTGTAAAGGCGGAGCATCAAGTGCCAAAGGGTCCATTGCAACCACTTGAGATTTTGAAATGGAAGTGGGAACACATTACCATGGATTTCGTTATAGGTCTTCCCAATGTCTCTTAAGTTATAGATGCGATTTGGGTTATTGTTGATAGATTAACTAAGTCTTCTCATTTCTTGCCGTTACAGGAGACTTATTCCCTTGAACGTCTTGCTCGTATGTATGTAAATGAGATTGTGAGATTGCATGGCATGCAGTATCTATAGTTTCGAATCGTGACCCAAGATTCACTTCACGATTTTGGGTTAGCTTGCAGAAAGCTATGGGCACGAATTTACGATTCAGTTCGACATACCATCCTCAAACGGACGGACAATCAGAGATGACTATTCAAACTCTTAAAAATCTATTAAGACTCTGTGTTCTAGACTTCAAAGAGAGTTGGGATAAGTATTTACCATTGGTGGAATTCTCCTACAACAACAGTTATCAAACAAGTATAGGTGTGGCTCCATTCAAAGCATTGTATGGACGAAAGTGTTGCTCTCCAGTATGTTGGGATGAGGTGGGTGAAGCAACATTGTTGGGACCAGAGTTGGTACGAATGACTATAGAAAAGATCCAAATGATTCGATAACGTATACAAACGTCACAAGATCGACAAAAGAGTTATGCGGATCTTCATCGAAAGGACGTGGAATTTAATATTAGGGATCATGTATTGTTGCGTGTTGCTCCATGGAAGGGAGTTACAAAATTTGGGAAGAGAGAAAAGCTCAATCCACGATTTATTGGTCCATTTCAGATTCTTGGCCGAGTAGAAAATGTGGCATATAGACTCGCGTTACCTCCAAGCATGTCTCGTGTTCAAAATATTTTTCACATATTTGTGCTTCATAAATATGTGAAAGACCCGAACCACATTATTGAGTTAGAACTAGACGAGATAGCTGAAGAATTAACATACAAGGAGGTACATGTCAAGATATTGGATAGGAAGGAGCATGTCCTATGCATAAAAATTATACCACAAGTCAAAGTTTTGTGGAGGAACCATGCTATTGAGGAAATGACCTGGGAGTTAGAAATGGAAATGAAAGCGAGGTATTCTCACCTTTTCGAAACACCAGGTACGTACGTCAATTTGGAGGACGAAATTTTATAAGGAGGGGAGGTTGTAAGACCCCAACTTTTATGAATAAAATAGAATTTTCTCTATTTATTATTTTGAAATAGTAAGGGTTGAATTGATTAATGTGGTTAGTTATGGGTAAAAATGCGCAAATATTTTAAATTAACAAGTGTTTATAAAATATTCATTTTGTCGGGTAATATTCGTTTGGTCGTGGAATATTCTTGCTGTCAGGAAATATTCGTATGACGGCGCAACCTTTTGTGGGCCCCATAACGGAAAGCGATCAGATGAAGAAAATGACAAGTATGAGTTTTTATAAATAACGGCGTAGTTATTACCGTTAACACTGTTGAAATACCCAGTGATTAAAATGCAATAATACGCGGTATTGCACCAATTATTGATTCTTACGTAAGAAGGCACTACCAAATAATCGTTACAGTAATTACTGTTTAATATTTTATTTTATTGATTCAATAATTTCTACGTTGATATTTTATATTATTGTTGTTTCAATAATTGTCACTACACAGTATTTCCTATTATTAGATTAATAATTCATATTATTTTAAAAATATTATTAGATAACATTATTGGCAATGTCTAGAAAGTTCTGTCTAGGAGAGGTTATTTAATTGCGTTTCAGTAAGGAAAAATTCTTACCGGAAGGCCCCCTCTTTCCTGAGAACAGCGGTTGTCAGTATTGTGATTCTGTAATATTATTTGTAAATAATTAATTATTAATTTATATGATAAGAAAAATATTTATTTATATGGATATAAATAGAGAAAATTTTAAAAAAGTGACAATTGTTGAAAATTGATATTTTATCTTTTTTAATAAAATAATTTATTTAAATATATTATTATATTATAATAATAGTGATATTTTTACAATGAATGTGTGATATATGAATAAATGAGGAGGAAGAGTATTTTTATTACAATAAATGCTAAAAACATGTTAAACATGTTGGTGGACCCCATTTTTGACTAAAATTTGATTATAGCCTGTAAAATCGTCTGTATGTGGATTTCGGTCAATTTTTGCTTAGAATTTAAAAAAACTTAAACTTAAAAAGTTGTAGAGAATTGAATTTCCTATGGAATGGACATAAGATTCGATTTTTTTTGATAAAAGGGCTATTTGTTATGAATTACTGAAGTTTCAGAATAATTGATTTTTGGAGTTTAAAATATTTTTTTAATGTAAAATGTTTTTTATGGGTGGGACCCACTTGTGTGTGATGTGATTATGATGTGATGGGCTAAGGAAATTTTTTTAAAAATATTATTATTTTATTAAATTTTTTGCTTTGATGTTCTAACAATTTTCCTATAAATAGGGTGTTTAGGTTAGAATTAAAAATCACACCAGAAATTAAAATTTTCTCTCTCTATATTATCGAGCGTATTTTTGTGAGTATTTTGATATTTTGAGTGTTGCTATACGGTGTAAGTTTCCTTCAGTATTGTATCTGATATTTCAGCCAGAAGTACTATTCTTTCGAGGTAAGGGATGTTATTTTTTTTATAAATGATATTATTTCTTTCAATATCATTATGCCGAAATATTAGTAAGATTTTTCTTGTGAAATTCTTGTCTTTTTGTGTCGAGATTGTTATTCACGTATACGTTACTATTCACGTATACGACACTATTCACAGAAAATTTAAAATTTTTTTTTCTTTGTCCAAGTTGTGTATTATGATTACTAGCTTTGATTGTATCCATGTTTTGATCTTCATTCTTGAATTTTGCTCCATAATGGTTTATTATGGAGTATTTTTTAACGTTGATGAACTAAAATATGAATCCTTAATCCTTGTCCTTTTATCTCACTAGATTCGTTTTCTTTAAAATATTTTCATCATTCTCAATCCTAAATGATGATATTACTGAATATCTTTGGCATGTAGTGCAAAGATGAATGATTAACTGATGAATATCTTTGGCCCGTAGTGCAAAGATGAACATGTGTTTAGATGAACATGACCAACTGTAATAACCCGATATTTTTTATATAAATAGATAAGAAATTTTGCATATAAATTTTTTTTTACAATGAGAATAAGTGTCAAGTATTGTGATGTTAAATGCGAATATATTTATTACTTGAAAAATTAGAAATAATTTTAGAATTATTAATTACTACAAATTATATTCTTATGGTAATTAATTTCTGTAAGCAGAAATATTTTTATTATTTATTTTCCCTAAAAATATAATTTATATATTATTTAAATAATATATTAAGTGACAATTAGAATTATAATAATAAATATGTTATTATATGAATTTGTTCAGAATATTTAAGTTAATTATTTTAACTTGATTATTGATGTTGTGTACGAAGGATAAGTCAGATATGGAATCGAAACCCTAAACTTGGATTTTTATCCAGGAATGAGAATAATAATGTAATATTAATTATATTTTAATTTTCAGTGCTTAAATATATACCGTATATCTGTAGACTGTTAATGTTGGTCAATTGTGATAAATTGGGTCATAACCTAATATTGTGTTGTGAAATCCTAATTGTTAAACTCAATTATGAGTTAAGACTGAGTAGTAATTGTGTTATACGAATTCTTCTGCGTATTAAAATTTCTGTAATTAGAAGAAACCCTAATTATTGTTTTATGCTGATAATTAGGAAAAACCCTAATTATTTATTTGAAAACCCTAATTGTAAATTTTAGAAACTCTAATGATTATTTTGTGAATTATAAAGATAATTAGGAAACCCTAATAATATTTAGGAACCCTAATTTAAAAACCCTAATTTAATTAGTATGTTTTAAATTAAAATTGTATTACACTTTAAATTTTAAATTGTCCAAACCCTATAAATTATTTGGGAAATTGTAAGATTTTCAATCTAGTGAATAAACCCTAGATTTAATCACCTTATACAAGAATGCCCTTGAGATTTTAAGTGAAATTACCAAAATGCCCTTTTTGCCTCTTTAATGTATTATTAGTGAATTATTGTGCATTATTGCTATCAAAGCATGGCAAACATCCTACCCTACCAATTTAGCATCCAAAACTCAATTATATTCAGATTCAATCAATCATTTTGAGCATTCAATGCATCTAATTTGGTTTATATATAGATTGGAGAGAGAATTAAGGCATTTTGTACACTAAAAATTGTCCAACTCTCATCCTTGAGCTTCTCTCTCTAAAACCTACGAATTATTGTAGTATTTCAGTCCCAAAACAAATCTCTACTACCAATCATAACAAATCATAAGCCAAAAATCAAGAATCAAAGCTTAGAAAAGGTATAAACTCTAGATTTTTTTTTTTAATTTTTGGTGTTAGATGTTATGTTTAAATGTTAGAACATGTTTATTATAGTGTCTAAGGAAGATCTGGGTTGCTAGATGTTGGATCCATAACATTTAGAAGCTCGGATTTGAAGATTTTCAAAATCTAGAAATTTCATTTTCTGTGATTTTTTGGCAAATGTCAAGCCTTATATCTCTATGATCTTTAATGTGTTTTGTGTTCTAAAAGTTGATATGTGTAGCTTGTTATGTGTTATTTAATCTCCAAAACGAATCAGGTCCATATCTATTTTGGATCAAAAGTTATTTAAGGTTAAAGTGGGTTGACCGGCATTGACCGGCTGTTCTTCAAACCCAGAAAATATTCTAAGTGTCCAGAAAATATTTTTTGGCAAATGTCAGAGCTTATAAATCTTTGCTCGATCATGAGTTTTGTTGTTTAAAAGTTGTAATGTGTAGTCGGATATGTCGTCTTTAATATGCAAAAAGAATCAAGTTCATAGCTTGTGTAGATCGGGAGTTATTCATGGTCAAAACCCGTTGACCGAAAACGCTGAAGAACACAAACCCAGAATTTTTTTGAGCAGATTCCGTGTTGAAGTTTGACCAGCTAGATCTTGCTCATGTTATGATGTTAATGTGTTATGATGCTTTGTAAGTGTAGTCCTACATGTTGTCTATACACTCCAATTGATAGATAACACAAACAATACACAGATTGGAAGTTATAAGGATCCAAAGTAGGCACCTCGACTGTTCTTCAGTCGAAGAACAGCCTTGTCAGACTTTTTGATGGCTAATAACTCTTAGATCTGATGTTTTTTTAGTTATGATGTTTGTTGGTAATTGTAGTATTACATGAGAACTACAAGATTCAAGTGTTAGATTGCCCAGACACGTAATGGATTGAGAATTATAATCGGTCAAACTAGACACCTTGATAACTGCCTTGTCAGTGTTCTTGAGGCTTAAGAACACCTAAGGCAACAGATAAGCGTCGCTAAAGCCTTTAGCGACGGTTTTGATTTATTTTAAAATTTTCAATTTCTGAAAATTCCGGAAATGATTTAAAAATTAGAAAAATTAGATTTTAATTATTAAAAATACTTAATAAATTCTAAAAAATTATTTTAATGTCTGAAAAATAGTTTTTAACTATTTTGAGTATATTTCAAAAATATTTAGTATTTTTGGAATATAAAAAGGTATTTATTTAGTTAATTATAATATTAAATAAATTATTTTAAAAAATATTTAATTCATGAAAAATCATGAAAAATTATATTATTGTGTTATAAAATATTTTAAGTTATTTTTGATGAATTTTAATATTTTGTGATGAACTTTCATTAATTAATTAATATTAATGATGTTTAAGTTATTTAATAAATGTATGAAATAATTATGGAAAATAGAATTAATGATTTTAAAAATCATTTATAGTATCATAAAAATATTTTGAGTTATAAAATATGACTTTGGATATTTTGTCATGAAAAATATTATTAATTTAATATTAATGATATTAATCTAATATTGATGATATTTAGTTTATTTAATAATTATATTAAATAAATAGTTTAAAAATAGTTTTATTTATTTAAAAATCATTTAAAAAGGATATAAATGAATTAAAAATATTTTAAGTTATAATAAATGACTTTTAATATTTGGATAAATAGTGCATTAATATTTTAATATTAATGGTAATTATTTAAAAATGATTTTAAATGTTTTAAAAATCATTTAAGAGTAATATAAATGTTTTAAAAGCATTTTGAGTTATTATACATAACTTTAATATTTTGGCAACAGTTTTATTAATAATTTAATATTGATTAAATGTTAATGATAATAGAATTATTTGATGTTTAAATCATTTAAATATGATTTCGATGTTTGAAAATTCATGATAAATTATAATAAATATTTTAAAATTATATTAAGTCATTTAAAATAATATGACTGATACTTACGGATATTGAAATACAGTATAGAGTCTTAGACTCAATAATTATCCAATAAAGCTGTCGGTACACCGACATATTTCAGAAATTCATCTAGACTTAGATATTTTGACTGTATTAATGATTAATTATGATTCAATGACTGTTGGATATGTGTGATAATGTGATTAGGTTATGTGTTGACTGCGAAATGCTGTATTATGTGTTATAGTATATTATTCTAATCGAACGAATGATCTTATTACTGATAGGTCGCTGTATAAAAGATTAATCTAAGTTGCGTTATTGTAAGCAGCAGCTCAGGCAAGTATCCTACCTTTGTATTTCCTTTATGCAATGGACATGAATAAGAAGTTTCAGAATTAAATTATTATTATGCTATATTATCAACTCTATTGCGACATATTCTATATCCGCTCATTGTTTATCAACATGTTAGTATATGGTAATTCAGATATATATTATGTTCGTCAATTTCTATAAAATGGTTATATAAGTGTCCCCACTTGGATAATCATTGTATTTAATCACATATTGATATACCTTTGTCAATTACCCTTATATATATAGGTTGAATTATAGATTATTGTTGAACAAGATAAAACCTTTGCTTTAGAACCCAGACAAGTATGAACATCCCTTACATAGGGAAAATTTTTATGCGCCCAAGGCAGAGAGAGTTCTTAAAATGTAGTATTGATCAATGGAGGACACAACGGGCTGATCACCCCCGTGTCCGTAAGTTATGACGGTTTGCAGATGAATTTCTGTTTAACCTTTTCGAAAAAGAAAATAATGTTCATGATATGTCACTTAACCATACTTATAGTCAATACGTAGTTTCAAAAATGTGAAAGAGAGTTGTTATGTTATTATTATTCTTGGTACAACTTACTTCAGAACTGTTGATTCGTTGTAGAAGTGTCTTTCAAAGAAAACATTTAATTTTTTCAGCTAATATATATTATTGTTATTACTTGCTGGACACTTAAATGCTCGTTCTTGCTTAATTTAAATGTTTTCAGTTAAGTTTGAAGAACCAGAAAGTTCGTGCAGAAACAAAGGAAAAGGAAAACTAACTGAATAAGATTTGTGGTAGTTGCTGTAATAGTTTATATTATTAAGACAATGATATATATATATATATATATATATATATATATATATATATATAATATCATGTATTATATGGAATGTACTTTAAGGTCTCGTACCTGGGGAGATAAACTCTGATAATTATGTAAATTAAGTTGTTATTCTTATTATTGTTATTATTATTCGTAGAATTCCGCTCATAGAAATGGTAACGTGAAGCACCGAGTTCGGGTTTCAAGTACCCGGATTTGGGGGCGTCACAGGTTGGTATCAGAGCTTTAGGGTTAGAAACCTTAGGTGGGATCAACCTTAGGCTATAACCTTAGGACAGGGGGAAACGTTGAAAATACAAATAACTCATATAGAGTTTTAAAAGGAGATGAATTGAATAAATTCATCGTTGAACAAAATAAAAGATAACTCTTATAAAACTATTGTTTGCTGTGTGTATATACTATATGCTAATCAGGATAATTTATGTGTGTAGATGTCTGGTGAAAAAGGATTGTTATGGGCTTATAACTTAAAGAAGAATCAGATCCATACACCCGAGCTAATATCGAAGCCAATAGCTGAAATAAAGGCTCACAATGAAACCAACTCGGACGAGGTGGTTATTGTGGAAAATGTAGTACCAGATCCGAAACTGACAGATAGTGATACGGACACTAAAGTTAAAGTTGATCAAGCATCAACGGAGGTGCAGGATTTGAGGAACAAGGTTTCTTCTTTGAAAAAGTTGTGGGAAATAGAAAAGATGTTGAATATTCAACTGCGTCAGGCGTTAATAGAAACAATGGAAGAGCAGGATAAGCTTAAAATCCAAATTGATCAGATAGGAGCCTCAAGCAACACATCGTGTGCAGCTCCGAGAGATAAGGGAAAAAGAAAGATAGAAGACCATGATTTAGGAAAACTTGATAAGAAGAAAGGGAAAAAGATATGTTACAATTACAGACATGAGGGACATACCTCTCATCATTGTCCCGACTTTAATCTAGGCGTACGTTTTGTTTGTGGGATGGAAGGTCATCGATCAAAAGATTGTCCGAGAGAAAGGCTTAGTAAATAGGTAGTATAGGTTCTGTTGTGTAGGTATGTTTAAGGTAATATGTGTGATAAGTATGTTTGTGTAATAAAATATTTTCAACTTTTGTGTTGGTCAATGTTGTAAATCCCGACTTTTGTAGTCACAAAGGGATAACTGGTGTGTAAAGTAGTATGTGCTATGCTATGTAAAATATTCGATGAATGAATATGAATCTAAGTTTAACAAATTAAACAAGTTTAATATATTAATCTTATGCAATAAGGTTTAGAATGTAAGTTAATAAAGTATAATTTATGGTTTTACTTAACCAGATAATGCCGCCAAGACGTCAAACTCGAAACCAAAAGGTAGAAGAATCTCTCAACAACACTGAGGAACAACAACAAAACCCGATGCAAAACTTTGCAAACATGGTAGCTCAGGCTATGCAGCAGGGAATACCAGCCGCAGGAAACCAGCCATATAATCGCTTGGCAAAATTTAAAGACTTCAAAGCAGTAGGACCACCAGAATTCAGAGGATTAGCTGACCCTATAGAAGCCCAGACATGGGTTAATGAAATAGAAAAGGCGTTCGTAATTGCTAGGGTAGATGAGGGGCAAAAGACTACTTTTGCCACTTATATGATGAAAGGGGAAGCCAACTTTTGGTGGGAGGCAAATAAAACTAGGGCAGGAGAAGGAGTAGTTACTTGGGATAGGTTTAAGACTTCATTTTTCGAAAATTATCTCTCAGCTAGTATGCAAGCTAGGATGGAGGTGAAATTTTTGGAGTTAAAGCAGGAGAACATGACTGTTGCGGAGTATGTCGCAAAGTTTAATGGGTTAGCTAGGTTTGCTCCACATCAAGTTGATACGGAGGCTAGAAAGACAAGGAGGTTTGAGCTGGGCTTAAAACCCTGGCTCTACAATAAGGTGGCAGTATTGCAAATCAATACTTTTGCAGCACTCATGGAGAAGGCTATCATAGCTGAGGAGGGGAGTGAGGCGATGAGCCTCTACAACAAGGAGAAGAAGAACAGAAGCAAGGCAGAAGGATCTTTGAAGGTGGAAGGAAATAGTGGAAATAGGGGTGAGAAAAGAAAGAGGAATTTTTCTGGGAATGTTCAGGTGAAACAGGAAGGTGTGAAGAAGCAGGTAGTGCAGTGCAAGAATTGCCGGAAAAATCACTCTGGTGAGTACCTGAAGGGTAAGTTTGTATGTTACAAGTGCGGGCAGGAGGGTCATATCTCTCCCAACTACCCCAACCCAAGGATGAATAATGGGTGTTTTATATATGGATCGACTGAACATAAGGTGAAGGATTGTCCAAAGAGGAGAATGGAGGCAGGAAATGTAACCACGGGGAAAGGCAGTGGGACTTTAGCAATCACAGGACCGACCTCAACAATAACCCAACAAAATCAACTCCGAAGGTCTTCAACATGACGGTCCAGGATACTGTGGCAGCTGGAAATGGAACTCCAGGTGTTATTCGAATAACTTATATATCTTATATGTAAGACCCCGAATTTTATGAAATAAAAGTATTCAATTTTTCTATTCAGTAAATGGTTAAATTGATAAAATTTTAAAGTTATGGGTGAAATATGAATTTTTTTTCAAAATAAGCAAGTGGTTATAAAATAATCATTGTTGTCGGGGAATATTCGTTTGGTCGTGGAATATTCTTTCTGTCGGAGAATATTCGTACGACGGCGCAGCTATTTGTGGGCCCCATAACGAATAACTGTCGGGTGAAGGAAAACGACAAATTTGAGTTTTTACAAATAACGGCGTAGTTGTTACCGTTAACACTGTTGGAATACCCCGTGGTTAAAATACAGTAATACGCGTTGTTGCACAGTAGCACACGGTATTGCACAGTATTTTTGAAATTATTGATTCTTACGTAAGAAGGCACTACTCAATAATTGTTACAGTAATTACTGTTCAATATTTTATTTTATTGATTCAATAATTGCTGCGTTGATATTTTATATTATTGTTGTTTCAATAATTGTTGCTGCACAGTATTTTCTATTATCAGATCAATAATTCATATTATTTGAATAATATTATTAGATAGCATTATTGGCAATGTCTAGAAAGTTCTGTCTAAGGAGAGGTTTGGTCATCTAATTGCGCGCTAGTAAGGAGAAATCCTTATTGGAAAGCCCCCTCTTTCCTGGGAACGGCCTGGTTGTCATAAATGTGATTCTGTAATATTATTTGTGAATAATTAATTATTGATTCATATGATAAGGAAATATTTATTTTATGTGGATATAAACGAGGGATATATTTTTGTGGTTAAAAATGAAGGAGTTAATGTTGAGGTTTTTATCCGTATTTTTGTCGGAATGAAGGTATTAAAAATCAGGGTTTTTGAGATATTTTGCGGGGGTTATAATTTTTAATCCGACCGTTGGATCGTGGTAATTTTTGGATATGTTATACATATATAAGTTGAGTATATGCCCACAAATTTTGAACCGTTAAAAATGAATGTATGATTTATTATGAATTTTACGAGATGACTGGTTCAAAAATTGTTGAATTTTCGGAGTTTATCATTTTGGTGGAAAATTCTAGAATTGGTGGGCCCCACTTGTGGTTGGTGAAGAAATGTGCTGAATTATATTTCAAATGTGGTGGGTGGGAATAGTAGCAGGTAAAGCCATCAAGTTGCAGGTCAAACCTACCAAAATTGTCCTATAAATAGAGGGCTAAGTTAGAATTGAAAATCACACCAGAAACATAAGTTTTCTCTCGTTCTCTCTCTAGATTATTGAGGGTATTTTATGAGTATTTAGATACTCTGTGAGTTTCTATTCATCAGTGCAAGTTTCCTTCAGCCTTATACCGATCAGAAGTACTGCTCTTTTGAGGTAAGGGATAGTAAGGGATAGTAAGGGATTGTAAGGGATAGTAAGGGATAGTAAGGGATTGTAAGGGATAGTAAGGGATAGTAAGGGATTGTAAGGGATAGTAAGGGATAGTAAGGGATTTTAAGGGTTGTTATGTTTTTCAGTTTCGTAATTTTCCTGACCTTTAAAAATTCTGAAAAAATTTGAAATGATATTTTGATGAGTTTTCTTGATTTTGTCCAAAAATGGTGATTTTTGGATGTATAGATTGAGATTTATGAATTTTATGAGAAAAGACTATTTTAAAAGTAACTGCTTATAATTTCTTGTGGTTAACTCCAAAATTGATAAAATTTTTATTGGGAGTACATGTATATGAAAGGAGTATACTCTGTGAATTTCAGAATTTTTAGATAAAAGTACAATTTTTGATAAATGTCTAAATATTCGGCTATTTTGGCCATATGAAAAATAGTAAATGACTTTTAAAAATTCTGAGAAAAATATATGTTCACTATGGGACTATATTATGCTAAATTTCAGAAAAGAAATATTTTTGGAACGGATTTGGTATTTTTCATGAAAATAGTCTAGTTATGAGAAAATGAATTAAATATGTTATGTGAAGTAAGAAAATTGGAAAATAAGATTTTATGGCTTGAGAATCCTATATATGAGGTATATGCAGATTTTTGATGAGAGTTTTGGTTATTGATGATGAAATCTTAAGAGTTGGCATTTTATGATGATTAAATGCATTAATTAGTAAAGTGTAAACAATTTAAATAAATTGTTTATAAGCTTAAGAAATGTTATTCTTTCAATATCATTATACCAAAATATTGGTATGGATTTTATTGTGGAATTTTTACCTTTTTGTGTCGGGATTACTATTCATGAGTTACTATTCACGAATTACTATTCACGAGTTACTAATCACGGGTACTATTCAAGACAAAATTGGTTTCTTTTACTAACCAAATTATAGTTGATTTATGAATATTACTCTTGAGATTAAATCTATATGTTGATTATATTGATTTTATTATCATATATAACATTTTTATAACCCTGATGTTGAATTTCTCTTTCACTGGAGTGTAAAGATGGGTAGATTATTGGTATGATCATGACTAGGGTTCTCTTTGGCCTGTAGTGCAAAGTTGAATTGTGACTGGTATGATCATGACCATTGAATTTACAATTGAATATCTTTAGCTTAAGTGTAAAGATGAATTGATTAACATGGTTATAATTATGGTGTATATAAATTCTGAAATGATTATATATTTCTTTGAGATATGAATATATTTGGCCTGTAGTGCAAATATGAATTGTTGAGGAATATCTTTGGCATGTAGTGCAAAGATGAATTGTAGATAAATATCTTTGGCCAGTAATGCAAAGATGAACTGTTGATGAATATCTTTGGCCTGTAGTGCAAAGATGACTTGTTGATGAATATCTTTGGCCCGTAGTGCAAAGATGAAATTATTAGTATGATTATGAACAGGAACTGTGATTTGGTATAACCATGATGTTTGATGTTTCAGGTGATGAAAATTATCTTCGTCCTAGATGAGAAGAGGAATTTAGAACTACAGTTATGATTATGAGTTATTCATATGATTGTGGACCAGAATTGTTGATTGATGTTACAGGGATAAAACATTGTTGGTGAATTTTTAACATGGAGAAAATAATAGACTTTATAGTCTATTTGACTCTTCTAATGGATTGCTCGTTTCGCTGCAACTATGGTTGAAATTTTTATCATTTACCATATGTTCTAAATCTCTGATTTATTATTGATGAAGGCTATTGATAATTTAATTATCTTTAGTCATGATATTCTTTACTGAGCTAGTTGTGCTCACCCTTTTGCTTCACAATTCCTTTCAGGTAATAAGAGTGTAGCTGGGTCGAGCGAGGGTAACGGAGAAATAGAACGGTGGTCTCTAGCTGTGGATGTTC
This sequence comes from Panax notoginseng, assembly GCA_016801055.1. Taxonomy (NCBI): domain Eukaryota; kingdom Viridiplantae; phylum Streptophyta; class Magnoliopsida; order Apiales; family Araliaceae; genus Panax; species Panax notoginseng. The sequence goes on from CM029021.1 coordinate 19,454,125, forward strand.
TCCCGAAGCAGTATAGAAAAGTTCATTTAGTAGTTATATTTGGTGAATCCAATAGGGTAAGGTGTACCCAACGTTGGAAGGGTGGTTTACCACTATCATACAAGATGTCTAACGACATACAACCTCGTGTCATCATAAGACAGAGATGTGCTCATCTACTTGCTGAGTATATATACGAGCACTACCTATATAATCTTGGTATTTGTTTGAAGTATAATTCTCAATTAGAGGCAGTGGAGATAATGATAAGTCAAGAGAAGACTCACCATTAGGAAGAATATGATAGTAATCTTCTCATTTTTCTTTGGGGTCTATTGGGTAAACCAAGGATAATTCTGTGGCCATATGATATCTATCACAACCTATAAGCATGGCCTCCCATGTACGAAGGTTTCCTTAAGCACTTCCCAAAGATTCTAATTTCCAAAACAGTTTTTGACTATACCTTTATGTAAGGTGTCATTGTGAGGTGATGTCTACGATTGGAACATGAGTCACATTTGGTATATATTTGTATCCAAACTCACAGCATATGTGTTGTTGTATTTTGCACGACAATTGTTGTAATAAAGTTGTAGTTATTTTCTGTACCATGTATTTGGCGACTCAGAATAGGTTGGATTGAATGGACCTATTTTGGGGTTGTCACATTATATGATTTTCTTATATATATAGTAAATTAATTTATAAAGAAATTTTGAATGAAAAATTTGAGTCCTTTTAGAAATCAAACTTCTGTTTAATCAGGTAGACAAGCGTTATGCTGAATAGTAAAAGATCAGTTCGATCAATTATGATCGAGGTCTACTTGCAATGATTATATATGCTATGTACCCTTGTATATATGAGTTTTAAAACGGTGATTCCGGGGACGGAATCCTTATAAGGGAGGGTGAATGTAATAACCCGATATTTTTTATATAAATAGATAAGAAATTTTGCATATAATTTTTTTTTACAATGAGAATAAGTGTCAAGTATTGTGATGTTAAATGCGAATATATTTATTACTTGAAAAATTAGAAATAATTTTAGAATTATTAATTACTACAAATTATATTCTTATGGTAATTAATTTCTGTAAGCAGAAATGTTTTTATTATTTATTTTCCCTGAAAATATAATTTATATATTATTTAAATAATATATTAAGTGACAATTAGAATTATAATAATAAATATATTATTATATGAATTTGTTCAGAATATTTAAGTTAATTATTTTAAGTTGATTATTGATGTTGTGTACGAAGGATAAGTCAGATATGGAATCCAAACCCTAAACTTGAATTTTTATCCAGGAATGAGAATAATAATGTAATATTAATTATATTTTAATTTTCAGTGCTTAAATATATATCGTATATCTGTAGACTGTTAATGTTGGTCAATTGTGGTAAATTGGGTCATAACCTAATATTGTGTTGTGAAACCCTAATAGTTAAACTCAATTATGAGTTAAGACTGAGTAGTAATTGTGTTATACGAATTCTTCAGCGTATTAGAATTTTTGTAATTAGAAGAAACCCTAATTGTTGTTTTATGCTGATAATTAGGAAAAACCCTAATTATTTATTTGAAATCCCTAATTGTAAATTTTAGAAACCCTAATTATTATTTTGTGAATTATAAAGATAATTAGAAAACCCTAATTAATTTGGGAACCCTAATAATATTTAGGAACCCTAATTTAAAAACCCTAATTTCTATTAAAAACCCTAATTTAATTAGTATGTTTTAAATTAAAATTGTATTACACTTTAAATTTTAAATTGTCCAAACCCTATAAATTATTTGGGAAATTGTAAGATTTTCAATCTAGTGAATAAACCCTAGATTTAATCACCTTGTACAAGAATGCCCTTGAGATTTTAAGTGAAATTACCAAAATACCATTTTTGTCTCTTTAGTGTATTATTAGTGAATTATTGTGCATTATTGCTATCAAAGCATGGCAAACATTCTACCCTACCAATTTAGCATCCAAGACTCAATTATATTCAGATTCAATCAACCATTTTGAGCATTCAATGCATCTAATTTGGTTTATATATAGATTAGAGAGAGAATTAAGGCATTTTGTACACTAAAAATTGCCCAACTCTCATCCTTGAGCTTCTCTCTCTAAAACCTACGAATTATTGTAGTATTTCAGTCCCAAAACAAATCCCTACTACCAATCATAACAAATCATAAGCCAAAAATTAAGAATCAAAGCTTAGAAAATGTATAAACTCTAGCTTGATTTTTTTTTAATTTTTGGTGTTAGATGTTATGTTTAAATGTTAGAACATGTTTATTATAGTGTCTAAGGATGATCTGGGTTGCTAGATGTTGGATCCATAATATTTAGAAGCTCGGATTTGAAGATTTCCAAAATCTAAAAATTTTATTTTCTGTGATTTTTTGGCAAATGTCAAGCCTTATATCTCTATGATCTTTAATGTGTTTTATGTTCTAAAAGTTGATATGTGTAGCTTGTTATGTGGTCTTTAATCTCCAAAACGAATCAGGTCCATATCTATTTTGGATCAAAAGTTATTTAAGGTCAAAGTGGGTTGACCGGCATTGACCGGCTGTTCTTCAAACCCAGAAAATATTCTAAGTGTCCAAAAAATATTTTTTGGCAAATGTCAGAGCTTATAAATCTTTGCTCGATCATGAGTTTTGTTGTTTAAAAGTTGTAATGTGTAGTCGGATATGTCGTCTTTAATATGCAAAAAGAATCAAGTTCATATCTTTTGTAGATTGGGAGTTATTCATGGTCAAAATCCGTTGACCGAAAACGCTGAAGAACACAAACCCAGAATTTTTTTGAGCAGATTCCGTGTTGAAGTTTGACCAGCTAGATGTTGCTCATGTTATGATGTTAATGTGTTATGACGCTTTGTAATTATAGTCCTACATGTTGTCTATACACTTCAATTGATAGATCACACAAACAATACACAGATTGGAAGTTATAAGGATCCAAAGTAGGCACATCGACTGTTCTTCAGTCGAAGAACAGCCTTGTCAGACTTTTTGATGGCTAATAACTCTTAGATCTGATGTTTTTTTAGTCATGATGTTTGTTGGTAATTGTAGTATTACATGAGAACTACAAGATTCAAGTGTTAGATTGCCTAGAAACGTAATGGATTGAGAATTATAATCGGTCAAACTAGGCACCTTGATAACTGCCTTGTCAGTGTTCTTGAGGCTCAAGAACACCTAAGGCAACAGATAAACGTCGCTAAAGTCTTTAGCGACGGTTTTGATTTATTTTAAAATTTTCAATTTCTGAAAATTCTGGAAATGATTTAAAAATTAGAAAAATTAGATTTTAATTATTAAAAATACTTAATAAATTCTGAAAAATTATTTTAAAGTCTGAAAAATAGTTTTTAACTATTTTGAGTATATTTCAAAAATATTTAGTATTTTTGGAATATAAAAAGGTATTTATTTATTTAATTATAATATTAAATAAATTATTTAAAAAAAATTTTAATTCATGAAAAATCATGAAAAATTATATTATTGTGTTATAAAATATTTTAAGTTATTTTTGATGAATTTTAATATTTTGTGATGAAATTTCATTAATTAATTAATATTAATGATGTTTAAGTTATTTAATAAATGTATGAAATAATTATGGAAAATAGAATTAATGATTTTAAAAATCATTTATAGTATCATAAAAATATTTTGAGTTATAAAATATGACTTTGGATATTTTGTCATGAAAAATATTATTAATTTAATATTAATGATATTAATCTAATATTGATGATATTTAGTTTATTTAATAATTATATTAAATAAATAGTTTAAAAATAGTTTTATTTATTTAAAAATCATTTAAAAAGGAAATAAATGAATTAAAAATATTTTAAGTTATAATAAATGACTTTTAATATTTGGATAAATAATGCATTAATATTTTAATATTAATGGTAATTATTTAAAATTAATTTTAAATGTTTTAAAAATCATTTAAGAGTAATATAAATGTTTTAAAAGCATTTTGAGTTATTATACATAACTTTAATATTTTGGCAACAGTTTCATTAATAATTTAATATTGATTAAATGTTAATGATAATAGAATTATTTGATATTTAAATCATTTAAATATGATTCCGATGTTTGAAAATTCATGATAAATTATAATAAATAATTTAAAATTATATTAAGTCATTTAAAATATTATGACTGATACTTACGGATATTGAAATACAGTATAGAGTCTTAGACTCAATAATTATCCAATAAAGCTGTCGGTACACCGACATATTTCATAAATTCATCTAGACTTAGATATTTTGACTGTATTAATGATTAATTATGATTCAATGACTGTTGGATATGTGTGATAATGTGATTAGGTTATGTGTTGACTGCGAAATGCAGTACTATGTGTTATAGTATATTATTCTAATCGAACGAATGATCTTATTACTGATAGGTCGCTGTATAAAAGATTAATCTAAGTTGCGTTATTGTAAGCAGCAGCTCAAGTAAGTATCCTACCATTGTATTTCCTTTATACAATGGACATGAGTAAGAAGTTTCAGAATTAAATTATTATTATGCTATATTATCAACTCTACTGCGACATATTCTATATCCGCTCATTGTTTATCAACATGTTAGTATATGGTAATTCAGATATATATTATGTTCGTCAATTTCTATAAAATGGTTATATAAGTGTCCCCACTTGGATAATCATTGTATTTAATTACATATTTATATACCTTTGTCAATTACCCTTATATATATAGGTTGAATTATAGATTATTGTTGAACAAGATAAAACCTTTGCTTTAGAACCCAGACAAGTATGAACATCCCTTACATAGGGAAAACTTTTATGTGCCCAAGGCGGAGAGAGTTCTTAAAATGTAGTATTGATCAATGCAGGACACAACGGGCTGATCACCCCCGTGTCCGTAAGTTATGACGGTTTGCAGATGAATTTCTGTTTAACCTTTTCGAAAAAGAAAACAATGTTCATGATATGTCACTTAACCATACTTATAGTCAATACGTAGTTTCAAAAATATGAAAGAGAGTTGTTATGTTATTATTATTCTTGGTACAACTTACTTCATAACTGTTGATTCGTTATAGAAGTGTCTTTCAAAGAAAATATTTAATTCTTTCAGCTAATACATATTATTGTTATTACTTGCTGGGCACTCAAATGCTCATTCTTGCTTAATTTAAATGTTTTCAGTTAAGTTTGAAGAACCAGAAAGCTCGTGCAGAAACAAAGGAAAAGGAAAGCTAACTGAATAAGATTTGTGGTAGTTGCTGTAATAGTTTATATTATTAAGACAATGATATATATATATATAAATAATATCATGTATTGTATGGAATGTACTTTAAGGTCTCGTACCTGGGGAGATAAAATCTGATAATTATGTAAATTAAGTTGTTATTCATATTATTGTTATTATTATTCGTAGAATTTCACTCATAGAAATGGTAACGTGAAGCACCAAGTTCAGGTTTCAAGTACCCGGATTTGGGGACGTCACACCAACTGGTGATACAAATAAATATCTTTGGCCTATAGTGCAAAGATGAATATTTGATTCAAGATATATATTGATTGATGTTACAGGGATATACTATTGATGATGGACTTTTAAATCTTAGAAAATAGTAGAATTCATTCTCTACTTGACTCTTCTAATTGATTGCTATTTCCGCTGCAGTTGTTGATTTAAAACTTGTTGTCTATTATATTTTATCAGATTTTTTCCTGTTGAAGACTAATGATAATTTGTTGTATATTATCTTAGTCATAATATTCTTTATTGGGCTAGTTGAGCTCACCCTTTTCCTTTTTGTTCTATTTTTCTCAGGAGGCGAGAATATAGCGGGAAGCAGTCGGGGTGTGGAATGATGGTTCTAGACAGTTATTTAGAATTCCTCACTATTTTGTAAAATAGTGTATCGATAATTGTAATGAAGACTTATTTGAGTGTGGATATTGTCTAGAAGATAATATTTGTATTTAAACTCACAATTTATGTGTTATCGTATTTTACACGACAATTATATTTATAAAGTTGTAGTTATTTCTGTACCATGTATTTGGCGACTTAGAATGGGTGATGTATACCTATTTTGGGGGCGTCAGAACATCAGTATTTTTAACCTATATAAACACTCATCAAGTCTAATTAGTTCGGTCTGGTTGGACTTCGATCTCATCTCGGTGTCTTGGTCACCCCTATCCGACAATTAACACTTATATTGTCAATTAAACTCGGTCTCAAAGCTCCAATATTATTTTAGATAAATTATATATCATTTTAGTTTCTATTTCAGCAAGCTAAAACACAACTGACATCTCTTCTGACATTTCGGTTTCTCATTTCAGTAACCTGAAATGTTTATTTTAGGAAGCTGAAATATATTATTCACGAAATTATGAAATCAACTTATTATTTTTCAATCTTCTGGCCAATCATATAAACATGTATTCCATACACAAAAAGTATTTTTTCTGGAATTTTTCAACTCCCTTAAGTATTTTTCAAAAATCAATTTCTAGTTAATTCCTTAAGAAATTAGCTACCTCACGTTTAACTCTAGAAATTCCCAACTCTTGACAGGATCTTACACATGTTAATGTGAGCTTCCAGTTTAAATTTCATGGTCATCGGAGTTATAGAACTCCGATTATAGCGTTTTTCGTTGAAAAAACCCAAATATTGAAATAGTCATAACTTGCTCATTTTAAGTCAGAATGAGCTCATTTTTGGACAGGAGATACTTAATATTGATGTTCATTTTAAGTCAGAATGAGCTCATGTTCCGCTGCAGTTAAACTTGATGTTTATTGTATTTTATCAGTTTAACATTGTTGAAGGCTAATGATAATTTATTCTGCATTATCTTAGTCATAATATTTCTTACTGGGCTAGTTGAGCTCACCCTTTGCTTTTATTATTCTCTTCAAGAAATGAGAACATAATCGAGACTAGTCGAAGAATGGAGTGATGGTTCGAGATGGTGCATTAGTAGTCATCACTATTCTGTGAAATAGTATGATAGTGTTAAGGACTTATTTTGAGTTTGAATATTTTCTAGAAGACAATATTTGTATTAAAACTCACAGCTCATGTTGTATATTTAAGTTTGTATTTGTATTCTGTACCATATATTTGGCGACTCAAAATGGGTTATGTATACCTATTTTGGGGGCGTCACATAACCAATATTACTCGCGTAATTTAATATCTAAACGAAATCATTACCTGTCGCCACCTCCTAGGCAGCCACTGCATCTTGCACCGTCATGTTAAATGCACGGGTCGTTGGTCTTCCTGGCTGTGCAAGTCCTCAAATTTCCAAGGTTCCGCTACCTGGTCCCTTGTTGACACTTCCCTTCTCCACATTCCTCTTCGGGCAATTTCGAACTAGATGATCGGTCGATCCACAGGCATAACAACCGTGTATCTTCTTCGGATTGGGACAATTGGGCGACATGTGTCCCTCTTGACCACAGCTATAGTAGACTCCCTTCTTCTTCAGACATACTCCTGAATGATTCTTTCCACAGGTAGCACATGACTCCCCTCCTTTCTTAGTCCCTTCTATCTTGTTACCCGACTGGGTATTCTCGCTCAACTTTCTCTTGTTTGGATTACTACTAGCACTACTACCACCTTCATTTTTTTTCTTTTTCTTCTCCTGACTATATCGGGATACAGCTTCGCTTCCCTCTTTAGCAATTATCGCTTTCTCTAACAAAGCCGCGAACGTATTGATTTGCAATACAACAACTTTATTGTATATACCAGGCTTCAGTCCATTCTCAAATCTTCTAGACTTTCTTGCCTTAGTGTCCACCTGATGAGGTGCAAATCTCGCTAACTCATTGAATTTAGCAGCATATTCAGACACCGACATATTCTCCTGCTTCAGTTCTAAAAACTTGACCTCCATCCAAGCTTGCATACTTGGTGAAAAGTAGTTCTCAAAGAACAGCTCATTGGATTTTGTCCAAGTTACCACAGCTGTACCAACTCTCGCCTGATTAGTCTCCCACCAATAATTGGCTTCTCCCTTCATCAAGTATGTTGCAAAAGCTGTCTTTTGCTCTTTCGCCACCCTCACAATAATGAATGCTTTCTCCATTTCTTTCACCCATGTTTGGGCTTCAATTGGATCCATAGTTTCCTTAAATTCTGGTGGTCCTATCGCTTTAAAATCTTTAAAGTTAGCTAATCTATCGGCTGACTAATTTCTCGTTCTCGCTCTTTCTGCAGGAGCTCTATTTCCCATAACTTGGGCTAGCATATCCACAAAATTCTGCATCGGGTCCACTTGACCTCCTTCATTATTCACTGACTCCTCTTCTCTTTGATTTCAATTCTGTCGTCTAGGCGGCATGATCTGATTTAAATAAAAATCTTACATTAATTCTCTTTCTCTACACAAATTCTTAACACAATAAGAATTCAACACCTATTTCTCATATAATCACATATTTATTCAAATAGCACTTAGTAAATTTAGTACTTAACACATATTACTATCCCTTTTTAAATAAATTTTAGGGTTAACCCACACAACTTTACATAAAAAGTTGTAATTCTCCAACTTTACACAAAAATTTGCAATTCTCCATTCACACATAGCTATTCCCAGTTCATCAATATGGACCGTCCGTTTAAAAGTAAATCAATCTGGATCGTTCATGAATTAGTTACTATTTAGTCCATTCTTCTATAAATAGAAGCTCATTCCTTCATTATTTCTTACGAATTCACTGAAACTCTAGGGAGAGAAATTATAGAGAGAAATAAGAAGATTATTCTGCTACTTCACTATTGCAGTATCTAATCTTCTACTAAGGTAAGGGATATTATTTGTTGTATTAGTAAGTGACATTATTTTATGTATGGTAAGGTGTGACATCCCCAAAATAGGTTCATTCCACCCAACCCATTCTGAGTCGTCAAATGCATGGTACAGAAAACAACTACAACTTTATTACAACAATTGTCGTGCAAAATACAACAACACATATGCTGTGAGTTTGGATACAAATATATACCAAATGTGACTCATGTTCCAACCGTGGACATCACCTCACAATAACACCTTACATAAAGGTATAGTCAAAAACTATTTTAGAAATTAGAATCTTTGGGAAGTGCTCAAGGAAACCTTCGTACATGGGAGGCCACGCGTCTAGGTTATGATAGATATCATATGGCCACAGAATTATCCTTGGTTGACCCAATAGACCCCAAAGAAAAACGAGAAGATTACTATCATATTCTTCCCAATGGTGAGTCTTCTCTTGACTTATCATTATCTCCACTGTCTCTAATTGAGAATTATACTTCAAACAACACCAAGATTATATAGGTAGTGCTCGTAAAGATACTCAGCAAGTGGATGAGCACAACCCTGTCCTATGATGACACGAGGTTGTATGTCATTAGACATCTTGTATGATAGTGACAAAACACCCTTCCAACGTTGGGTTCGCCTCACCCTATTTTCTTCACCAAATATAACTACTAAATGATGACCACCGTTTCATTCCCTTGTTACCCCCGCTCAACCCAGCTACGCTCTTATTACCTGAAAGGAATTGTGAAGCAAAAGGGTGAGCACAACTAGCTCAGTAAAGAATATCATGACTAAAGATAATTCAATTATCAATAGCCTTCATCAACAATAAATCAGAGATTTAGAACATATGGTAAATGATAAAAATTTCAACCATAGTTGCAGCGGAACGAGCAATCCATTAGAAGAGTCAAATAGACCATAAAGTCTATTATCTTCTCCATGTTAAAAATCCACCAACAATGTTTTATCCATGTAACATCACTCAACAGTTCCTTTCCACAATCATATGAATAACTCATAATCATAATTGTGACTATAAATTTTTCTTCGCACCCAGGACGAAGAATATTTTTATCACCTGTCTTTACCTGAAACATCAAAGATCATGGTTATACCAAATCACAGTTCCTGTTTATAATCATACTAACAAATCCATCTTTGCACTACGGGCCAAAGATATTCATCAACAAACCATCTTTGCACTACGGGCCAAAGATATTCAACAACAGTTCATCTTTGCACTACAGGCCAAAGATATTCATCAACAGGCTATCTTTGCACTACATGCCAAAGATATTCATCAACAATTCATATTTGCACTACAGGCCAAATATATTCATATCTCAAAGAAATATATAATCATTTCAGAATTTACATAAACAATAATTATAACCATGTTGATCAATTCACCTTTGCACTTAAGCTTAAGATATTCAATTATAAATTCAATGGTCATGATCATACCAGTCACAATTCAACTTTGCACTACAGGCCAAAGAGAACCCTAGTCATGATCATACCAATAATCTATCCATCTTTACACTCCAGTGAAAGAGAATTTCAACATCAGGGTTATAAAAATGTTATATATGATGATAAAAATAATATGATCAACATATAGTTTTAATCTCAAGAGTAATATTCGTAACTCATGAATAGTAAATCGTGAATAGTAACTCATGAATAGTAACCCCGACACAAAAGATAAAAATTCCACAATAAAATCCATACCAATATTTCGGTATAATGATATTGAAAGAATAACATTACTTAAATTTATAAACAATTTATTTTAATTGTTTACACTTTACTAATTAATGCATTTAATCATCATAAAATGCCAACTCTTACAATTTCATCATCAATAACCAAAACCCTCATCACAAATTTGCATATACCTCATATAGGATTCTCAAGCCATAAAATCCTATTTTCTAATTTTTTTTCTTCACAAAACATATTTAATTCATTTACTCATAACTAGACCATTTTCATGAAAAATACCAAATCAGTTCCAAAAATATTTATTTTCTGGGATTTAGCATAATATAGTCCCATAGTGAACATATATTTTTCTCAGAATTTTTAAAAGTCATTTACTATTTTTCATATAGCCAAAATAACCGAATATTTAGACATTTATCAAAAATTGTACTTTTGTCTAAAAATTCTGAAATTTACAGAGTATACTTCTATCATATACATGTACTCCCAATAAAAATTTCATCAATTTTGGAGTTAACCACAAGGAATTATAAGCTGTTACTTTTAAAATAGTATTTTCTCATAAAATTCATAACTCTCAATCTATACATCCAAAAATCACCATTTTTGGACACAATCAAGAAAACTCATCAAAATATCATTTCAAATTTTTCCATAATTTTTGAAGATCAGAAAAATTACGAAACTGAAAATCATAACAACCCTTAAAATCCATTACTATCCCTTACTATCCCTTACCTCAAAAGAGCAGTACTTCTGACTGGATATCGGATATGATGCTGAAGGAAACTTGCACTGATGAATAGCAACTCACCAAGTATCTAAAAACTCACAAAATATGCTTCATAATATAGAGAGAGAAAGAGAGAAAGCTTATGTTTCTGGTGTGATTTTCAATTCTAACTTAGCCTTCTATTTATAGGAAAATTTTGGTAGGTTTGACCTGCAACCTGATGGCTTTATCTGCTACTATTCCCACCCACCACATTTGAAATATAATTCAGCACATTTCTTCACCAACCACAAGTGGGGCCCACCAATTCTAGAATTTTCTACCAAAATGATAAACTCCGAAAATTCAACAATTTTTGAACCAGTCATCTCGTAAAATTCATAATAAATCATACGTTCATTTTTAACGGTTCAAAATTTGTGGACATATACTCAACTTATATATGTATAACATATCCAAAAATTACCACGATCCAACGGTCGGATTAAAAATTATAACCCCCGCAAAATATCTCAAAAACCCTGATTTTTAATACCTCCATTCCGACAAAAATACGGATAAAAATCTCAACATTAACTCCTTCATTTTTAACCACAAAAATATATCCCTCGTTTATATCCACATAAAATAAATATTTCCTTATCATATGAATCAATAATTAATTATTCACAAATAATATTACAGAATCACATTTATGACAACCAGGCCGTTCCCAGGAAAGAGGGGGCTTTCCAATAAGAATTTCTCCTTACTGGCGCGCAATTAGATGACCAAACCTCTCCTTAGACAGAACTTTCTAGACATTGTCAATAATGCTATCTAATAATATTATTCAAATAATATGAATTATTGATCTGATAATGGAAAATACTGTGCAGTAACAATTATTGAAACAACAATAATATAAAATATCAACGCAGCAATTATTGAATCAATAAAATAAAATATTGAACAGTAATTACTGTAACAATTATTGAGTAGTGCCTTCTTACGTAAGAATCAATAATTTCAAAAATACTGTGCAATACCGTGTGCTACTGTGCAATAACGTGTATTACTGTATTTTAATCACCGGGTATTCCAACAGTGTTAACGGTAACAACTACGCCGTTATTTGTAAAAACTTAAATTTGTCATTTTCTTCACCCGACAGTTATTCGTTATGGGGCCCACAAAATAGATGCGCCGTCGTACGAATATTCCCCGACAGAAAGAATATTCCACGACCAAACGAATATTCCCCGACAACAATGATTATTTTATAACCACTTGCTTATTTTAAAAAAAATTCACATTTCACCCATAACTTTAAACTTTTATCAATTTAACCATTTACTGAATAGTAATTATAAGAAAAATTGAATACTTTTATTTCATAAAATTCGGGGTCTTACAATCTCCCCTCCTTATGAAATTTCGTCCCCGAAATTTACGTACCTGGTATTTCAAAGAGTTGAGAATACCTTCCTTTCATTTCAAATTCTATCTTCTCTGTCATCATAATTTCTCCATTGCTCATCTCCTGTATTTCAAATAACATTCTAGAATACAGCTTCAAAACAAGTGTTAATTTAACAAATTAACATATCACATAATATCCCGATATTATGACTGACCAACAAATAAGCTTAGGTAGGACACACTAGCGAAGGATTTACTCATCTCTCCCCTCCTAGTTCTATTTCCCGATCTCCGCCAGAGATCATATCCCTAAGCTCTGATACCACCTGTGACATCCCCAAAATAGGTTCATTCCACCCAACCCATTCTGAGTCGTCAAATGCATGGTACAGAAAATAACTACAACTTTATTACAACAATTGTCGTGCAAAATACAACAACACATATGCTGTGAGTTTGGATACAAATATATACCAAATGTGACTCATGTTCTAACCGTGGACATCACCTCACAATAACACCTTACATAAAGGTATAGTCAAAAACTGTTTTAGAAATTAGAATCTTTGGGAAGTGCTCAAGGAAACCTTCGTACATGGGAGGCCACGCGTCTAGGTTATGATAGATATCATATGGCCACAGAATTATCCTTGGTTGACCCAATAGACCCCAAAGAAAAACGAGAAGATTACTATCATATTCTTCCCAATGTTGAGTCTTCTCTTGACTTATCATTATATCCACTGTCTCTAATTGAGAATTATACTTCAAACAAACACCAAGATTATATAGGTAGTGCTCGTAGATACTCAGCAAGTGGATGAGCACAACCCTGTCCTATGATGACACGAGGTTGTATGTCATTAGACATCTTGTATGATAGTGACAAAACACCCTTCCAACGTTGGGTTCGCCTCACCCTATTTTCTTCACCAAATATAACTACTAAATGATGACCACCGTTCCATTCTCTTGTTACCCCCGCTCGACCCAGCTACACTCTTATTACCTGAAAGGAATTGTGAAGCAAAAGGGTGAGCACAACTAGCTCAGTAAAGAATATCATGACTAAAGATAATTCAATTATCAATAGCCTTCATCAACAATAAATCAGAGATTTAGAACATATGGTAAATGATAAAAATTTCAACCATAGTTGCAGCGGAACGAGCAATCCATTAGAAGAGTCAAATAGACCATAAAGTCTATTATCTTCTCCATGTTAAAAATCCACCAACAATGTTTTATCCATGGAACATCACTCAACAGTTCCTTTCCACAATCATATGAATAACTCATAATCATAATTGTGACTATAAATTTTTCTTCGCACCCAGGACGAAGAATATTTTTATCACCTGTCTTTACCTGAAACATCAAAGATCATGGTTATACCAAATCACAGTTCCTGTTTATAATCATACTAACAAATCCATCTTTGCACTACGGGCCAAAGATATTCATCAACAAACCATCTTTGCACTACGGGCCAAAGATATTCAACAACAGTTCATCTTTGCACTACAGGCCAAAGATATTCATCAACAGGCTATCTTTGCACTACATGCCAAAGATATTCATCAACAATTCATATTTGCACTACAGGCCAAATATATTCATATCTCAAAGAAATATATAATCATTTCAGAATTTATATAAACAATAATTATAACCATGTTGATCAATTCACCTTTGCACTTAAGCTTAAGATATTCAATTATAAATTCAATGGTCATGATCATACCAGTCACAATTCAACTTTGCACTACAGGCCAAAGAGAACCCTAGTCATGATCATACCAATAATCTATCCATCTTTACACTCCAGTGAAAGAGAATTTCAACATCAGGGTTATAAAAATGTTATATATGATGATAAAAATAATATGATCAACATATAGTTTTAATCTCAAGAGTAATATTCGTAACTCATGAATAGTAAATCGTGAATAGTAACTCATAAATAGTAACCCCGACACAAAAGATAAAAATTCCACAATAAAATCCATACCAATATTTCGGTATAATGATATTGAAAGAATAACATTACTTAAATTTATAAATAATTTATTTTAATTGTTTACACTTTACTAATTAATGCATTTAATCATCATAAAATGCCAACTCTTACAATTTCATCATCAATAACCAAAACCCTCATCAAAAATTTGCATATACCTCATATAGGATTCTCAAGCCATAAAATCCTATTTTCTAATTTTTTTTCTTCACAAAACATATTTAATTCATTTACTCATAACTAGACCATTTTCATGAAAAATACCAAATCAGTTCCAAAAATATTTATTTTCTGGGATTTAGCATAATATAGTCCCATAGTGAACATATATTTTTCTCAGAATTTTTAAAAGTCATTTACTATTTTTCATATGGCCAAAATAACCGAATATTTAGACATTTATCAAAAATTGTACTTTTGTCTAAAAATTCTGAAATTTACAGAGTATACTTCTATCATATACATGTACTCCCAATAAAAATTTCATCAATTTTGGAGTTAACCACAAGGAATTATAAGCTGTTACTTTTAAAATAGTCTTTTCTCATAAAATTCATAACTCTCAATCTATACATCCAAAAATCACCATTTTTGGACACAATCAAGAAAACTCATCAAAATATCATTTCAAATTTTTCCATAATTTTTGAAGATCAGAAAAATTACGAAACTGAAAATCATAACAACCCTTAAAATCCATTACTATCCCTTACTATCCCTTACCTCAAAAGAGCAGTACTTCTGACTGGATATCGGATATGATGCTGAAGGAAACTTGCACTGATGAATAGCAACTCACCAAGTATCTAAAAACTCACAAAATATGCTTCATAATATAGAGAGAGAAAGAGAGAAAGCTTATGTTTCTGGTGTGATTTTCAATTCTAACTTAGCCTTCTATTTATAGGAAAATTTTGGTAGGTTTGACCTGCAACCTGATGGCTTTACCTGCTACTATTCCCACCCACCACATTTGAAATATAATTCAGCACATTTCTTCACCAACCACAAGTGGGGCCCACCAATTCTAGAATTTTCCACCAAAATGATAAACTCCGAAAATTCAACAATTTTTGAACCAGTCATCTCGTAAAATTCATAATAAATCATACGTTCATTTTTAACGGTTCAAAATTTGTGGACATATACTCAACTTATATATGTATAACATATCCAAAAATTACCACGATCCAACGGTCGGATTAAAAATTATAACCCCCGCAAAATATCTCAAAAACCCTGATTTTTAATACCTCCATTCCGACAAAAATACGGATAAAAATCTCAACATTAACTCCTTCATTTTTAACCACAAAAATATATCCCTCGTTTATATCCACATAAAATAAATATTTCCTTATCATATGAATCAATAATTAATTATTCACAAATAATATTACAGAATCACATTTATGACAACCAGGCCGTTCCCAGGAAAGAGGGGGCTTTCCAATAAGAATTTCTCCTTACTGGCGCGCAATTAGATGACCAAACCTCTCCTTAGACAGAACTTTCTAGACATTGTCAATAATGCTATCTAATAATATTATTCAAATAATATGAATTATTGATCTGATAATGGAAAATACTGTGCAGTAACAATTATTGAAACAACAATAATATAAAATATCAACGCAGCAATTATTGAATCAATAAAATAAAATATTGAACAGTAATTACTGTAACAATTATTGAGTAGTGCCTTCTTACGTAAGAATCAATAATTTCAAAAATACTGTGCAATACCGTGTGCTACTGTGCAATAACGCGTATTACTGTATTTTAATCACCGGGTATTCCAACAGTGTTAACGGTAACAACTACGCCGTTATTTGTAAAAACTTAAATTTGTCATTTTCTTCACCCGACAGTTATTCGTTATGGGGCCCACAAAATAGATGCGCCGTCGTACGAATATTCCCCGACAGAAAGAATATTCCACGACCAAACGAATATTCCCCGACAACAATGATTATTTTATAACCACTTGCTTATTTTAAAAAAAATCACATTTCACCCATAACTTTAAACTTTTATCAATTTAACCATTTACTGAATAGTAATTATAAGAAAAATTGAATACTTTTATTTCATAAAATTCGGGGTCTTACAATCTCCCCTCCTTATGAAATTTCGTCCCCGAAATTTACGTACCTGGTATTTCAAAGAGTTGAGAATACCTTCCTTTCATTTCAAATTCTATCTTCTCTGTCATCATAATTTCTCCATTGCTCATCTCCTGTATTTCAAATAACATTCTAGAATACAGCTTCAAAACAAGTGTTAATTTAACAAATTAACATATCACATAATATCCCGATATTATGACTGACCAACAAATAAGCTTAGGTAGGACACACTAGCGAAGGATTTACTCATCTCTCCCCTCCTAGTTCTATTTCCCGATCTCCGCCAGAGATCATATCCCTAAGCTCTGATACCACCTGTGACATCCCCAAAATAGGTTCATTCCACCCAACCCATTCTGAGTCGTCAAATACATGGTACAGAAAATAACTACAACTTTATTACAACAATTGTCGTGCAAAATACAACAACACATATGCTGTGAGTTTGGATACAAATATATACCAAATGTGACTCATGTTCCAACCGTGGACATCACCTCACAATAACACCTTACATAAAGGTATAGTCAAAAACTGTTTTAGAAATTAGAATCTTTGGGAAGTGCTCAAGGAAACCTTCGTACATGGGAGGCCACGCGTCTAGGTTATGATAGATATCATATGGCCACAGAATTATCCTTGGTTGACCCAATAGACCCCAAAGAAAAACGAGAAGATTACTATCATATTCTTCCCAATGGTGAGTCTTCTCTTGACTTATCATTATCTCCACTGTCTCTAATTGAGAATTATACTTCAAACAAACACCAAGATTATATAGGTAGTGCTCGTAAAGATACTCAGCAAGTGGATGAGCACAACCCTGTCCTATGATGACACGAGGTTGTATGTCATTAGACATCTTGTATGATAGTGACAAAACACCCTTCCAACGTTGGGTTCGCCTCACCCTATTTTCTTCACCAAATATAACTACTAAATGATGACCACCGTTCTATTCCCTTGTTACCCCCGCTCGACCCAGCTACACTCTTATTACCTGAAAGGAATTGTGAAGCAAAAGGGTGAGCACAACTAGCTCAGTAAAGAATATCATGACTAAAGATAATTCAATTATCAATAGCCTTCATCAACAATAAATCAGAGATTTAGAACATATGGTAAATGATAAAAATTTCAACCATAGTTGCAGCGGAACGAGCAATCCATTAGAAGAGTCAAATAGACTATAAAGTCTATTATCTTCTCCATGTTAAAAATCCACCAACAATGTTTTATCCATGTAACATCACTCAACAGTTCCTTTCCACAATCATATGAATAACTCATAATCATAATTGTGACTATAAATTTTTCTTCGCACCCAGGACGAAGAATATTTTTATCACCTGTCTTTACCTGAAACATCAAAGATCATGGTTATACCAAATCACAGTTCCTGTTTATAATCATACTAACAAATCCATCTTTGCACTACGGGCCAAAGATATTCATCAACACACCATCTTTGCACTACGGGCCAAAGATATTCAACAACAGTTCATCTTTGCACTACAGGCCAAAGATATTCATCAACAGGCTATCTTTGCACTACATGCCAAAGATATTCATCAACAATTCATATTTGCACTACAGGCCAAATATATTCATATCTCAAAGAAATATATAATCATTTCAGAATTTATATAAACAATAATTATAACCATGTTGATCAATTCACCTTTGCACTTAAGCTTAAGATATTCAATTATAAATTCAATGGTCATGATCATACCAGTCACAATTCAACTTTGCACTACAGGCCAAAGAGAACCCTAGTCATGATCATACCAATAATCTACCCATCTTTACACTCCAGTGAAAGAGAATTTCAACATCAGGGTTATAAAAATGTTATATATGATGATAAAAATAATATGATCAACATATAGTTTTAATCTCAAGAGTAATATTCGTAACTCATGAATAGTAAATCGTGAATAGTAACTCATGAATAGTAACCCCGACACAAAAGATAAAAATTCCACAATAAAATCCATACCAATATTTCGGTATAATGATATTGAAAGAATAACATTACTTAAATTTATAAACAATTTATTTTAATTGTTTACACTTTACTAATTAATGCATTTAATCATCATAAAATGCCAACTCTTACAATTTCATCATCAATAACCAAAACCCTCATCAAAAATCTGCATATACCTCATATAGGATTCTCAAGCCATAAAATCCTATTTTCTAATTTTTTTTCTTCACAAAACATATTTAATTCATTTACTCATAACTAGACCATTTTCATGAAAAATACCAAATCAGTTCCAAAAATATTTCTTTTCTGGGATTTAGCATAATATAGTCCCATAGTGAACATATATTTTTCTCAGAATTTTTAAAAGTCATTTACTATTTTTCATATGGCCAAAATAGCCGAATATTTAGACATTTATCAAAAATTGTACTTTTGTCTAAAAATTCTGAAATTTACAGAGTATACTTCTATCATATACATGTACTCCCAATAAAAATTTCATCAATTTTGGAGTTAACCACAAGGAATTATAAGCTGTTACTTTTAAAATAGTCTTTTCTCATAAAATTCATAACTCTCAATCTATACATCCAAAAATCACCATTTTTGGACACAATCAAGAAAACTCATCAAAATATCATTTCAAATTTTTCCAGAATTTTTGAAGATCAGAAAAATTACGAAACTGAAAATCATAACAACCCTTAAAATCCCTTACTATCCCTTACTATCCCTTACCTCAAAAGAGCAGTACTTCTGACTGGATATCGGATATGATGCTGAAGGAAACTTGCACTGATGAATAGCAACTCACCAAGTATCTAAAAACTCACAAAATATGCTTCATAATATAGAGAGAGAAAGAGAGAAAGCTTATGTTTCTGGTGTGATTTTCAATTCTAACTTAGCCCTCTATTTATAGGAAAATTTTGGTAGGTTTGACCTGCAACCTGATGGCTTTACCTGCTACTATTCCCACCCACCACATTTGAAATATAATTCAGCACATTTCTTCACCAACCACAAGTGGGGCCCACCAATTCTAGAATTTTCCACCAAAATGATAAACTCCGAAAATTCAACAATTTTGAACCAGTCATCTCGTAAAATTCATAATAAATCATACGTTCATTTTTAACGGTTCAAAATTTGTGGACATATACTCAACTTATATATGTATAACATATCCAAAAATTACCACGATCCAACGGTCGGATTAAAAATTATAACCCCCGCAAAATATCTCAAAAACCCTGATTTTTAATACCTCCATTCCGACAAAAATACGGATAAAAATCTCAACATTAACTCCTTCATTTTTAACCACAAAAATATATCCCTCATTTATATCCACATAAAATAAATATTTCCTTATCATATGAATCAATAATTAATTATTCACAAATAATATTACAGAATCACATTTATGACAACCAGGCCGTTCCCAGGAAAGAGGGGGCTTTCCAATAAGAATTTCTCCTTACTGGCGCGCAATTAGATGACCAAACCTCTCCTTAGACAGAACTTTCTAGACATTGCCAATAATGCTATCTAATAATATTATTCAAATAATATGAATTATTGATCTGATAATGGAAAATACTGTGCAGCAACAATTATTGAAACAACAATAATATAAAATATCAACGCAGCAATTATTGAATCAATAAAATAAAATATTGAACAGTAATTACTGTAACAATTATTGAGTAGTGCCTTCTTACGTAAGAATCAATAATTTCAAAAATACTGTGCAATACCGTGTGCTACTGTGCAATAACGCGTATTACTGTATTTTAACCACCGGGTATTCCAACAGTGTTAACGGTAACAACTACGCCGTTATTTGTAAAAACTTAAATTTGTCATTTTCTTCACCCGACAGTTATTCGTTATGGGGCCCACAAATAGCTGCGCCGTCGTACGAATATTCCCCGACAGAAAGAATATTCCACGACCAAACGAATATTCCCCGACAACAATGATTATTTTATAACCACTTGCTTATTTTAAAAAAAATTCACATTTCACCCATAACTTTAAACTTTTATCAATTTAACCATTTACTGAATAGTAATTATAAGAAAAATTGAATACTTTTATTTCATAAAATTCGGGGTCTTACAATCTCCCCTCCTTATGAAATTTCGTCCCCGAAATTTACGTACCTGGTATTTCAAAGAGTTGAGAATACCTTCCTTTCATTTCAAATTCTATCTTCTCTGTCATCATAATTTCTCCATTGCTCATCTCCTGTATTTCAAATAACATTCTAGAATACAGCTTCAAAACAAGTGTTAATTTAACAAATTAACATATCACATAATATCCCGATATTATGACTGACCAACAAATAAGCTTAGGTAGGACACACTAGCGAAGGATTTACTCATCTCTCCCCTCCTAGTTCTATTTCCCGATCTCCGCCAGAGATCATATCCCTAAGCTCTGATACCACCTGTGACATCCCCAAAATAGGTTCATTCCACCCAACCCATTCTGAGTCGTCAAATACATGGTACAGAAAATAACTACAACTTTATTACAACAATTGTCGTGCAAAATACAACAACACATATGCTGTGAGTTTGGATACAAATATATACCAAATGTGACTCATGTTCCAACCGTGGACATCACCTCACAATAACACCTTACATAAAGGTATAGTCAAAAACTGTTTTAGAAATTAGAATCTTTGGGAAGTGCTCAAGGAAACCTTCGTACATGGGAGGCCACGCGTCTAGGTTATGATAGATATCATATGGCCACAGAATTATCCTTGGTTGACCCAATAGACCCCAAAGAAAAACGAGAAGATTACTATCATATTCTTCCCAATGGTGAGTCTTCTCTTGACTTATCATTATCTCCACTGTCTCTAATTGAGAATTATACTTCAAACAACACCAAGATTATATAGGTAGTGCTCGTAAATATACTCAGCAAGTGGATGAGCACAACCCTGTCCTATGATGACACGAGGTTGTATGTCATTAGACATCTTGTATGATAGTGACAAAACACCCTTCCAACGTTGGGTTCGCCTCACCCTATTTTCTTCACCAAATATAACTACTAAATGATGACCACCGTTCCATTCCCTTGTTACCCCCGCTCGACCCAGCTACACTCTTATTACCTGAAAGGAATTGTGAAGCAAAAGGGTGAGCACAACTAGCTCAGTAAAGAATATCATGACTAAAGATAATTCAATTATCAATAGCCTTCATCAACAATAAATCAGAGATTTAGAACATATGGTAAATGATAAAAATTTCAACCATAGTTGCAGCGGAATGAGCAATCCATTAGAAGAGTCAAATAGACCATAAAGTCTATTATCTTCTCCATGTTAAAAATCCACCAACAATGTTTTATCCATGTAACATCACTCAACAGTTCCTTTCCACAATCATATGAATAACTCATAATCATAATTGTGACTATAAATTTTTCTTCGCACCCAGGACGAAGAATATTTTTATCACCTGTCTTTACCTGAAACATCAAAGATCATGGTTATACCAAATCACAGTTCCTGTTTATAATCATACTAACAAATCCATCTTTGCACTACGGGCCAAAGATATTCATCAACACACCATCTTTGCACTACGGGCCAAAGATATTCAACAACAGTTCATCTTTGCACTACAGGCCAAAGATATTCATCAACAGGCTATCTTTGCACTACATGCCAAAGATATTCATCAACAATTCATATTTGCACTACAGGCCAAATATATTCATATCTCAAAGAAATATATAATCATTTCAGAATTTATATAAACAATAATTATAACCATGTTGATCAATTCACCTTTGCACTTAAGCTTAAGATATTCAATTATAAATTCAATGGTCATGATCATACCAGTCACAATTCAACTTTGCACTACAGGCCAAAGAGAACCCTAGTCATGATCATACCAATAATCTACCCATCTTTACACTCCAGTGAAAGAGAATTTCAACATCAGGGTTATAAAAATGTTATATATGATGATAAAAATAATATGATCAACATATAGTTTTAATCTCAAGAGTAATATTCGTAACTCATGAATAGTAAATCGTGAATAGTAACTCATGAATAGTAACCCCGACACAAAAGATAAAAATTCCACAATAAAATCCATACCAATATTTCGGTATAATGATATTGAAAGAATAACATTACTTAAATTTATAAACAATTTATTTTAATTGTTTACACTTTACTAATTAATGCATTTAATCATCATAAAATGCCAACTCTTACAATTTCATCATCAATAACCAAAACCCTCATCAAAAATCTGCATATACCTCATATAGGATTCTCAAGCCATAAAATCCTATTTTCTAATTTTTTTTCTTCACAAAACATATTTAATTCATTTACTCATAACTAGACCATTTTCATGAAAAATACCAAATCAGTTCCAAAAATATTTCTTTTCTGGGATTTAGCATAATATAGTCCCATAGTGAACATATATTTTTCTCAGAATTTTTAAAAGTCATTTACTATTTTTCATATGGCCAAAATAGCCGAATATTTAGACATTTATCAAAAATTGTACTTTTGTCTAAAAATTCTGAAATTTACAGAGTATACTTCTATCATATACATGTACTCCCAATAAAAATTTCATCAATTTTGGAGTTAACCACAAGGAATTATAAGCTGTTACTTTTAAAATAGTCTTTTCTCATAAAATTCATAACTCTCAATCTATACATCCAAAAATCACCATTTTTGGACACAATCAAGAAAACTCATCAAAATATCATTTCAAATTTTTCCAGAATTTTTGAAGATCAGAAAAATTACGAAACTGAAAATCATAACAACCCTTAAAATCCATTACTATCCCTTACTATCCCTTACCTCAAAAGAGCAGTACTTCTGACTGGATATCGGATATGATGCTGAAGGAAACTTGCACTGATGAATAGCAACTCACCAAGTATCTAAAAACTCACAAAATATGCTTCATAATATAGAGAGAGAAAGAGAGAAAGCTTATGTTTCTGGTGTGATTTTCAATTCTAACTTAGCCTCTATTTATAGGAAAATTTTGGTAGGTTTGACCTGCAACCTGATGGCTTTACCTGCTACTATTCCCACCCACCACATTTGAAATATAATTCAGCACATTTCTTCACCAACCACAAGTGGGGCCCACCAATTCTAGAATTTTCCACCAAAATGATAAACTCCGAAAATTCAACAATTTTGAACCAGTCATCTCGTAAAATTCATAATAAATCATACGTTCATTTTTAACGGTTCAAAATTTGTGGACATATACTCAACTTATATATGTATAACATATCCAAAAATTACCACGATCCAACGGTCGGATTAAAAATTATAACCCCCGCAAAATATCTCAAAAACCCTGATTTTTAATACCTCCATTCCGACAAAAATACGGATAAAAATCTCAACATTAACTCCTTCATTTTTAACCACAAAAATATATCCCTCATTTATATCCACATAAAATAAATATTTCCTTATCATATGAATCAATAATTAATTATTCACAAATAATATTACAGAATCACATTTATGACAACCAGGCCGTTCCCAGGAAAGAGGGGGCTTTCCAATAAGAATTTCTCCTTACTGGCGCGCAATTAGATGACCAAACCTCTCCTTAGACAGAACTTTCTAGACATTGTCAATAATGCTATCTAATAATATTATTCAAATAATATGAATTATTGATCTGATAATGGAAAATACTGTGCAGTAACAATTATTGAAACAACAATAATATAAAATATCAACGCAGCAATTATTGAATCAATAAAATAAAATATTGAACAGTAATTACTGTAACAATTATTGAGTAGTGCCTTCTTACGTAAGAATCAATAATTTCAAAAATACTGTGCAATACCGTGTGCTACTGTGCAATAACGCGTATTACTGTATTTTAACCACCGGGTATTCCAACAGTGTTAACGGTAACAACTACGCCGTTATTTGTAAAAACTTAAATTTGTCATTTTCTTCACCCGACAGTTATTCGTTATGGGGCCCACAAAATAGCTGCGCCGTCGTACGAATATTCCCCGACAGAAAGAATATTCCACGACCAAACGAATATCCCCGACAACAATGATTATTTTATAACCACTTGCTTATTTTAAAAAAAATTCACATTTCACCCATAACTTTAAACTTTTATCAATTTAACCATTTACTGAATAGTAATTATAAGAAAAATTGAATACTTTTATTTCATAAAATTCGGGGTCTTACAATCTCCCCTCCTTATGAAATTTCGTCCCCGAAATTTACGTACCTGGTATTTCAAAGAGTTGAGAATACCTTCCTTTCATTTCAAATTCTATCTTCTCTGTCATCATAATTTCTCCATTGCTCATCTCCTGTATTTCAAATAACATTCTAGAATACAGCTTCAAAACAAGTGTTAATTTAACAAATTAACATATCACATAATATCCCGATATTATGACTGACCAACAAATAAGCTTAGGTAGGACGCACTAGCGAAGGATTTACTCATCTCTCCCCTCCTAGTTCTATTTCCCGATCTCCGCCAGAGATCATATCCCTAAGCTCTGATACCACCTGTGACATCCCCAAAATAGGTTCATTCCACCCAACCCATTCTGAGTCGTCAAATGCATGGTACAGAAAATAACTACAACTTTATTACAACAATTGTCGTGCAAAATACAACAACACATATGCTGTGAGTTTGGATACAAATATATACCAAATGTGACTCATGTTCCAACCGTGGACATCACCTCACAATAACACCTTACATAAAGGTATAGTCAAAAACTGTTTTAGAAATTAGAATCTTTGGGAAGTGCTCAAGGAAACCTTCGTACATGGGAGGCCACGCGTCTAGGTTATGATAGATATCATATGGCCACAGAATTATCCTTGGTTGACCCAATAGACCCCAAAGAAAAACGAGAAGATTACTATCATATTCTTCCCAATGGTGAGTCTTCTCTTGACTTATCATTATCTCCACTGTCTCTAATTGAGAATTATACTTCAAACAACACCAAGATTATATAGGTAGTGCTCGTAAAGATACTCAGCAAGTGGATGAGCACAACCCTGTCCTATGATGACACGAGGTTGTATGTCATTAGACATCTTGTATGATAGTGACAAAACACCCTTCCAACGTTGGGTTCGCCTCACCCTATTTTCTTCACCAAATATAACTACTAAATGATGACCACCGTTCCATTCCCTTGTTACCCCCGCTCGACCCAGCTACACTCTTATTACCTGAAAGGAATTGTGAAGCAAAAGGGTGAGCACAACTAGCTCAGTAAAGAATATCATGACTAAAGATAATTCAATTATCAATAGCCTTCATCAACAATAAATCAGAGATTTAGAACATATGGTAAATGATAAAAATTTCAACCATAGTTGCAGCGGAACGAGCAATCCATTAGAAGAGTCAAATAGACCATAAAGTCTATTATCTTCTCCATGTTAAAAATCCACCAACAATATTTTATCCATGTAACATCACTCAACAGTTCCTTTCCACAATCATATGAATAACTCATAATCATAATTGTGACTATAAATTTTTCTTCGCACCCAGGACGAAGAATATTTTTATCACCTGTCTTTACCTGAAACATCAAAGATCATGGTTATACCAAATCACAGTTCCTGTTTATAATCATACTAACAAATCCATCTTTGCACTACGTGCCAAAGATATTCAACAACAATTCATCTTTGCACTACAGGCCAAAGATATTCATCAACAGGCTATCTTTGCACTACATGCCAAAGATATTCATCTACAATTCATATTTGTACTACAGGCCAAATATATTCATATCTCAAAGAAATATATAATCATTTCAGAATTTACATAAACAATAATTATAACCATGTTTATCAATTCACCTTTGCACTTAAGCTTAAGATATTCAATTATAAATTCAATGGTCATGATCATACCAGTCACAATTCAACTTTGCACTACAGGCCAAAGAGAACCCTAGTCATGATCATACCAATAATCTATCCATCTTTACACTCCAGTGAAAGAGAATTTCAACATCAGGGTTATAAAAATGTTATATATGATGATAAAAATAATATGATCAACATATAGTTTTAATCTCAAGAGTAATATTCGTAACTCATGAATAGTAAATCGTGAATAGTAACTCATGAATAGTAACCCCGACACAAAAGATAAAAATTCCACAATAAAATCCATACCAATATTTCGGTATAATGATATTGAAAGAATAACATTACTTAAATTTATAAATAATTTATTTTAATTGTTTACACTTTACTAATTAATGCATTTAATCATCATAAAATGTCAACTCTTACAATTTCATCATCAATAACAAAAACCCTCATCACAAATTTGCATATACCTCATATAGGATTCTCAAGCCATAAAATCCTATTTTCTAATTTTTTTTCTTCACAAAACATATTTAATTCATTTACTCATAACTAGACCATTTTCATGAAAAATACCAAATCAGTTCCAAAAATATTTATTTTCTGAGATTTAGCATAATATAGTCCCATAGTGAACATATATTTTTCTCAGAATTTTTAAAAGTCATTTACTATTTTTCATATGGCCAAAATAACCGAATATTTAGACATTTATCAAAAATTGTACTTTTGTCTAAAAATTCTGAAATTTACAGAGTATACTTCTATCATATACATGTACTCCCAATAAAAATTTTATCAATTTTGGAGTTAACCACAAGGAATTATAAGCTGTTACTTTTAAAATAGTCTTTTCTCATAAAATTCATAACTCTCAATCTATACATCCAAAAATCACCATTTTTGGACACAATCAAGAAAACTCATCAAAATATCATTTCAAATTTTTCCATAATTTTTGAAGATCAGAAAAATTACGAAACTGAAAATCATAACAACCCTTAAAATCCATTACTATCCCTTACTATCCCTTACCTCAAAAGAGCAATACTTCTGACTGGATATCGGATATGATGCTGAAGAAAACTTGCACTGATGAATAGCAACTCACCAAGTATCTAAAAACTCACAAAATATGCTTCATAATATAGAGAGAGAAAGAGAGAAAGCTTATGTTTCTGGTGTGATTTTCAATTCTAACTTAGCCTTCTATTTATAGGAAAATTTTGGTAGGTTTGACCTGCAACCTGATGGCTTTACCTCCTACTATTCCCACCCACCACATTTGAAATATAATTCAGCACATTTCTTCACCAACCACAAGTGGGGCCCACCAATTCTAGAATTTTCCACCAAAATGATAAACTCCGAAAATTCAACAATTTTTGAACCAGTCATCTCGTAAAATTCATAATAAATCATACGTTCATTTTTAACGGTTCAAAATTTGTGGACATATACTCAACTTATATATGTATAACATATCCAAAAATTACCACGATCCAACGGTCGGATTAAAAATTATAACCCCCGCAAAATATCTCAAAAACCCTGATTTTTAATACCTCCATCCGACAAAAATACGGATAAAAATCTCAACATTAACTCCTTCATTTTTAACCACAAAAATATATCCCTCGTTTATATCCACATAAAATAAATATTTCCTTATCATATGAATCAATAATTAATTATTCACAAATAATATTACAGAATCACATTTATGACAACCAGGCCGTTCCCAGGAAAGAGGGGGCTTTCCAATAAGAATTTCTCCTTACTGGCGCGCAATTAGATGACCAAACCTCTCCTTAGACAGAACTTTCTAGACATTGTCAATAATGCTATCTAATAATATTATTCAAATAATATGAATTATTGATCTGATAATGGAAAATACTGTGCAGTAACAATTATTGAAACAACAATAATATAAAATATCAACGCAGCAATTATTGAATCAATAAAATAAAATATTGAACAGTAATTACTGTAACAATTATTGAGTAGTGCCTTCTTACGTAAGAATCAATAATTTCAAAAATACTGTGCAATACCGTGTGCTACTGTGCAATAACGCGTATTACTGTATTTTAATCACCGGGTATTCCAACAGTGTTAACGGTAACAACTACGCCGTTATTTGTAAAAACTTAAATTTGTCATTTTCTTCACCCGACAGTTATTCGTTATGGGGCCCATAAAATAGATGCGCCGTCGTACGAATATTCCCCGACAGAAAGAATATTCCACGACCAAACGAATATTCCCCGACAACAATGATTATTTTATAACCACTTGCTTATTTTAAAAAAAAATCACATTTCACCCATAACTTTAAACTTTTATCAATTTAACCATTTACTGAATAGTAATTATAAGAAAAATTGAATACTTTTATTTCATAAAATTCGGGGTCTTATATAAGGGATATTATTTTATGTTATTTTTCGTATGGTAAGGGGTGTTATTTCTTTTGTATTCATAAGGGGTATTATTCTTTCGTATTTGTAAAGAATGTTATTTTCTCTCAATACTCATAAGAGTTGTCATTCATTCTTTATTAATCTGCGGGAGTAACCTGTCTACGCTGACTATCGCATGCATGGTGAATGACCCATCGTATTCTATTCTTTATTGATCTGCGGGAGTAACCTATCTACGCGAACTACTGCATGCATGGTGAATGACCCATTATATTTTATTCTTTATTAATCTGGGAGAGTAACCTATCTACGCGGATTACAACATGCATGGTGAATAACACTTCGTATTCATTCTTTATTAAATTGTGGAAATGATCTATCTACGTGAATTACCGCATGGTGGGTGAAAATCCATTTTTAATTTTGTATTTTCTTTTATACTCGTATGAGATATCATTTCTTTTGTACACATCAAGGAATATCATTTTTTTTGTATTTTCCTTTTATGGGTACTATTCATGGAGTACTATTCATGTGCACTATTCATACATACGGTACTATTCATATATACGATACTATTCACGGGGTACTATTCATTCAGCTATTCACAAAGTACTATTCATGGGTATTATTCATACATACGGTACTATTCATAGGTACTATTCACGAAATACTATTCACGGGGAACTATTTACGATAAAAATTGATTTTCTTTTCTGTCCAAATTATTTTTGATACATGAACATCATTCTTGAATTTTACTTGATAATTAGTTATCATGTTGATAGTTTGGACATTCTTGAACTATGGATAAATTGGATTATAAATATCTAATATTTATCCTTTATCTCACGTGATTGATTCTTTATATCATTGTCATCATTCTCATGCTTATATTGTGTTGAAAGTCATCTTTAGCCCGTAGTGCAAAGATGGACTGTTGATTATTGATTTTACAGTTATATGTCTTTGGCCCATAGTGCAAAGAAGAACTGTTGATTGATATCTTTGGTCGTAGTGTAAAGATGAACTGTTGATTGATAGCTTTGGCCCGTAGTGCAAAGATGAACAGGCTTGTATGACATGATCATGACCATTGGTGATACTAACGAATATCCTTGGCCCGTACATAGATAATTCGATGATGTGTTTGGCTGGATCATGACCATTGATTTTACAGTTGAATGTCTTTGGCCGTAGTGCACTGACAGACAATTGATTGATATGACCATGACCATTGGTTTTATAGTTGAATATCTTTGGCCCATAGTGCAAAGATAGATAACTGATTGGTATGATCATTGTTATTACATTTGAATGTCTTTAGCCTTTGGGGTAAGGGAACGTTCTATTAAGCCTTTTTGGCAAGGAGAAACTGTTGATTTATATTATTATAAACATGAATTGTGAATTTAACTATAATCTTTGGTGGTTCAAGTGAAGACAGATGATGAAAGTTCTGTTTGTCTTGGATACAATAATGAACTGTTGATGTGTATTACAGGGATAAAATATTAATGATGGACTTTTAATTTGGAGGAGATAGTAGACATTATGTTCTACTCGACTCTTCTAATGGATTGCTGGTTCTGCTGCAGTTGTTGATCTAAAACTTGTTGTCTATTATATTCTATCAGATTTTTCTCTGTTGAGGACTAAGGATAATTTATTCTACATTATCTTAGTCATAATATTCTTTACTGGGCTAGTTGAGCTCACCCTTTTCCTTCACAATTCCTTTCAAGTAATAAGAGTGTAGCTGGGTTGAGCGAGGATAACAGCGGAATAGTGTGATGGTCCGAGACTGTGGAAGTTTCTCAATACATTATAAAAGAGTATGACAATATTTAATTATATTGAGGACTTAAGATATGTGTGACGTATTTTATACGTCATTTAATAATTAATTTTGGTGAACAACAATTGGGTGATGAGAACTCGACTTTGAAA
This sequence comes from Panax notoginseng, assembly GCA_016801055.1. Lineage (NCBI taxonomy): Eukaryota > Viridiplantae > Streptophyta > Magnoliopsida > Apiales > Araliaceae > Panax > Panax notoginseng. The sequence continues at coordinate 19,485,320 of CM029021.1, forward strand.
GCGTCAAAAATACACCCCAATAGAATAAGGAGAACAAAAATCTTCTCGTGTTCCTTTGAAGACTTGAAATTTTTGCTGCTGTATTTTATACGACAGTGTAATAATTTGGGTGTGTATATTGTCGTATTATATTCAGTAAAATATTTGTATTGAAACTCACAGCTTATGTGTTGTCGTATTTTGCACGACAGTTTAACAGTTGTATAAATGAAGTTTGTATTTGAATTCTGTATCGTATATCTGGCAACTCAGGCTATGTCGTGTGGACCTATTTTGGTTGTGTCACATAAAATCATGATCGTAACTTATTATTTTACAATAATTTTATTTTTTTTTATAGAATTTATTCAGTTAATTAATTATATGATAGAGTACGACTTAAACAATACGTGTTTGGGCTTTTAGATTTTCACTCAATTTTGAACTCTAATAAAAAATGCATATATAAATGAGAAGGATAGATTATAAAAACTAAATATTAAATTTTGAAACTATATAAAAACTTTATATTAAATTAAAAATAATAAAAGAATCACATTAGTAACACTCAATATATGATATGTACTCATTCGTTTTTAAGCAAAATTTATAGTTATTCTAATAATAGTAGTAAGTCAATTTGATATTCAAAAAATATATTTTATAATCATTATATAAAATAAATTAAAAATAATTTAATTTAAAAAACAATTCGTGCTTCACACGGGGCATTTATCTAGTATCTATATACACATCTAATAAGATAAAACTTAGTTTTTTGGTATTTGGTCTTTGGTATAAGTTTAGAATTTAACTACAACTAAAACACTTTTTAAAGTCTTCCTAATTTTATTTTATTTATTTTAAATAGGCGTAGCATTTAACTACCATTAAAATATTTTTTAATTTGCAAAGAAAGAAGAAGAAAAGAAATGAACTACCACTACAAGAAAATGGTTAATTCCGACATAACTATATTTGACGGAATATATTCCGTCATAATTACATTATTCTCGACGGACTATTTCATCAAAGATAGTTCTGTCAAAAATAATTTAGCTCCAACGGAATTTCGTCGAAAATAAGAGTCTGCCCTTGGCGCCAAGGTTCCCACCAACGCCAAATGTAATATCAACATAATGGACGTTAATTTTGACGGAACATTCGTCGAGAATAAAATTTTTTTTAGGAAATTAATTTCGACGGAAATTTCATTGAAAATAACTTTTATAAACATAAATTACAATCTCATTTTCTTCAGCTGCCTCGGTTATATCTCACTCTCTCCACCCATCACTTTTATCCCAGCCTCCGGTAGCCCCTAGTTGTCGCCTCCCTTTGTTGGGCGCCGCCATTACTGCTGTCGTTGTTGCTGCTATCGATGTTATTGTTGCCGCTATTGCTGCTGCCGGTATGTCGAAAAGTTAGAAACTAAGGTCTTTATTCCTAGTTTACAAGGTATGTTAAAAGTATTTTGCGGAGTTAGCTAGCGTTCATTCGGTTATGGGAATCTGAAATTGGATTGTTTTGTATTTAGGGATTATTTTTTATTTGGGTCTGAAATTGGGATTGAATTATTTATTATGTATTTACGGATTAAAGGAGTTTTGGGTCTGAAATTGGGATGGGATGGAATTGTTGGAATCTGCAATTGAGATTAGTGGAATTATTGGTTTGTAATTTGTTTATTTAATATCTTGTTGAAATTGGGAATACTTTTGAATTGTTGTTGAAATTTAGATTATTTTTGATATTTTGTTGAAATTGGAACTTCATCCCTGCCCTTAATTGTTGATATGTTCAAATTATTTTTGATATCTTGTTGAAATTGAGATTATTTTGATATGTTGCAGAAATTGGGAAGCATGTAGTTGTAGTAGAATATCTTGATATATTTATAGAATCTGAAATTTGGGATTAATTTTCACAATTGCAGCTCCTGTTACTAAATTAAAGTTTTAATTACAGCTTATTTGTATGTTGGTATGTTGTTATAGTGAATTTATGTAAAATTATTTCCTATGGAATTTCTGACGAAAATTTTCGTGGGAATTATAGAAGGTAATAAATAAATCAATACTTAACTATAAAATGCTATTAGGACTTAGTTTGACACTAAAATAAACTGAGTCCAACAACTAAGTAGCATTTACTTAGTTGACTACCACTAAAATAAAATAAAATTCTAATTAAGTATAATATAAATAAATATTATAATCAATATAATATAAGATTAAATTAAAAAATAATATAATATAACAACTAAGTACTACTCCCTCCGCCCCGTATTAAACTTTCTAATTTTCTTTTTAGGATGTTCCTAAATAAATATTCTATTTCTATATTAGTAACTATTTTTATCATGTTTTTTCACTTATACCCTCATAATATTTTTAGTCAACTTTTGTTGAAAACTTAAGAAATGATAAAAGGCTTACCTTGAGAAATGATGTATTGTTATACAACTTTCTCTCTCATATACTTATTAGAATGTGAGAATAACAACAAAAATGATAAGCAGCTAAAAATTATTATCAACAAATGTGGATGATTTGCATGTATCAACATATGCATGTAATTAGTGGGTGAGTTTGAAGAGAGAAATATACTTATTGGAATGTGAGAATAACAATAAAAATAATTTAGAGAATTAATTCATGTGGGAACTAGCAAGGAATAATTAATGTTGGAGTTATAGAAAAATGAATGGATACTTCAATTAATAAGTAATTTAGAAAGGTTATTTATGGTAAAAAAAATATATTATTAATTAGCGTGCCGAAACTAATTAGGACGTTTAATACGGGACGGAGAGAGTATTTACTTAGTTTGGTACTCCTAAAGTGAAATAATATAATATCAAATAAATAAAAACACTTAAATTAAATTAAATTAAAAAATATAATATAATATAATGTAACAATCCAAAATTTTTAATTATAATTTTTAAATATTTATTGAATTATATAAATATTTAATGGATATGTTTATTGTTGAATAAATATTTATAATTGTTTAATTGGATTTGATTTGATTATTTATTTGATAAATAAATAATTTATGAGTTAAGAAAAATTGATTATCATAAGATAATATTTTAATTTAAATTAATAAATTAAGTTAGAGAGTTTATAATGATTAAATGAATTATTATAATGATATTTTAATTTGAATTTGTAATTAAAATGATGTGTTAGTTGATAAATAAAATTATAATTATAAAGAAAATTATAATGATGTTGTATTGATTTATGTGATAAATTAATATAATAAATTGTTATTAGAATTGATTAAATTGAATATTAAAATTTAATTAAATAAAGTGTGACCATAAGCTATGTTATAAAGGAGCTATTAAAATAAGTTAAAGGAAGTTAATTCAATTTTTGCCAAACAAGGCTTAATGCATATTAAGTTTTTAATTTATTTATAATTGTTTAATTGGATTTGACTTGATTATTTATTTGATAAATAAATAATTTATGAGTTAAGAAAAATTGATTATCATAAGATAATATTTTAATTTAAATTAATAAATTAAGTTAGAGAGTTTATAATGATTAAATGAATTATTATAATGATATTTTAATTTGAATTTGTAATTAAAATGATGTGTTAGTTGATTAAATAAAATTATAATTATAAAGAAAATTATAATGATGTTGTATTGATTTATGTGATAAATTAATATAATAAATTGTTATTATAATTGATTAAATTGAATATTAAAATTTAATTAAATAAAGTGTGACCATAAGCTATGTTATAAAGGAGCTATTAAAATAAGTTAAAGGAAGTTAATTCAATTTTTGCCAAACAAGGCTTAATGCATATTAAGTTTTTAATTTAAATATATTTTACCAAACAAGGTATAAGGATTAATTGATTAATTTTTAAGGTAGTTAGCCAAACAAGCCTTATGGCTTTTGGTTTTCAAAAATCAGATAACTGATGTCAGTTAATTGGTATATTTATATTATATAATTAATACCTATATTATTATTATACGTTATATTGTTAGTACGTAAGTTAGAGTTAGATAGAAAGAACTCAGAAGAAGAAAAAGAAGATAAGAAGAAAGTTGCAGAGAAAAAGTTAGAGAGAATTGAGAGAAGTTTAGAGAATTTGAGAAAAGAATTGGGGAAAAGAAAGCTTGAATAGCCATCATCTTCTAAAACTAAGGTATCATCTTAACTCTTTTATTTTTCAAAAGTTATAGTTGTATTCTCTTCTAAAACTCTTTGTAAAAACTTTGTGAAGGTTGAATTATTGGTTGTATAAATTTTTTATATGATAAAATAATTGTCATAAAGTTGTTTTCATAAGTTTATATATGAGTATAGTAAATTAATTCATGTTATGTATGTATTTTGTGAAGGAATTTATATATTATAGTGAATTGGTTTGAAAATATATGAATATGACTTAGTTTAAAGTAAAATTGATGTTCAATTCTTTATATAATGTATAAATTGACTATGGATTGTGAAAATACATGAATAAACGAAAATAATGTATTTAGAACCAACTGTTTTGGTTGTCAAGCGAATTCACAGTGAAGAATTTCGCTATGAATGTCAAAAGAAGAGGAAATAAGAGAAATAGTGAAATTTAAAGGTTGTAATCTTGATGTTTATGTTATTTATGTGATTAGAAACATGTTAGAAGCATTTGTTTATGTTTCTGTAAACATATTACACCTTGGGTAGGTTGGTATGGTTGTTAAAAAGGAGTTTGTAGGCCTAATTTGGCTTTCTATAGTGTTCGAGATCATAATTCGCGAACTAGCAGGAGGGACCCCGGCGGGCTACCCTAGTGTAAAAACCCCCGCCTCGGCAGGGGGGGTGGTCTGTTTTGCCAAACTGTGAAGAAAAAAAAAACTGACCGGATATATTTTACTAAAATGAGCATAACTTTTTCATACGAACTTCGATTGATGCGATTCAAGATGATTCAGAACAAGGACGAATAGGCCTATAACTTTTATTCTTTAAGTTTTTCAATTTGATGTCGTTATTAAGGGCCAAAATGGCTATCTTGAGGACTATTGTGCATTTGGAGGCCATCAGAGGGCATCGGGATGCACGAATGCAAATGCAATCATTTGTGTATTAGTATAACCTAATGATAACATGTTGGACATGTAATAGGATGTTTTATTAAGTTGTTAATGTGTATATGGTGCAATGAGATGATTACTTATGTAGTTGTAATAAAGCTAAAAGGTGATGTTCATGAAAAGATGTGATGTTGTTTAAACTTAAACTTAGTTAGTAAGCTATACCAAAAGTGGGAAAGAAACTCATGAAGCTAATATTATTGTAACTAATGTGTATTGTCAATACATATGGTATGTGTAGGACATGTGGTGAACGTGAGTAGTGATTGTTTAACTTACGCACGAGGCAAGTTTCCTAAACCTTATTCTTATGTTGAGCAAGTTTTTCTTATCTTTAACTTGTTATTTAGCATGCAAGTTTATATATTCTGATATACTAATATTGAACAAGTTTTATCGTTCAATTTACAATTTGTTATGCATGCTTAGTACTCAATTCTAAATAAATTTGGCTTAATATTGTTCAAGTAAGGTATATTATAATTATTCAATGTTATGCTTTTAGATTTTTCCTAAAGTATAAATTTAGTATACAATGTTGATTCACTTATGATTTACTCCATAGCATAATGTGATTACCTTTTTATTCAACTAATCCTTAGTTGATGACCGTTGAATTCTAAATTACCTTGAAACGTATCCAAACCAAACTTACTTTGGTGCGGACTTGTATTCTAAATGCTGAGATGAACAACCCTATTATTAGGAGATAATTTACGCATAGCGTTGAAATGTTTGTGCACAATAAATTGTACAAAGAGCTGATCCCCCTAAATACGAGGAGTCCCTATAGTCTTATGACTGTTAAAGTTTAAGTTGAAAGATTACTTATAACTTTGTGAAAGTAGTATGCACACAAGCCAATCATGTTTGATAATAAAGCATATACTTTGTAACAATCTTATTCATTTATTAATAAAAAGTATTAATTTATCTACATGATGTTGTTTTATAATATGTGATAAACCTATAGTTTTAAGCAATGCTTTTAACATAATGATGATGATCATTCTAATGAGATCTAAATTCTTAGAAAGCTTAAAACTAAAATAATTCCCAATCGTTGGATTACTAAATTGGGTATTAGTAAATCCGGATAGATTGGTACATACGTTGTTTACTCATTGGATGAGGATGATTGATCTCATGATCATTTGTGTGGAGACACTAAAGCAAGTATATAGGTGCTTATTAGAGAATAAGTTCACTGAACGTGGCTCGCTAAAGAATACCTAATGGAGTTTTACTTGCCTGTCAATAAGAATTCCTGTAGTGATAGTAGTACAAGTGATCCTTGGACTTGAGATCATCATAGTATCTTGTGTATGATGAGTTATACTTTGACTTATTCTTTAAGACCCTTAGGGTATATCAAAGGGTATGCTTGGGTATAATAAGTTGTACATGGAGATCAGATAATGTATGATCAATAAAGAATCTACCACTTCTAGTAAAAGAAGAGAAATGTCCTATGTGATTCGATAAATGACAACCTAGTAGTCCTTGGCCAAGGCTGAATGAAATTAGAAAGGAGTTTCTAATTTGTATTATTTGGAGTTGTGCATTTAAGAGTCGAAATACATATAATTAAATAAAATAAGACTTGACAGTAATTCTATGTCTTATATTTAATTAGGACATTGTATGGTGGAAGGATTAAATTGTGCGGTAACTATTTACTCAAAGGTTCTTTTATGATTAATGTTAAAATCTATATTATCTGGAAAGTCGTTGATCGCTAGGGAGGCTTATCCCTATTATAGAATAAATATTATTTATTTAAATAAATTAATAATTTAATTTATTTATTTAAATAAGATTAGAATTGTTCTAATTGATTTATTCACAACCGGTTTAATATGAAAAACCCAAAGGGTCACACCATAAAAGGAAGAATAATTATTTAAGAAGTTAATGGCATAATCGTAATAATAAGTTAAGTATATTTAATTTAATCTATGGTGATAGAATAAATTAAATAGCATAATATTTATTATTTAATATTTTGGAAATATTAAATATAAATTAATAAGAGGAGTCCTATTATTATTATTACTATTATTATTATTTAATTCCTAAAAGAGTTTGGGAATTAATTAATAAAAGTACTCTCAAATATCCTAATAAGTTTAGGAGGTTAATTAATTAAAATAGTTTAATTAATTATTCTTAATAAGATTGGGAGCCTAATTAATTAAAGGAGTTTAATTAATTAAAATAAAATCTAATTCCTTAATTGTTAAGGAGGGTTGCCTACATCTATAAATAAGAGGAATCTTATTATGGGTGAAGAGTGACGTGATTCTAATTGTTGGAGAGTACGTTCTTCTCTATAGAGATAGAAAACTAGGGTTTAACCAACCACCCTTCTTGAATATTTCTTCTTCCTTGGTGGATCACCTCTACAGGCTAAACACTTGGGTGGCTAACGTTGATCAAAGGAAGGAACCAAACCCGGTGGATTCAAGTTGAACGTGAAAAAGATTGGAGGTGAACTTGTACCTGAGGAAGCTCGAATCTTCAAGGGTATGATTCTTGTTCTTCATATTTTCGTTTAATTAATAATTATGCATAAAGGATGATCCGGGTATATGGTTTGTAAAATTTTAAAACTCTAATTTTTCACGTTTCCGCTTACTTTGTGCAATTTGATTGCGTTCATGAATATTACAAACCTAACACTATGGACATAGTTCGTGGTCTTATGACCCTCAGATAAATAGTTTATGATTCTGATTATCATTGATAAAGTATTTTGTTCCGTTCTATTAAGCCTATTATTTGGCAATTGTTGTAAAGTTTTATTCATTGTCACTTCAAGTGAGCTTTGTTTGCTCACTCTTGCTTATATAACTATTACAGCTAAAGTTGAGAAGGTCGATGTACCTAGCATCAGTAAAGGGAAAGAAAAGATGAACAAGTATTGAAGACTTGTAATCATGTTAAAATTTTATTGTCAGACTTTGTTTTAATTATTGTAATGGAGTTATTTAATTTTCCGCATTTGAATGTTTATATTTAAAGGTTAGAGAACCTGGGAGATTTTTAATGTAATCCTTTAATGGGAAGGTTTATTATCCAATTTTATTATGATTGGGTAGTTAGATATGAATGTTTTTATCAAGTGAACACCAAATCTTGTGAGAATGAAGTACCCGAATTTGGGGGTGTCACAAATTGGTATCAAAGCTTAAGGTTTTGAACCTTAGGTGGGGAAAAGCCTTAGGAAGTAACCTTTGAAAAGATAGCGGTGATAAACTCTTATCGAGTTTAAGAGAAAAGTAATAAAACACTTATGTGCTTATGTGATTTCAAATTATGTGCTCGTGAGTGTCAAGTAGTAACAAGTAATAATTAAAACTTAAAAATTTTGTTGTCAGGATGACTAATATAGGAGAATCCAGTTAGGCAAGGGAGGAAGGACCTCAGATGTCTAGAGAGGAGGAGCCTCATGACATTCAGGTGGTTTGGGAACAACTACTGCCACGGGAGTCAGCTCCGCTGGTTACAGTGGTTAAGCAGGAGGGTGTATCTGATGAGGATGATGATGTGGAAACGGATGAGGAGGATCCCGTTGAGCTACCACAGTAGAATGAGGATGAGGAGGACGAGGAGGAAGAGAATATTCCACTAACCTCGATCGTTGCTCGTATGTACGATGAAGTCTGCGACCGCAATGTGGAACTTCAGGATACGATCGAGGAGTTGACAGAGATAGTAGCTAAACAACAGACCTCGATGGCACAGAAGGACGACGAGATCCAAGATCGAGAGGAACGTTTGAATAATGTCGAAGAGAAGCTGGTCCACACTGAAGAAGAGAATGAACAAATGACAGAGGAAATAGCAGAACTGAAGAACAAGCTGAAGGAAGAATCTACTAAGAGGGCAAGAGCCGAAGACGCGTATGAGCAATCTTATCAACGAGCCGGGATAGCAGAGAGAGACGCACAAGCAAAGAGGATGAAGATGGAAGAGATGAATAACGTATTCAACACCGTAATTAATCGAGCTCAAGATCGGGTCATGGGTTATCCGATTCAGTTCGAGACGCTGCCATCATACATATTAGATCACTGAACAATGTTCCGTATTATGGAGGAAGAGCGTCAAAAGGCTACGCAGTATCTTAGTAGGACATCGTAGTGAATATACTTGATATGCGAGTAATAATATGATAAATAATATGTAAACCCCAAGTGTTATGTAACCTATTGGATATGATGATGATGTTATTCTGGAACTTTAGTAGTTCAGAAAAGTAATGTAAATAGCAGTGATGCTATTGTTCTTATATTTTCAAAAAGATTATGAATGAATAAAAGTTATTATTTTATTTTATTCAAAGTGTTATCTGTTATGTGATGATTTCTTTTATGGGATGCAAGTTAAGTACAAATTTCTTAAAGGAGTTGAGAAATAATCTAATGAGTATATTTTAACAGAAAATGCCTCCAAGACGTCAACCACGACAGAGGACCCCTGAGGGATCTACCAATAATAACAATGCCGAAGCTAACCCCGTTCAACAGCTAGTGACTTTACTGACGGGTGCATTGCAGAATCAACCGCAAAATCAAGCTATAACTTTTAAGGATTTCAAGGCGGTTGGACCACCAAAATTCCGTGGGTCCATGAATCCAGTTGAGGCACAGACCTGGATCATGGAGATAGAGAAAGTTTTTGATGTTACTAGAGTAGGGGAGAATCAGAAGACTGCTTTTGCAACATTCATGTTGAAAGCAAAGACTAGTTATTGGTGGCAGGCCAACAAAACTCGAGGAGGACAAGGGGTTATGACTTGGGATAGGTTTAAGGAGATATTCTTCGAGACCTATTTCCCACAGAGTTTGAAGAATCAGTTAGAGGTGCAGTTTCTAGAACTGAAACATGGATCAATGACGGTATCGGAATATACCGCAAAATTTAACGAGTTGGCGAGGTTTGAGCCATATCAAGTCAACACAGATGAATGCAAGGCTATGAGGTTTGAGCAGGGAATAAAACCCTGGTTGTACAGTAGGGGCTCCCTATTCCAGTTGAAGACGTTCGTAGTAGTAATGGAGAAGGCTATTCTTGCTGAAGGTGGAGGCGAGGCAGTAACGAAATTTAAACAAGAACAGAAAAAGAAGAAGAATGAAGTGGAGGTTAAGAATGGTCGTGGTAGTGGTGGAAATGATAACAATAATCTGAAGAAAAAATGGAATGGAAATGTGGGTGCTAGAAATCAGCAGGGTAACCAGCAAAATAAGAAGTTCGAAGCATATGCTACATGCGGGAAGTTTCACAAGGGTGTATGTTTAATGGGAAAACGTGTATGCTTTAACTGTGGCTAGAAGGGTCACATCGCCCCAAATTGCAATCAACCCAAGAAGAACGTTTACTTCACGTGCGGGTCCAAGGATCACTTTGCTCGTGAGTGCCCTAAGAAGAAGGCTGGAGAGACAACATGAAGCAAGGGATGTAGCAGTGGAGGTACATGGGCCATTGCTGGGCCAACGGCATCAAACAAACCCACAGCCAGAACCTTCAACATGACTATGCAAGATGCTTTGCAATCAAAGGATGTTGTGTTAGGTATTATCCCAATCAATGATAATGATGCTTATGTATTATTTGATTCGGGTGCTACTTACTCATTTATATCTGATGAATTTGCTAAGAGGTTAGGATTGCCTAGTGAAGAATTAAATTTCCCTTTAAACATAGAAAATGCGAATAAGGAAGTAATTCCTATTAGGTTCGTATACAAGAATTGTAGGGTGAATATTAAGGGGAATACCATGATGGTAGATTTAATTCCGATTAGACTTGGAGAGTTTGATGTTATTTTGGGAATGGATTGGCTGTTCAATTATGGAGCGATAATTGATTGCCAAAAAAATGTGTAAACCTTATGACTCCGTCAAAGTTAGTTTTCTATGGTAGCAAATCGCCTAGACAAATGAGATGTTTGACGATTATGCAGGCCAAGAAGTTGTTGAGTCAAGGCTGTGTGGGTTATTTATCTTACATAATCGATACTCAGAAGAAAGGAGTGAAACTGGAACAGATACCAGTGGTCAGAAAATTCGTAGATGTGTTTTCAGAGGATTTGTCAGGACTTTTGCCTGAGCGAGAGATTGAGTTCGTGATCGACTTAGCGCGAGGAACGGCCCCGATATCGAAGGCCCTGTACAGAATGGGTCCGGTAGAGATGAAGGAACTGATGGTACAACTGCAAGAACTGTTAGATAATAAGTATATTCAGTCGAGTGTGTCACCATGGTGAGCGCCGGTGTTATTCGTGAAGAAGAAGGATGGGTCGATGAGTCTTTGCATTGATTATAGGGAATTAAACAAAATCACTATTAAGAATAAATATTTGTTGCCAAGAATAGATGACTTGTTTGATCAATTGAAGGGTGTTAAATACTTCTCAAAAATAGATTTGAGAAGTGGGTATCATCAATTGAAGGTAAGGAAGGAGGATATACCTTGAACGACATTCAGAACTCGGTATGGACATTACGAGTTTCTGGTGATGTCTTTTAGTTTGACCAATGCCCCTGCTGCATTCATGAATTTGATGAACAGGGTGTTTAAACCATTCTTAGACAAGTTTGTGGTGATATTTACCGACGACATTCTGGTTTACTCCAAATCTCAAAAAGAACACGTGGAACATTTATGTTTGACGTTGGAGACATTAAGAAAAGAAAAGTTGTACGCAAAATTCTCTAAGTGTGAATTTTGGCTAGATCGTGTACAATTTCTTAGGCATGTGATTGACAAAGATGGGATTTCAGTGGATCCATCAAAAGTTGAAGCCGTAATCAATTGGGAACAACCAAGAACACCTTTGGAGGTGAGGAGTTTCTTGGGGCTGGCCGGTTATTATAGATGATTTATTCAAGATTTTTCTAAGATAGCCACTCCGTTAACAAATTTGACAAGGAAGGCTGTAAAATTTGTTTGGACGGAGAAGTGTGAAGAAAGTTTCCAAGACTTGAAGAAGAAGATAAGTGTGGCACCTGTGTTGTCATTACCAGATAATACAGGAAACTTTGTGGTGTATAGTGATGCCTCACACAAAGGAGTGGGATGTGTCCTTATGCAGAACGATAAGGTTATTGCATATGCATCAAGGCAACTGAAGGATTATGAGAAAGGGTATTCGACTCATGATTTAGAGTTGGCTTCAGTAGTATTTGCTTTGAAGATATGGAGATATTATCTCTATGGAGAGAAATGTGAGATATATACAGACCGTAAGAGTATGAAGTATATTTTCACTCAGAAGGACTTGAACATGCGACAAAGAAGATGGATGGAATTGATAAAAGATTACGATTATGAGATCTTTTATCATCTAGGCAAAGCAAATGTGATTGCAGATGCCTTGAGTAGGAAGGGTCGTGAGAAGTTGATGTTGTTAACCAACCAGGAGGAGCTCATTTTAGCAATGGTAAGGTTGGAGCTGAAAATCAAATTTTCAAAAGAATCCGATGAAAAATTATACCAGATGGAAGCTAGTCCAACTTTGGTGGATAAAGTTAAGAATGCTCAACTACAAGATAAAGAATGTGGAAAGATCAAAGAAAAAGTGGTTGAGGGTAGTGACGTGAAATACAAGATCGATACCGAAGGACTACTAAGGTTTGAGGAAAGAATCTGGGTTCCGATAGTACTAGAGATTAAAGACAAAATCTTGACCGAAGTTCATAATTTAAGATACTCAATTCATCCAGGAAGTACGAAGATGTATCAAGATTTACGACGTCATTTTTGGTGGCCAAACATGAAAAGAGATGTTACAGAATGTGTCGCGAAATGTTTGACATGCCAAAGAGTCAATGCCGAGCATCAAAGACCAAGCGAATTACTTCAACCGTTAGAAATACCAGAATAGAAGTGGGAACACATCACAATGAATTTTGTGGTGGGTCTTCCAACTACTCAGAGAGGATGCGATGCGATTTGGGTGATAGTGGATAGACTGACAAAATCAGCACACTTTTTGCCAATAAAGATTAGGTTCAATCTTGATCAGTTGGCAAGGTTGTACGTTAAAGAGATCATTTCGAGATATGGAGTGCCAGTGTCAGATAGAGATCCGCGATTCACGTCAAACTTCTGGAAGAGAATACAAGAATGTATGGGAACATAGTTAAGAATGATTACGACTTATCATCTTCAAATAAATGGCCAAAGCGAATGAACAATTCAGACATTGGAAGATATGCTTAGGGCATGCATCATGGACTTCAAAAGGAGCTGGGATGAACATTTACCGTTGGTAGAATTTGCCTACAATAACAGTTACCACGCTAGCATCGGTATGCCGCCTTACAAAGCATTATAAGGCAGAAAGTACAGAACTCCACTGTGCTGGGATGAGGTCGGTGAACGCCAACTGTTAGGACCAAAAATGGTACAACAAACTACTGATGTTGTCAAACTCATCAGAACAAGATTGGTAGTTGCTCAAGACAGACAGAAGAAGTATGCTGATCAACACTAACAAGATCGTGCATTCGACGTAGGAAATTACGTGTTCTTAAAAGTTTCTCCTTGGAAGGGGAAAATTCATTTTGGTAAAAAGGGAAAGCTAAGCCCAAGGTTTATTGAACCCTTCGAAGTGCTGCGAAGAGTTGGAGAAGTAGCTTACGAGGTAGCTCTACCTCCAGAGTTGGAAAACGTTCACAATGTTTTTCATGTTTCGGTGTTACGACCGTATAAACCCGATTACAAGCACGTGATCGAGTACGAACCATTGCAGTTTGATAAAGACTTGTCTTATGAAGAGATTCCTATCCAGATACTTGACAGGAAAGAACAGGTGCTTAGGAATAAAGTAATACCTTCCGTGAAGGTGATATGGAGGAACCATAATGCTGAAGAAGCTACGTGGGAAATCGAAGATAAAATGATGAAAGATTACCCTGAGTTATTTGTTTAATCCGTGTCTTCAATTCTAGGGACAGAATCTTTGTAAGTAGGGAAGAATGCGACGAATGATTTGTGTGAATTGTGATTCTGGGGACAGAATCCTTGTAAGGAGGGAATGATGTAACAATTCAGAATTTTTAATTATAATTTTTAAATATTTATTGAATTATATAAATATTTAATGGATGTGTTTATTGTTGAATAAATATTTGTATTTGTTTAATTGGATTTGATTTGATTATTTATTTGATAAATAAATAATTTATGAGTTAAGAAAAATTGATTATCATAAGATAATATTTTAATTTAAATTAATAAATTAAGTTAGAGAGTTTATAATGATTAAATGAATTATTATAATGATATTTTAATTTGAATTTGTAATTAAAATGATGTGTTAGTTGATTAAATAAAATTATAATTATAAAGAAAATTATAATGATGTTGTATTGATTTATGTGATAAATTAATATAATAAATTGTTATTAGAATTGATTAAATTGAATATTAAAATTTAATTAAATAAAGTGTGACCATAAGCTATGTTATAAAGGAGCTATTAAAATAAGTTAAAGGAAGTTAATTCAGTTTTTGCCAAACAAGACTTAATGCATATTAAGTTTTTAATTTAAATATATTTTACCAAACAAGGTATAAGGATTAATTGATTAATTTTTAAGGTAGTTAGCCAAACAAGACTTACGGCTTTTGGTTTTCAAAAATAAGATAACTGATGTCAGTTAATTGGTATATTTATATTATATAATTAATACCTATATTATTATTATACGTTATATTGTTAGTACGTACGTTAGAGTTAGATAGAAAGAACTCAGAAGAAGAAAAAAAAGAGAAGAAGAAAGTTGCAGAGAAAAAGTTAGAGAGAATTGAGAGAAGTTTAGAGAATTTGAGAAAAGAATTGGGAAAAAGAAAGCTTGAATAACCATCATCTTCTAAAACTAAGGTATCATCTTAACTCTTTTATTTTTCAAAAGTTATAGTTGTATCCTCTTCTAAAACTCTTTGTAAAAACTTTGTGAAGGTTGAATTATTGGTTGTATATAGTTTTTATATGATAAATTGATTGTCATAAAATTGTTTTCATAAGTTTATATATGAGTATAGTAAATTAATTCATGTTATGTATGTATTTTGTGAAGGAATTTATATTACAATGAATTGGTATGAAAATATATGAATATGGCTTAGTTTATAGTAAAATTGATGTTTAATTCTTTGTATAATGTATAAATTAGTTATGGATTGTGAAAATACATGAAGAAACGAAAATAATGTAATTAGAACCAACTGTTTTGGTTGTAAAACGAATTCACAGTGAAGAATTTCGCTATGAATGTCAAAAGAAGAGGAAATAAGAGAAATAGTGAAATTTAAAGGTTGTAATCTTGATGCTTATGTTGTTTATATGATTAGAAACATGTTAGAAACATTAGTTTATGTTTCTGTAAGCATATTACACGTTGGGTAGGTTGGTATGGTTGTAAGAAAGGAGTTTTTAGGCCTAATTTGGCTTTCTATAGTGTTCAGGATCATAATTCGCGAACTAGCAGGAGGGAACCCCGCCCCGGCGGGCTACCCTAGTGTAAAAACCCCCGCCCCGGCGGGGGGGTGGTCTGTTTTGCCAAACTGCGAAGAAAAAAAAACTTGACCGGACATGTTTTACTAAAATGAGCACAACTTTTTTATACAAACTCCTCTTTATGCGATTCAAGATGATTCGGAACGAGAACGAATAAGCCTATAACTTTTATTCTTTAAGTTTTTCAATTTGATGTCGCTATTAAGGGTCAAAATGGCTATCTTTAGGACTACTGTGCATTTGGAGGCAATAGGAGGGCGTCAGGATGCACGAATGCAAATGCAATCCTTTGTGTATTGGTATAACCTAATGATAACATGTTGGACGTGTAATAGGATATTGTATCAAGTTGTTAATGTGTATATAGTGCAATGACATGATTAGTTATGTAGTTGTAATAAAGCTAAAAGGTGATGTTCATGAAAATATGTGATGTTGTTTAAACTTAAACTTAGTTAGTAAGTTATACTAAAAGTGGAAAAGAAACTCATGAAGCTAATATTATTGTAACTAATGTGTATTGTCAATACATATGGTATGTGTAGGACTTGTGGTGAACATGAGTAGTGATTGTTTAACCTACGCACGAGGCAAGTTTCCTAAACCTTATTCTTATGTTGAGTAAGTTTTTCTTGTCTTTAACTTGTTATTTAGCATGCAAGTTTATATATTCTGATATACTAATGTTGAACAAGTTTTATCATTCAATTTACTATTTATTATGCATGCTTAGTACTCAATTCTAAATAATCTTGGCTTAATATTGTTCAAGCAAGATATGTTATAATTAGTCAATGTTTATGCATTTAGATTATTCCTAAAGCATAACTTTAGTATACAATGTTGATTCACTTATGATTTACTCCATTGCATAATGTGATTACCTTTTTATTCAACTAATCCTTAGTTGATGACCGTTGAATTCCAAATTACCTTGAAACGTATCCAAACTAAACTTACTTTGGTACGGACTTGTATTCTAAAAGCTGAGATGAACAACCCTATTATTAGGGGATAATTTACGCATAGCGTTGAAATGCTTGTACACAATAGATTGTACGAAGGGTTGATACCCCTAAGTACGAGGAGTCCCTATAGTCTTATGACTGTTAAAGTTTAAGTTGAAAGATTACTTATAACTATGAACATAGTTCGTGGTCTTATGACCCTCAGATAAATATTTCATGATTCTGATTATCATTGATAAAGCATTTTGTTCTGTTCTATTGAGCCTATTATTTGGCAATTGTTGTAAAATTTTGTTCATTGTCATTTCAAGTGAGCTTTGTTTGCTCACTCTTGCTTATATAACTATTACAACTAAAGTTGAGAAGGTCGATGTACCTAGCACCAGTAAAGGGAAAGGAAAGATGAACAAGTATTGAAGACTTGTAATCATGTTAAAATTTTATTGTCAGACTTTGTTTTAATTATTGTAATGGAGTTATTTAATTTTTCGCATTTAAATGTTTGTATTTAAAGGTTAGAGAACCTGAGAGATTTTTATTAATGTAATCCTTTAATGAGAAGGTTTATTATTCAATTTTATTATGATTGGGTAGTTAGATATGAATGTTTTTATCAAGTGAACACCAAATCTTGTGAGAATGAAGTACCCGGATTTGGGGGTGTTACATATAATATACATAAACAAAATAAAATAAAATAAATAATTTAAAATAAAATAAAATAAAATAAATTAATATAAATAAAGTAACTTAACTTAACTTAAATAAATAATATAATATAATTCAAAATAAAATAATAAAAATAAATTAAATAATATAATATAATATAATATAATATAATAGAACTCAAAATAAATAAACAAAATTAAATTAATTAATTAAATTAACTTAAAATTAATACAATAATATAATATAATATAAATATATAAAATGAAATGAAATTAATTAATTAAAATGAATTAAAGTTATTACATAATTTAATTTAATTTAATTTAAATTAATTAATTAATTAATATAAATGAGATAAATTAGTTTAAAATTAATTAACATAAAATAAAGTATTATAATATAATATACTACCTGGTACTATGTAGCATTTACTTAGTTCCACACCTACATAAAGTAAAGTAAAAATAATATAATATATTCATATAATAGTTCTCATAAACTGAGTAACATTTATTTAGTTTATCATTGAAAAAATAAACTAAGTAGCATTTGATTAGTTTTTTACAATTACAATAAACTGAATATATACTTGTGCATGTAGTATAATTAATTTGGAGTTTAGAAACCCGTTTGACATTCACTCATTAGGAGTAGATGTCTAAAAGTCCCCAGGTTAGGACTGTTACGGGATGTTATGTCTCTCACTTAAGCTGGTGTCAATGGGTTGAATACGTTTTTTTTATGTTTTGAGGATTTTTTGGCTATTTTCTGTGACGCCCCCAGAATAGGAATACATCATCCATTCTGAGTCGTCAAATACATGGTACAAAATAACTACAATATCATTATTACAATTGTCATGCAAAATACGACGACATATATACTGTGAGTTTAAATACAAATATTGTCTTCTAGACAGTATTCAAACTCAAATGAGTCCTCATTACAATTATTGATACACTATTTTATAAAATAGTGAGAACTACTAAAACAACTATCTTGAACCATCACTCCATACCCCGGCTAGTTCCTGCTAAATTCTCACCTCCTGAGAAGAAAAATGGAACAAAAAGAAAAAGGGTGAGCTCAACTAGCCCAGTAAAGAATATTATGATTAAGATAATGAACAACAAATTATCGTTAGCCTTTAACAAATCAAATAAAATATAATGGACAACTAGTTTTAGATCAATATTCGCAGCGAAAATAACAATTCATTAGAAGAGTTAAGTAGATAATGAAATCTATTATCATCTATGAATTTAAAAGTCCATCATCAATATTTTATCCATATAACATCAATCAATATATATCTTGAATCAAATATTCATCTTTGCACTACAGGCCAAAGATATTCATCAATTGGTCATGTTCATCTCAACACCTATTCATCTTTGCACTATGGGTCAAAGATAATCATCAGGTAATCATTCATCTTTGCACTACAGGCCAAAGATATTCAGTTATATTACCATTTAGGACTGAGAATGATGAAAAATATCTTAAAAAACGAATCTAGTGAGATAAAAGGACAAAGATTAGGGATTCGTACTTTAGACAATCCAAGTTCAAAAATGCTCCATAATAACCATAGCGGAGTAAAATTCAAGAATGAAGATCAAAACATGGATACAATCAAAGATAGTAATCATAATAGACATCTTGGACAAAGAATAGAAAATTTTATTTTTCGGTGAATAGTGTCGTATACGTGAATAGTGCCATATACGTGAATAGTAACCCCAACACAAAAAGGTAGAAATTTTATAATAAAAATCAAACCAATATTTCGACATAATGATATTGAAAGAAATAATATTATATACGAAAAAAATAACATCATTTACCTCAAAAGAGTAGTACTTCCGGCTGAAATATCAGGTATAAGGCTGAAAAAAACTTATACTGAATAGCAACTCTCAAAATATCTAAATACTCACAAAAATACGCTCGATAATATAAAGAGAGAAAACTTATGATTCTGTGTGATTTTCAATTCTAACTAAGCACCCTATTTATAGTAAAATGCTTAGAACGCCAAAGCAGACTAAATTAATAACATAATATTTTTTTAAAAAAATTTCTACACACACCTCTTGGACCAAAATTCAGCCACCACCAGTGGGCCACACCAAAATTTAGATTTTCCACAACAACCAAAAGTGGGGCCCACTCATGTTTTTAATAAAAATATTTATTTTCAAAGCTTCAATAATTCATAATAAATAACTCTTTTATCTGAAAAATTTGAATCTCATGTTTATTCCATAGAAAATTTAATTCTCTACAACTTTGTAGAAGAAAATTTTTCAAATTCCAAACACAAAATGTCTGAAATCCACAAATGGATAATTTTTAATACACCCATTCTGACAAAATACTGATAAAGCACCTCAACATTAATTCCTTCACATAAAAATAAATATTTCCTTATCATATAAATCAATAATTAATTATTCACAAATTATATTATAGAATCACAATTATGACAACTAGGTCGTTTCCAGGAAAGAGGGAGCTTTCCGATAAAGATTTCTCCTTACTGGCGTACAATTAGGTGACCAAACCCCTTTCCTAGACAGAACTTTTTTAGACATTGTCAATAATGCTATCTAATAATATTATTCAAATAATATGAATTATTGATCTGATAATAGAAAATACTGAGCAGTGACAATTATTGAAACAACAATAATATAAAATATCAACGTAACAATTATTGAATCAATAAAATAAAATATTGAACAGTAATTACTGTAACAATTATTGAGTAGTGTCTTCTTACGTAAGGATCAATAATTTAAAAATACTGTGCAATATCGTGTGTTACTGTGCAACCATGCGTATTACTGTACTTTAACCACCGACCGGTATTCTAACAGTGTTAATGGTAACAACTACGTCGTTATTTGTAAAAATTCAAACTTGTCATTTTCTTCATCCAACCATTTTTTGTTATGGGGCTCACAAATAGCTGCACCATTGTATGAATATTCCCCGACGGTAAGAATATTCCACGACCAAACGAATATTCCCGACAACAATGAATATTTTATAACCACTTGCTTATTCTGCAAAATTTGCACATTTCACCCATAACCAAAGCATTATATCAAATTAACACCTTATTATTTAAAATAATAATTAGAGAAAATTTGATTTTATTTATAAAAAGTTGGGGCTTACATTTTCTCTACATATTCTTCGAGTCCATATTTATATTAAGTTATCTTAGTCTACTTCGTGTACTTGAAGACCATAAGGTGGTGCTGTTGAAATTTTCTTAAAACAGAAAGAAACATGTTCAATGTGTTGGTTTGCAAGGTATGTTCAAAGTAATTTGCTGAGTTAGTTGGGGTTCATTCTGTTATTGGAATATGAAATTGGATTGTTTTGTATTTAGGGATTATTTTTTATTTAGGTCTGAAATTGGGATTGAATTACTTATTATGTAATTACGGATTATTTGAGCTCACCCTTTTCGTTTTTGTTCTATTGTTCTTTTCAGAAAATGAAAGTGTAGCTGAGACTAGTCGAGGAATGGAGTAATAGTCCGAGATAGTTACTGTAGTAGTACTCATTATGTTGTAAAATAGTGTGACAATAATTGTAATGAGCACTTAATTTGAGTGCGGATATTGTCGTATTATATACGCTACAATATTTATATTAAAAACTCACAGTTTATGTGTTGTCGTATTTTGTATGATATGTTAATAGTAGTAAGTAGTAAAATTTGTATTTGAATTTTGTAGTATGTATTCGGCGACTCAAAACGGGTTGTGTAGACCTATTTTGGGAGCGTCACATAGAGAATCATTAGGACAACAAAAGTTAGATATACTAATTGTGACGCCCCCAAAATAGGTCTACACAACCCATTTTGAGTCGCCAAATACATAGTACAGAATTCAAATACAAACTTCCTATATACAACTATTAACTGTCGTGTAAAATACGACAAAACATAAATTGTAAGTTTCAATACAAATATTGTCTCGTAGACAATATTCAAACTCAAATAAAGTCGTCATTACAATTATTGTCATACTATTTTATAGAATTGTGAGGACTATTATAGTAACCATCTTGGACCATAAATCCATTCCTTGACTAGTCCCAGCTATATTCTCATTTTCTGAAGAGAATAATAAAAGAAAAGGGTTAGCTCAACTAGCCTAGTAAAGAATATTATGACTAAGATAATGTAGAACAAATTATCTTTAGTCCTCAACTGGAAAAAATCTGATAGAATACAATAGACAACAAATTTTAGATCAACAACTGCAACGGAAATAACAATTCATTAGAAGAGTCAAGTAGAGCATGATGTCTACTATCTTTTATGATTTAAAAGTCCATCATCAATATTTTATCACTGTCTCACCAATCAATAGTTATTTTCAATCAATGAATTATCTATGCACTACGGGCCAAAGATAATTGTTTGTATCATCAGTGGTCATGATCATGCCAAACACCTGTCCATCTATGCACTAAGGGCCAAAGAGTACTTTCACCACAAACCATTACCTGTAACATTAAAGGTCTTGATTATACCAATACATAATTCTTGGTTATAATCATACCAATCAACAGTTTATCTTTGTACTAAGGGCTAAAGATGACTTTCACTACAATATAAGCATGAGGATAATGATAATGATATAAAGAGTGAATCAAGTGAGATCAAGGATAAATATTAGAGATTTATAATTTAATTTATCCATAGTTCAAGTATGTCCAAATTGTCAACATGATCTCTAATTGTGGAGTAAAACTCAAGAATAATATTTAAGATTCATATTTCAAAAATAATTTGAACAAGAAAAGAAAATTAAATTCTATCGTGAATAGTGCTCCGGTGTAAATAGTATCCTGGATGAATAGTACTCCGTATAAATAGTACCCCGGATGAATAACCAAGATTCTAGTGAAATGATATTAGATAAAGCGCAAACCTCAAGGAATTTTTAATCATTTCAAGAATTACAGAAGCAATATTTACCATAGTAAGTTTAAATTTAGGAATATAAAATGAAATATTATCACTTACATAATATGGAGTATAAAAAAATATACGAAACTGCAAATGGATCTTCACCCGTCATGCGGTAATCCGCGTAGATAGATCATTTTCACAACTTAATAAAGAATGAATACGAAGACTTATTCACCAGGCATACGGTAATCAGCGTAAATAGGTTATTCCCATAATTTAATAAGGAATAGAATGACAACCCTTATGAGTATGTGTTGGTCAGAAAATCGATCATTAAACACGCACAAGTATACGCGGTCTAACAAGTAATACAGTGATAAGGAGAGTGTTGTACCCACGAGGAACTATGACTAATATTTACCAAATACTGACTGTTTATCGCTAAAGTCTTATTCGAACAGCAATAAATGGAAGTGTGATTAATCTAATTATACTACTTAACAAAGCAAGTAAATGGATAACGAATAGAAATCTAAGGAATTACAAGTTAAGGTCACAACTTTACCCCCACGCAGGCATTCTGTCGAACACCTGGCATGTTATGTTTCATCAAACTAGCTACCCTTTCTCTCTTTGGTCTTAATGGTCACGATAATTTGTCGATCGAGAACGCACAGGTGCTAATGCACCTCTGTCGAGGTATGCACAAACATATCCTCTCCAGATCCACCCTAAAGGGAATAGAACAGAAAAGAACTTCCAAGCTAGATGCAATCCTACATATGTCTATGCGAATTAATCATAACAAGGATTTAATCATAAGTTCTCATTGAGGTCGCACGTGGCGCACAGAGATATGTATATTCTACGCACAACTTATGCAGTTTAAACCCACAATCACATGCCAATATATTTAGGTGTAAATCTATAATTCTTCTGTCAATATCATGCAGATTACCAAAATCATCACTAATGTCTTAGCGAGAATCATAAAGCACAAATATATTAACCCAAATCATATGGTGCCAACCAAAGAGATACAGACAGTCAATTTAAATAACAAAGGGATCCATTATAACCTTAGATCCAATATTCAGTTCATAGTTAATAAACCAAATACAAGAAGCAAATAAGACAACATTTATAGATTACAAAATTAGAGAGGATAAATGAATAGAAGAAACTTTGCCAAAGCCCTTTCAATCTCCATGCAATTCGCTCCTTTCAAGCTTTCCAATCCGTGTCGCTCGTTGCTCTTATGCTCCAAAGAAATAACAAACTTCTCCCTAAAGTATACCTAATCTATATTTACAGACATCCACTAAGAACTGGAGAGAGAAAATACAAAAGAAAAGTAAATTAAGCTAAGCTATCCTATTCTAAGGTCTGCATCCTGAGAGATGCAGAGCTGCCCTCGTTCTATATGCCTTCCTCCTTTCAACTAGGTCAAAATCACTTGGCCTCTTCCTGGGCACCAGAGGTGGCCCCGCGGTGCGGGTCACTAAGCTGCAGTTGGCACTGCAGCGCCACTTTAATATGAAGGACACGGAGCTCCATAGAAGCCTCAATGGCGCCGGGGCGCGAGGGTGATGTCAGCAAGAACAGGAAGGTGGCACTGCGGCGCGAGCATAAGCCTTGGCTTTGCCACCGCGGTGCGGGCATATGTAATTTGGCCATTTTGTCCCTGAAAGCATGGAAAACACCTGTAATGCTATGCAATTCATCGATTAAGCACAATAACACTATAATCATATAAAACTATATAAAATCTACGAGAACATGCAACTATTTAAGTCATAAAATATCCGATTCGCGGGTATAAATCCCACTCATTAGTATGAAGAAAATAACATCATTTACCTTAATAAAAGACTAGATACTGCAATAATGTAGTAGCATAACTTTGTGTTAGTGGCGTGTGTGCTTGCTTCTCGAATACTCTTCTTCTTTCTCTTTTATTCTCTCTATATATTTTTCTATTGTGAGTCTTAGTGAATTGGTGAGAAAGAATGAAGAAATGAACTTCTATTTATAGAAGAATTCTAGCTTAGCCCTTGCAATGTGAAGAGGCAAGTGGCTTGATGCCTGTAATGTGAAAAGGTAAATGGTTTGACGCCTATAATGTGAAAAGGTAAGTGGTTTGACGCCTGGTAAAGGCAAGTACTATTGACGAAAGTGACACTTAGATGATGACCTATGGGTCCCATAGAATAAGCCAAAATTTCAAAATGCCACATATCACCATTATTTCCTTTGAGTGTCATCAACTTCTTACTAATGGTTATGCTACGCATCACATAATTAATTAACACCTTTTATAATATTATAACTCACAATATTGACAACCAAATCGTTCTCAAGAAAGAGGGGACTTTCCAATAAAAATTTCTCCTTACTGGCGCGTAATTAAATAACATAACCCCTTTCCGATAATATAAGTAATTGTGTCGTGTTAATTATTGATTTAATAGTATAAAATATTGTGTAGATGTTAGTGTAACAATTATTGAACCAATAATATGAGATACTATGCAGCAACTACTGTGGCAATTATTGAATAAAATACTGAGTGACTTCTTACGTAAGAATCAATAATCAGAGATACTGTTCAATACCATGTGATACTGTGCAACAAAGCGTATTATTGTACTTTTATAACAGGGTATTTCAATAGTTTAACGGTAAAAGTTTTGCTGTTATTTTTATAAAAATGTTATTTTTGTCGCTTTCTATATCTGACAGTTATTCCGTTGTGAGGTCCACCAATGATTGCACCGTCGTACGAATATTTACCGACAAAAAGATTATTCCCGACCAAACAAATATTTTATGACAACTTGCTTACTTTGTAAAATTTGCACATATCATCCATAACTATAGCATTTATTAAATTATCACCTTACTATTTAGAAGAAAATATATAAAAAATCAAATCTTATTCATAAAAAGTTAGGGTCTTACAGTAATAGAAATGGAGGATTCTAAGTTGATGTAAAATAAAAATATACTTATTCTTGGGTTTCATTGAAGCTAAACTAATATGCTACTTCAAGACCCAACAATCTCACCATCATCTAACAATCTAAAACCCGAAAAAGATAATTAATAAACTATAATAGTTTTTAGTGAACAAATAAGTTTCAAGAAGTAACAGAAATTAAAACTTACTGTTTTGAAGATAAGGGACATATTAAGTGGAGGAGAGATGCATCTTGATGTCATCTAGGGTTTCGCACTAGCACAAATTGTTGTACTTTGAATTTTAAAATTTCCCAATATGAACTTGGGGTAGAACTAAGATGCGAATAAATAATAAAAATTTCCTACATGCCTTATTATGAATTGCAGCCCCCATAAAAATAAAAATACATGATACTCTTATCATTTAAAGAGCTAAAAACAAGTCAGATCGTAGAAGAAAAATAAAAAATAAAGCAGCGAAAACAATATAAATGTAAACAGAGGTCATCATCGAGAACATAAAAAGAGATAAAGCGAAGAAGTGAGTTATAAATAAGAAAAATAGAAAAGTGCAGACCACTGATTCGATCAAGGAAATAGGAACCAGGAGAAAATGATGGTGGTGATGAAAAAAGAATGGATATGGTGTCATCGGCCAATGAATGGATATCATGGATTGGATAGCTTGAGATAAAGACCGATGCCGCTCGACTAGAACGCCATGACAAAGAAGAAGAGAGCACTCTCCCTAAAACTTTTAGCATCTTCTGTCTTACTCTTTATACTGAATATCTTTGTCTTATTTTATTCTAGTCTTATCTCTCATCGAGTTAACTTTGATATCTTCTTCCAAATGTTTCCCAAAGTCTCCTATCTTTCTTTTAATTTTCTTTACCTGGTCTGGTGTCTTTTTTGGTTCTTCGTATTTCTAATTGCACTTGTCATGCCCCCAAAATAGGTCCACACAACCCATTTTGAGTCGTCAAATACATATAACAGAATTCAAATATAATTTTCCTATTTATAACTAACTGTTGAGAAAAATACGACCACATATATTGTGAGTTTTAATATAAATATTTTCCGTAGACAATATCCACACTCAAATAAAGTCCTCATTACAATTATTGTCACACTATTTTATTGAATAGTGATGATTTCTATAGTAACCATCTTGAACCATCACTACATTCTCTGACTAGTCCCAGCTATATTCTCATTTTCGAAAGAGAACAATGAAAGAAAAGGGTGAGCTCAACCAGCCTAGTAAATAATATTATGACTAAGATAATAAAGAATAAATTATTTTTAGTCCTCAACAGTAAAAAATCTGATAGAATACAATAGACAACAAGTTTTAGATCAACAACTACATCGAAAATAGCAATCCATTAGAAGAGTCAAGTAGAGCATGATGTCTACTATCTTCTATGATTTAAAAGTCTATCATCAGTGTTTTATCCCTGTAACACCAATCAATAATTATTTCAAATCAACGAATTATCTATGCACTACGGGCCAAAGATATTTATTTATATCACAGTGGTCATGATCATGCCAAACATCTGTCTATCCATGCACTACGGGCCAAACAGGACTTTCACCACAAATCTTTATTTGTAACATTAAAGGTCATGATTATACCAATACACAATTCCTGGTCATAATCATACCAATCAACAGTCCATCTTTGTACTACGGGCCAAAGATGACTTTCACCACAATATAAGCATGAGGATGATGACAATGATATAAAGAATGAATCAAGTTAGATCAATGATAAATATTAGAGATTTATAATTTAATTTATCCAGAGTTTAAGAATGTATCATCAACATGATCACCAATTATGGAGTAAAATTCAAGAATGATATTTAAGAATCAAATTTCAAAGATAATTTGGACAAAGAAAAGAAACTAAATTTCATCATGAATAATACTTCGGCATGAATAGTACCCCAAATGAATAGATTAAAATTTAATAAGAAAGTTCAGACCAATATTCCAGTGAAATGATATTAGATAAAGCACAAACTATTAAGGATATTCTATTAATTTTAGAGATTTTCACCATTTAATAATAAGGTTAAGGAAACAAACAATAATTTCGTACCATAAATAGAGAAATATGAAAGAAAACAATATCCATTAACGAGTACAAAAGAAATGATATTCCATGCGAGTATGAAAAAAATATAAAAACTGCAAATAGATTTTCACCCGTCATGTGATAATCCGCGTAGACAAATCATTTCCACAACTTAATAAAGAATGAATACGAAGGGTTATTCACCAGGCATACGGTAATCTGCGTAGACATGTTATTCCCACAAATTAATAACGAATAGAATGACAACCCTTATGAAGCAATAAATGATATCCCTTATGAGTATGGAGAAAATAACATCATTTACCTTAGTTGGAGACTAAATCTGATTGGTATAACTATAAAACCCCAATTTTTTATGAATAAAGATTTAATTTTCTCTAAATATTATTCTAAATAGTAAGGTGATAATTTAATAAATGCTATAGTTATGGGTGATATGTACAAATTTTACAAAGTAAACAAGTTGTCATAAAATATTTATTTTTTCAGAGAATATTTTTTTTGTCGGGAAATATTCGTACGACGACACAATCATTGGTGGGCCCCATAACCGAATAATTGTCGGATGAAGAAAACGACAAAAACTAAGTTTTCTAAAAATTGACGGTGGAATTTTTACCGTTAAACTGTTGAAATACTTGGTGATAAAAGTACAGTAATATGCGTTGTTCCACAGTGGTAAACGGTATTGCACAGTAGCACACAGTATTGCACAGTATCTCTGATTATTGATTCTTACGTAAGAAGTCACTCATTATTTCATTCAATAATTGCCACAGTAGTTGCTGCATATTTTCTCATATTATTGATTCAATAATTGTTACAGTAACATCTGTACAATAGTTTATATTATTAAATCAATAATTGACACGACATAATTACTCATATTATTATTAGCATTATTGACAATATCTAGAAAATTCTGTCGAAAAAAGGGATTAGGTTATTTAATTGAGCGCCAGTAAGGAGAAATCTTTATCACAAAGGCCCCTTTTTCCTGGGAACGATCTGGTTATCAATATTGTGAGTTATAATATTAATGATGAATAATTATTGAAAGATTAAAAATGTGTTGATTGAAGATAATTGAATTGTAGTAAATATTTATTCAATTTTTGATATAAATAGAGGGGTTTGTCATGAGACATTTGTTATAAGTTTGACTTATTTTATAGGACCCATAGGTCATCATCTAAAAGTCATTTTCGCTAATAGTACTTGCCTTTTCACATTATAGGCGTCAAACCACTTGCATTTTCACATTACAGGCATCAAACCACTTGCCTTTTCACATTACTAGGCGTTAAGCCACTTGCCTTTTCACATTGCACGGGACAAGCTAGAATTTGTGACGCCCCCAAATAGATCCACACAACCCATTTTGAGTCATCAAATACATGGTATAGAAATCAAATACAACTTTATTTATACAACTATTAACTTTCGTGAAAAATACGACAAAATATAAGCTGTGAGTTTTAATACAAATATTGTCTCGTAGACAATATCCAAACTCAAATAAAGTCCTCATTACAATTATTATCACACTATTTTATAGTATAGTGAGGACTACTGTAGCAACCATCTTGGACCATCACTCCATTCCCTGACTAGTCCCAGCTATATTCTCATTTCCTGAAGAGAACAATAAAAGAAAAGGGTCAACTCAACTAGCCCAGTAAAGAATATTATGACTAAGATAATGTAGAACAAATTATCCTTAGTCCTCAACAGAAAAAAAATCTGATAGAATACAATAGACAACATGTTTTAAATCAACAACTGCAGCGGAATAAGCAATCCATTATAAGAGTCAAGTAGAGCGTAAAGTCTACTATCTTCTATGATTTAAAAATTCATCATTAATATTTTATCCCTATAACAACAATCAATAAATATTTCACATCAACGAATTATCCATGCACTACGGGCCAAAGATATTCATTAATATCACCAGTGGTCATGATTATGCCAAACAACTGTCCATCTATGCACTACGGGCTAAAGAGGACTTTCACCACATCATTTGTCTGTAACATTACAAGTTATTATTATACCAATACATAATTTCTAGTCATAATCATACCAATCAACAGTCCATCTATACACTACGGGCCAAATATGACTTTCACCATAATATAAGCATGAGGATGATGACAATGATATAAGGAATCAATCAAGTGAGATCAAGGATAAATATTAGAGATTTATAATTCAATTTATCCAGAGTTCAAGAATGTCCAAATTGTCAACATGATAATTAATTGTAGAGTAAAATTCAAGAATGATATGCATGTACCAAAAATAATTTGAACAAAAAAGAAATCAATTTTGTTGTGAATATTACCGTATGAATAGTACCGTATGAATAGTACCCATGAATAGTATCGTATAAATAGTACCCATGGATAGTAACCCGACATTAAAATATTAAAATTTAACAAGAAAGTTCGGACCAATATTCTAGTGAAACGATACTAGATGAAGCGCAAAACTCAAGGATATTCTACTAATTTCAGGGATTATAGAAGCAATACTTATGAAAATAAATATAGATTTAGGAATATGAAACGAAATAATATTACTTACATACTATAGAGTATGAAAGAAAATAATATTTCTTACGAATATTGGACAAAAATAATATCCCTTACGAATATTGAACGAAAATAATATTCCTTACAAATATTGAACGAAAATAATATTCTTTACGAATACGAAAAATAATATCTCTTACGAATATGAAATAAATATTATCCCTTACCTTAGTAGGAGACTAATTCTGACTGGTATAGCGGAGATATTCTTGAGAAAATCTTTCACTATTAGCAACACTCAAAGTATACTTATACTAGAAAGAAATACACATAATATTATAGAAGAAGAATTCTCTGATTCTGGTGTGATTTTCATTTTTTAACTAAGCATCCTATTTATGGTAGAATGGCAGGGCACTATTTAAAATTTTCACGGGTAAACAATAAAGAAAATCACAGACGAATTTGAATTTCACTGGCGAAATTCGGCGGATTTCTGATTTTTACTATTAATCACTGTGCAATAAAATAATCTAATAAAAAAACTTTATATAATATATTCTATTTATAATCTAATAAAACAAATAACTTTATATATAATATAAAAAGTATTTTGTTTTATATAAAAAGTTTTCTGTTTTATTACTATTATAATAATAATAAAATAAAACTGAGATAACTTTCTACCGGCGATTTTGAAAAATGAGTAAGTGGGGGTCCATGTAATAATCCAAACTTATAACAAATAATTCATAATAACCCCTCTATATTTATATCAAAAATTGAATAAATATTTACCACAAATCACTTATCTTTAATCAACACATTTTTAAATCTTTCAACAATTATCCATCATTAATATTATAACTCACAATATTGACAACCAGATCATTCTCAGGAAAGAGGGGGCTTTTCGATAAGGATTTTTTCTCATTGACACGTAATTAAATAACCTAACCCCTTTTCTCGACAGAACTTTCTACACATTGTCAATAATACAAATAATAATATGAATAACTGTGTCGTCTCAATTATTGATTTAATAATATAAAATATTATGCAGATGATATTGTTACAATAATTAAATCAATAAGATGAGATACTATGCAGCAACTACTGTTGCAATAATTGAATAAAACTGAGTGACGTAAGCATCAATAATTAGAGATATTGTACAATACCGTGTACTACTGTGCAACCACGCGTATTACTGTACTTTTATCACTGGTTATTTTAATAATTTAACGGTAAAAGCCTTGCCATTATTTTATGAAAAGGTTAATTCTATCGCTTTCTATATCTGATAGTCATTCTGTTGAGGAGTCCACCAATGATTATGACGTCGTATGAATATTTCCCGACCAAACAAATATTTTATGACAACTTGTTTACTTTGAAAAATTTGCACATATCATCTATAACTATAGCATTATATCAAATCATATCTTATTATTCAAAATAATATTTAAAGAAAAGAAAATCAAATCTTTATTCATAAAAAGTTGGGGTCTTACAGAATTATTCTATAAATAGAAGTTCATTTCTTCCTCATCATCACCAATTCACTAAAGCTATAGAGAGAGAAACTATAGAGAGAGAAAAAGAGAGAAAGAAGAAGAGTATTCGAGAAGAAAGCACACAACAACAACACAAAGTTCTGCTACTACACTAGTACAATATCTAGTCTTTTATTAAGGTAAATAATTTTATTTTCTTCATACTCATAAGGGTTGTCATTCTATTCCTTATTAAACTGTGGGAATAACCTTTCTACGTAGATTACTGCATGTCTGGTGAATAACCATTCGTATTCATTTTTATTAAGTTGTGGAAATGATCTGTCTACGCGAATTATCGCATGACGGGTGAAAATTTATTTACAGTTTCTTATATTCTTTTATACTCCATATTATGTAAGTTATATTATTTTATTTCATATTCCTAAATCTGAACTTAATATTGTAAGTATTGCTTCTATAATTCTTGAAATGATCATTTATGTGGAGACACTAAAGCAAGTATGTAGGTGCTTATTAGAGAATAAGTTCACTAAACGTGACTCGCTAAGGAATATCTAATGGAATTTTACTTGCTTGTCAATAGGAATTCATGTAGTGATAGTAGTACAGTTAATCTTTGGACTTAAGATCATTATAGTATCTTGTGTATGATGAGTTATACTTTGACTTATTCCTTAAGACCCTTAGGGTATATCAAAGGGTATGCTTGGGTATAATACGTTGTACATAGAGATAATGTATTATCAATAAAGAATCTACCACTTCTAGTAAAAAAAGAGAAATATCCTATGCGATTCGATAAATGACAACACAGTAGAACTTGGCCAAGGCAGAATGAAATTAGAAAGGAGTTTCTAATTTACATTATTTGGAGTTGTGCATTTAAGAGTTGAAATACATATAATTAAAAAAAAGACTTGACAGTAATTCCATGTCTTATATTTAATTGGGACATTGTATGGTGGAATGATTGAATTGTATGGTAACTATTTACTCAAAGGTTATTTTATGATTAATGTTGAAATTTATATTATCTGAAAAGTCGTTAATCGCTAGGGAGGTTTATCCCTATTGTAGAATAAATATTATTTATTTAAATAAATTAATAGTTTAATTTATTTATTTAAATAAGATTAGAATTGTTCTAATCGATTTATTCACAGCCGGTTTAATATGGAGAACCTAAAGGGTCACACCATAAAAGGAAGAATAATTATTTAAGAAGTTAATGGCATAATCGTAATAATAAGTTAAGTATATTTAATTTAATCTATGGTGATAGAATATATTAAATAGCTTAATATTTATTATTTAATATTTTGAAAATATTAAATATAAACTAATAAGAGGAGTCTTATTATTATTATTACTATTACTATTATTTAATTCCTCAAGGAGTTTGAGAATTAATTAATAAAAGTACTCTCATATATCCTAATAAGATTATGAGGCTAATTAATTAAAAGAGTTTAATTAACTATTCCTAATAAGATTAGGAGCCTAATTAATTAAAAGAATTTAATTAATTAAAATAAAACATAATTCCTTAATTGTTAAGGAGAGTTGCCTACATCTATAAATAAGAGAAGTCTTATTATGGGTGAGAGTGGTTAACACTTTCATAAAACACGTGAATACGTAATTTCAATAGTTGGGAGAGTACACCATTTTCTATGAGAGATAGAAAAACTAGAGTTTTGCCAAATACATATCTTCTTGAATCTTTCTTCTTCCTTGGTGAATCACCTCTAGAGGTCAAACACTTGGGTGACTAACATTAATCAAAAGAAGGAACCAAACCCGGTGGATTCAAGTTGAATGCGAAAGGATTTGAAGGTGAACTTGTACCTGAGGAAGCTCGAATCTTCAGGGGTATAATTTTTGTTCTTTATCTTTTTATTTAATTAATAATTATGCATAAAGGATGATCCGGATATATGGTTTGAAAAATTTTAAAACTCTATTTTTCCATGCTTTCGCTTAATTTGTGCAATTTGATTGCGTTCATGAATATTACAAACCTAACAATGGCATCAGAGCCAAACCTTTATGCGAATTATTAATTGTTGAAATTTGATATGTATGTTGATATGTGATTAGAATAATTTAATTGGGCATAATTTTGTTGTATAAAATTTATTTTTTTTAAAAATCGCGAATCCCGATTTTTCTTGGTATCAAATAACCATACGCTTTTACGCTGTGTCCTTTGGTATGCCATTTATTATAATATGGTTATCATATAATATTATTATTGTAGGGTTTCGACAAAAATACACAGCGGAAATAGAATAAATATAAAGTAATTTCGAAACCCTAAACAGGATCCATGCAAAAATCAATTAACTCAGTGGTTAGAAATTATACCGATTATAAAAATTAAATTGATGCGCTCGAATCTCCAACGCAATCCAAATGAATCGCGCCTCTACGGTATCCACACGAACGCTCCGCGAATCGTCCTACAATCTGCAGAAGAAGGAACTGCGGTACTAGCCACCAAGGATGAGGATTTTAGAACTGTTTCTCTCTAGTCTCTATCTGAGAGTGGCTAGGGTTTTTGGTTTTTGAATAATACCCTAAGTGGCTACTATATATCATATATATAGTAATTAAAAGGTATTAATCAAAACCTAATTTCATAAAATCCGAATTTTTATATATATCTTAATTAAGTCTTACTTAATTAATATACATATATACAAATTATCCTTTTAATTTAAATTCGTAATTTAAATACTATTAATCATATTAATATATTTAAATCCTTAAAATTTAAATTAATTCCCTTTTAAATTACATTCTATGTGTGTGGCCCTATAGGTTATTATTACGTTGACAATAATTTTAAAATCATATTATAAAGTTATAAACGGTGAGCGGCATCTAGTAATGCATCACTGCTACCCAAGTAATAATAAGATCGATGATTCGATGCAACCTTTTTGTGACCAATGTTTCAATGTAATTTAATCATTTTAACCTTAATATGTCATACTCTTCATAATTTAATCTGAGTTTTTCCTGATCAATGAGTAGACTATATGAAACAAATCACTATTTGAGCATGGCCATGCATTTCATAGTCTTACTCAATCAAGAGGCCTATATATATCACCCCTAATATATAGGATAGTTAAATTCTATCTAGATTACTCATATTCCTCACACGATTCATGATGTATCCAATAATCACCTTTATAGTCCACCCTATTAAAGGTGACATTTGATGATATCAAAGTACATAAATTCTCGTGTAGTAATATAGTGATTTCAGGTCGGAGGACCATTACATCATTGTCACTATGAGAATTACTAATGACACTTTGCATAATGCTCTATATAGAATTCTCATGGTGGGTCTGTCCAGTACATCGTTCTCTAACATATACCTATGCATTGACTTAATATCTCATATATTTATGACCAATGAGATTTGGTTATCAGTCAATCCACATACTAGTCTTAATGCATCATTGTTGTCCCATCAACAATGATACTCGACTAGGGACATTTAAGAACAATGATACTAATTATAATTATATAATCTCATGTTCAAGTCACATACTTGAAACTATATAATTTGTATCATTATTTTAAGAATTTTTATTATGTTAACATTTATATAACGCAGTAAATAAAACCATAATAAAATCATTCATTTATTCAATCAAACATAATATCAAAACGTTAAGCAATTATATCAAATAATTGGCCTCTAGGGCATAAACTCTAATAATTATATGTATTAAATTGTCGTATATATATATATATATATATATATATATATATATATATATATATATATATATATATATATATATTCTTAATAATTTTATTATTAAAATAAAAATTTATTTCAATCTTAAAATTAAATTTCATGCTAACTAATTAGAGTTGGAATTGGATTCCATGATAATTAATTAGAGTTGAAATTTGATTACATGTTTTCTTAAATTAAGGAGTTTTTTTAGATATGGAATAAGATTCCATATTTTTCAAAATAAAGGAGTTTATTTGTGAATAGGAAAGAGAATCCGTGTTTCCTTAAAGAAAAGAGTTTATTTAGATATGGAATAAGATTTCATATTATTCAAAATAAAGGAGTTTATTTGTGAATAGGAAAGAGAATTCATGTTTCCTAAAATAAAGTGTTTATTTAGATATGTAATAAGATTTCATATTATCCAAAATAAAATAGTTTATTTTGACTTGGAATTGGATTCCATAATTAATTAAAATAAATGAGTTTATTTTGATTAAAGAATTTGATTAAAATAAAATAGTTTATTTTATTCAAAATTGGATAAATTAAAATAAAATAGGTTTATTTTGATTCAAAATTAAATTTTATGCTAACTAATTTTGCCCAATAAATGATATCAATATATATATTGAATGTTTATTATTCATGAGATAAATGTTATTTATTGATGCATATGATAATATGTATGATAATAAATAGGATTGATTATGGACTTTTGACCAATGTGATTAGATTTTATTTTAGTTTGATGCGTGAATGTATGGATTTTATTAAATGGGGTATGCGGTCCACGTCTTCTCTAATTTTTTCTTAATGTAAATTCTAACTCCCTCCTATGTACTTTTTATTGACTGCTGTTCAAGGTTTCTATTTATTTTAAATAGTTTTGTAATAGGAATAGTTAGAATTAATATTGAAGAATTGGAGATTAAGGAGCAAGGAGCGCTTGAAGATCCGTTTGTAATGGAGCCCGGGATTTAAATGTAATAGTTATATTTAAATATAATTCTTGCACCCTAGGTTTAACCTTTAGGTTCACTTGGTGGGTCTAGTGAACCAAACTAGAATAAAGTCCATAATCAATCCGGGTAGAATATAGTATTCTATATGTGCATGCTTATACTATATATATATTATATATTATGCAAACATGTTTCGCATATTAATTAATATGACGCATATTTTATATATATATGTTCATGCTCACTAAACAATATGAGATAAAATAATAACAAACCCCTCAAATATTTTATATTAAGTTGTAACGTTCAAAGATATTTAGAATATCGAGCATCGCCTTCTAACATGATAAAAATAATAGAGTATTGAATATTTAATATGAGTTTGTTGTGCACACACAAGACAGATATTAAATATTTAAGATGTTATTTTTATTACATATGATGTTTATAAGGAATTGAACATTACTGCTTTGTTGTACACACACAAGGGCTGTAGTTTTCTCTTCACTTATATGGAAATGCTGGGTCTGACTTAACTTAAATCATTTTAGTTCAGATGCGCACATACTTAAGCATTATGATTTAAAAGGCAAAATACAAGGAGTTGCATAGTTGATGTAATTGACAAGAATTGTCTACTTATTTATTTATATATAGTTTGTTGTTCACACACAAGGCTATATATATTTGAAATGGGATCCTTATTCTCACTAGCATATCTTTAATTAAATATTGTCGAACTATATATATTGAGGGTAATATAGTTTAAAGAAAATAGTGGGAGACACCAATTTAAAATAAGACCTAATTTATTTTGATAATTAATAAAAGAATGTATGCTAAAATGTTGTTAATTATAAATTCATTTATAGAATTTTATAATGTCTAAAATTACTATCACTGCGAAGCATATTAAATACTATTTAACCGGACCGAATTAAATGGATTAGTTAAGGAATTTGAGAATAGTTTTCATGGCTAAAAAGCTATCTTATGTCCCTAATACGTCTTTCCCTGCAATGGTTGCAGACAATGCTTCTGAGAAACAGATTGCTACTTTTAGAAAATGACAAGATGATGCACAGTTGGTTCAATGCATCATTCTCGCATCCATGAGTAACGTGCTTCAGCGTCAGCATGAAACTATGGATACTCCTACTATATTCCTGCACATCAAGTATTTGATGGTAAAGAAAGTAGAACTGATAGATATCAGATATCTAAGGAGCTCTTCCGATCTAGAATGACCGATAACACTACAATACAGACAAAAGTCCATTATCAATTTGATTTAATAATTAGGGCAACGGGTTTTGTCATGGATGGGGAGTTGTGCCAAGATTTGATCTTGCACTCACTCCCGGACTCTTTTCACAATTGTTATGAATTTTTCATATGAACAAGCTAGATATCAGCTTCGCTGATTTGCTTAACATGTTGAAAAATATTGAGAGTCACTTTCCAACTAAGAAAGACCAAGTCTTATTGGTAGGGGTCAAAGGATTTTCTAAAAAGAAGAACGATTCTATGAAGGTAAATAGAAAAGACAAAAATAAAGGATAATAAGAACAAAACTGATATGGATAGCAAAGGAGTTTGCTTCCACTGCAATAAGCCTGAACACTGGAAAAGAAACTGCGAGAAGTATCCTATAGAGGCTAACCAGAAGAAGTTTAGTGAAGCTTCGGTTATAAATATAGTTTTTGTTCATGATTGAAATAAATTTTTCTTTAAGTCAAGGTTTTACTTGGGTATTGAATACAGGCTTTAGTTATCATAAATATAGATTTATGAAGGGACCAAGCAGAAGTAGAAAGTTAAACAAGAGATAAGTAATCTTATGTGTGAAAATGAAGCAAAGGTTACTTCATTAGCCATAGGAACTTATTATATAGAATTGCCTACGGGAAAGTCTATTAAGTCAATAAGTTGTTATTGTATTTGAGTTCTCGTTAGAAATATTATTTCTATTTTGTTGTTGGACAATAAAATTTTTTGTATTATATTTAAGAACAATTGTTGTTCTATTTATAATAATAATATTTTTATAAAACTGTAATATTACTTAATGGATTTTGTGTACTAGACTTACATGAAAAATTATTTTGCAAATTGAACAAACTAGTAAAAGAAAAGGAGATGATCATTCAAAGAGTTGAATGTTTGTATTTGACAAAATACAAGTATGAATTATTTGAAAGATTTTAAGAATTCAAAAGTGAAACTAATTTGAAAAGTATTATGATTCTTTGATTAAATTGATGAAGGAATCTTGTGAAATAAGTTTCTAGATCATCTTAAATGGTTTTCTCACAATGGACGCCTCCTGATACGCAATAATTGATTGATGTGTCTGAAAGGAAAAATCGTACCTTGTTGGACATGGTGCGGTCCATAATGATTTTACAGACATTCCAGTATCCTTCTGGGGTAATGTCCTAGAAATGGCTGCAAATCTATGAAAAGGTAACCTCAAAATTCGGTCACAAGACTCCATAAAAGTTATGGACAGGAAGAATTCCTAATTTTAAGTATGTTAAGATAAGGGGTTGTCCAGCTTATGTGAAAAGGTTTCAAAGGATAAGCTTGGGACAATATTTGACAAGTACAGATTTATGGGACATCCTAAAATAAGTTTAGGGTATATGTTCTATAATCCTACTTTGCAAAACACGCTACCTTCTCAGATAAATGTGTTTATCATTTAAGGGGCTAGTGGGAGGATAATAGAATCTTGAAGAGTTCAAGAACAACAAAACACTATAAGTCAAATAAGAGGAACTTGTAGATAGACCTATGGTACCACAACCGAATTTTAAATCTGGAATAGTACCGAAGATACATGGGAGGTATGGATTCATCATAGACACATCATAGAAGATGATGATCTAGTTACATACAAAGAGGTAAGAGTTATAGACACTCAGAGAAATGGATTGAAGCCAGCTTCTCAAAAATGAAACATTCGTTTTGATGAAACAATCAAAAGAGTTTGATTTTATCAAAAATAAGAATGAACCTAGTGTGTACAAAAGGGTTAGTGGGAGCGCCATGACATTCCTAGTATTATATGTTGATATACTACGGATAAGGAATAACATACTAATGCTACAATCAGTAAAGATAAAGTTTTCTAAACATTCCTCCATGAATGATTTAGAAAGAGTATCTTAATTGGGGATACAAATCTATGTAGATAGATTCAAGAAAATGCTCAACTTAACCCAAGGAACGTATATTCATTTGATGCTAAAGTCGTTTAGCATAGCAAACTCCAAGAGATGTCTCATGTTGATGAGCCCTAGAGTGTATCTCTCTTAATAGTCCCCATAAACTCATAAAAGAGAGATCGCATGAGTAACTATCATGTATGCAATGAAATGTATGAGACCTGATGTTGATCAGTTATATTTTGGAGAAGTTCACTATGAGACAGTGAAAAATATCTTAAAGTACTTTACCGGCACTAAGGATGTGATCATATTCATGGTGGGTCTAAATTAAAATTAGAGGACTTAACAGACTCAAGTTTTTCAGACAGACTAAGATGATAGAAAATCCACTTTAAGGTAAAGCATTACCTTGAACGGTGGTGCAGTGAATTGAAAAGGTTTCAAACAGCAAAGAGTTGCTGGTTTAGTCATAAAGACAAAGTATATAGCTATAAATGAAGCTGCAAATTGATTGTTTGGATGAAAAGTTCGTTACAGAATAAGGAATAGTTCTTAAGTCTCATCTTTGATCTAAACATGTGTTGTGACACTTTCATTTGATTATAGGAATCATTGAAAGATGGAAAATCATTATAGAAATAGTGAACTCTCAAAAATAACATTATATATCCATTAACTAAAGCTTATCTAACAGCAGGATAATCGTCACTTAGAGAAGAAGGGTATGAGATACCATGACGATTGGCTTTAGTGCAAGTGGGAGATTGAAAGTAGTATGCACGTAAGTCAATCATGTTTGATGATAAAACATATACTTTGTAACAATCTTATTCATTTATTAATAAAAAGTATTAATTTATTAAAGGCTTTTAATTATCTACATGATGCTGCTTTATAATATGTGATAAACCCATAGTTTTAAGCAATGCTTTTAGAATAATGATGATGATCATTCTAATGAGATCTAAATTCTTAGAAAGCTTAAAACTAAAATAGTTTCCAATCGTTGGATTACTAAATTGGGGATTAGTGAATTCGGATAAATTGGTACATACGTTGCTTGCTCATTGGATGAGGATGATTGATCTCATGATCATTTGTGTGGAGACACTAAAGTAAGTATGTAGGTGCTTATTAGAGAATAAGTTTACTGAACGTGACTCGCTAAGGAATACCTAATGGAGTTTTACTTGCTTATCAATAGGAATTCCTGTAGTGATAGTAGTACAAGTGATCCTTGGACTTGAAATCATCATAGTATCTTGTGTATAATAAGTTATACTTTGACTTATTCCTTAAGACCCTTAGGGTACATCAAAGGGTATGCTTGGATATAATAAGTTGTACATGAAGATAATGTATGATCAATAAAGAATCTACCGCTTCTAGTAAAAAAAATGTCCTATGTGATTCGATAAATGACAACCCAGTAGTACTTGGACAAGGCAGAATGAAATTAGAAATGATTTTCTAATTTGCATTATTTGGAGTTGTGCATTTAAGAGTCGAAATACATATAATTAAATAAAATAAGACTTGACAGTAATTCAATGTCTTATATTTAATTGGGACATTGTATGGTAGAAGGATTGAATTGTACGGTAACTATTTACTCAAAGGTTCTTTTATGATTAATGTTAAAATCTATATTATCTGAAAAGTCGTTAATCGCTAGGAAGACTTATCCCTATTGTAGAATAAATATTATTTATTTAAATAAATTAATTGCTTAATTAATTTATTTAAATAAGATTAGAATTGTTTTAATTGATTTATTCACAACCGGTTTAATATGAAGATGTTAGAGTTTATGCCCTAGAGACCAATTATTTGATATAATTGCTTAACATTTGATATTATTGTTGATTGAATAAATAAATGATTTTATTATGATTTTATTTACTGAGTAATATAATTGTTAACATAATAAAATTCCGTAGAATAGTGATACAAATTATATAGTTTCAAGTATGTGACTTGAACATGAGATTATATAATTACAATTAGTATCATTGTTCTTAAATGTCCCTAGTCGAGTATCATTGTTGATGGGACAACAATGATGCATTGAGACTAGTATGTGGATTGACTGATGACCAAATCTCATTGGTCATAAATATATGAGATATTGAGTCAATGCATAGGTACATGTTAGAGAACGATGTACTGGACAGACCCACCATGAGAATTCTATATGGAGCATTATGCGAAGTGTCATTAGCAATTCTCATAGTGACAATGATGTAATAGTCCTCCGACCTGAAACCGCTATATTACTACACGAGAATTTATGTACTTTGATATCATCAAATGTCACCTTTAATAGGGTGGACTAAAAAGGTGATTATTGGGTTCATTGTGAATCGTGTGAGAAATATGAGTGATCTAGATGGAATTTAACCATCCTATATTTTATAAGTGATATCCATAGGCCTCTTGATTGAGTAGGACTATGAAATGCATGGCCATGCTCAAATAGTGATTTGTTTCATATAGTCTACTCATTGATCAAGAAAACTCAGATTAAATTATAAAGAGTATGACACATTCCATGACTCGAGTTTAATCTAGGATATTAAGGTTAAAAGGATTAAATTACATTGAAACATTAGTCACGAAAAGATTATATCGAATCATCGATCTTATTATTACTTGGGTAGCAGTGATGCATTACTAGATGTCGCTCACCGTTTATAACTTTATAATATGATTTTAAAGTTATTGCCAACGTAATAATAACCTATAGGGTCACACACAAAAAACGTAATTAAAAGAAAATTAATTTAAATTGTAAAGATTTAAATATGTCAATATGATTGATATAATTTTAAATTACAAATTTAAATTAATAGGATAATTTATATATAGGTATATTAATTAAGTAAGACTTAATTAAGATATATATAAATTCGGATTTTAATAACATTAAGTTTTGATTAATTCCTCCTAACTGCTATATATATGATATATATCAGTCACTTTAGGTTTTACGTCAAAACAAAAAAACCCTAGCCGCTCTGAGAGAGAGACTAGAGAAACGCAATTTAAAAAATCCTCATCCTTGGTGGCTAGTACCGCGTTTCCTTCTTCTGCAGATCGTAGGACGATTCGTGTGGAGCGTTCGTGTGGATACCGTAGAGACGCAGTCCGTTTGAATTGCGTTGGAGATTCGACCGCATCGATTCTAGCTTTTACAATCGGTATAATTTCTTACCACTGAATTAATTATTTTTCGCATGGATCCTGTTTTAGGGTTTCGAAATTGCTTTAAACTTTAATTTTCGCTGTGCGTTTCTGTATCGAAACCCCAACAGTGGTATCAGAGCTACTTGCAAAAAGATTTATTCAGATTACGTGTTTTAATTGTATTCGATATATATGATATATGATGATGCATGTTTACCGATATGAAATTGAATATATGATATTCCGTTGTATATGTATTCTGGTAATATATATGATGATATTGTTAATCGTATCTTTAATCGGTGGAATAACAATATAACTGTTCTAATCGGATTAGAAGCGTGAAGAATCATTTTAATATGATTAATCGAAACTGGATATATATGATAAATTCTGGGTGTACTGTTATTCGTTTTAATATGATTAAATCGAAACTGGACATATATGATTTGTTATTATGGGTGTTTTGGTAGATTAAAATGTATGATTCTGAAACTGTTTCAGAGATTCGTATGGAAAAATTCTGCAATACAGATTGTAGTTCGAAATTTTTTTTCTAGGGGCGCTGCCCCCGACCCCGCTCGCTGACCGGTCAACGAGACCACCCGCCGGCTGATCGGTCGGACCACCGCCAGGGGTGGAGACCCCTCCTTGGACCCCCCCCCCCCCGTCGTTGCGCACGATGGTCGTGACCCCAATTTGTTATATATTTTTCTTTAATTTTATATAAATTCTTATATGCTTATTGTGATATGCATGGTGCACAGTTATGGCCTTTTAACCCATAGGTTAGTGGTTTTGGTTTTGAAATACGGCTTGCATGTCGTGCCTTTCTATAAATTCTAATGTAATATTCTCTTCTCATCTAAATCCCCTCGAATGTAACTCGAGGTTTCTTTATGTCATGTAATAATCTGTAATCAATGAAGATGTCAAGATGGAGAACACGATGAAAGATGATGATGGAGAGGAGGCACATGCTTGAGGAAGATCCAAGGAAGCTATTTATTTTAAGATTTTTTACCACCTTAGATTGACCTTTAATTTTTCATTAGCTTGAAAAGATTGACAGTGGATTGGGCCATAACTGTGACACATTTAATTTTGCACTTTATTTATGCTTGTATGCTATATGATATGATAAATAATGTGCATGCTTAATAAGATTAAAATTGGTGAGATCTAAATTAATTAATAAAATCCCTCATTAAATTATTAAGTCTAAATCAGATGCCTTCCAATGAATAACACTCATCAAGACCTTGATCAATAGATGTAGGTTTGCCAAAGCAAAGTACCCTATTTATCTAGGTAAGATGCGATAGGATAATTGTGATATCCAAACTGTTAAAATCATTGGGCCCGA
Source organism: Panax notoginseng (assembly GCA_016801055.1). Lineage (NCBI taxonomy): Eukaryota > Viridiplantae > Streptophyta > Magnoliopsida > Apiales > Araliaceae > Panax > Panax notoginseng. The sequence continues at coordinate 19,529,109 of CM029021.1, forward strand.
CTTAACTAAGTTATCTCAATAGGATTGTGGACTTAGAGGCATAGAGTTTGGTAGGTACCATTAGATGGACTAAAAACAATTGTTGTTTACTAAATTATCCAGGAGTTATATATGATATAATTGACAAAGGGTTGTCTACCTAAATAATTATGTTTTAAGAGATTAGCCAAAGCTAACTTAAGTTATAATGAAATATGGATCTTGGCTCACTAGAAAGATTTAATAGAAAATGATTTCCGAATTTATGTTGAGGGCTATTAATTTGAATAAAATAGTGAGAGGTATATTTTGAATGTACTATTATCAATTACATAATATCAACTCTGTAATTTGACTTATTATTTTGGCACTTATAAATTGTAGATATCAATGGCAAACAACAACAATACAAGTAGTCTTTCACTACGATCAGTCCTTGAGAAGGACAAGCTGAGTGGGATTAATTTCCTTGACTGGGACAAGAACTTGAGGATTGTCCTCAAACAAGAGCGTAAGCTATATGTCCTTGATGGGCCCATTCCTGCAGCACCGGCTGTCACTGCACCACGTGCGGAGCATAATGCTTACAAGAAGCATCAAGATGATGCTCTGGACGTAAGTTGTCTCATGCTAGCAACCATGAACGCTGAGCTTCAGAAGCAACATGAGTTAATGGATGCTTATGAGATGATCGAGCATCTCAAGAAATTGTTCGAAGGGCATGCTCGACAGGAGAGGTATGATACAAGCAAAGCGTTGTATCACTGCAAGATGGGTGAACGTGATCCAGTTGGTCCACATGTGCTGAAAATGATTGGGTATATTGAGTACCTTGATAGGTTGGGTTTTTCAATCACTCCGGAAGCCCAAATTGATCTTGTTTTACAATCTTTGAACAGCAGCTACTCTCAATTTGTTATGAACTATCTTATGAATGAAATTGAGAAACCCCTTACTGAGTTGTTGAGCATGTTAAGAACTACCGAGAACAACATGAAAAAGGCAGGATCCGCTCCCATAATGATGGTGCAAAAGGGGAATGCTAAGAGAAATTGGAAAGGCAAAAAGAAGATAGGATCTAAGTCTGTTGCCAAACCCAATTCCAAAACCAAACAGGCTTTAAAACCTAAAGGTGGGGTGGCTAAAGAAGGTGAATGTCACTTCTGTGGAAAACCTGGACACTGGAAAAGGAACTGTCATGCTTATTTGGAAGAAGTGAAGAAAAGGAAAGGAAGTACGACTTCTGATTCAGGTATATATGTTATAGAAGTCAATTTGTCTACTTCTGCATCATGGGTATTGGATACTGGATATGGTTCTCACATTTGTGTTAATGTGTAGGGATTTCGAAGGAGTAGGACTTTGGCGAAAGGAGAGGTTGACCTACGAGTTGGGAATGGAGCAAAAGTTGTTGCACTGGCCGTAGGAACTTATCATTTATCTTTTCCCACTGGGCTAGTTTTAGAATTAGAAGATTGTTATTTTGTGCCTGCTATAAGCAAAAACATTATTTCTGTTTCTTGTTTGGACAAGAAAGGTTTTTCATTTATAATTAAGAACAATCGTTGTTCATTTTACTTAAATGATATTTTCTATGGTGTTGCACAATTGTTTAACGGTCTTTATATTCTTGATTTAGAAATGCCTATCTATAACATAAACACAAAATGATTTAAATCAAATGATTCAAATCCGACATATCTCTGGCACTGTCGTTTGGGCCATATAAATGAGAAACGCATATCAAAACTCCATAAAGATGGATTTTTGGATTCATTTGATTTTGAATCATATGAAAAATGCGAATCTTGTTTATTAGGCAAGATGACTAAAGCCCCTTTCACTGGACACAGTGAACGGGCTAGCGATATATTGGGACTTATACATAGTGATGTATGTGGAACCATGAGTTCGTTAGCAAGAGGTAGGTTTTATTACTTCATTACATTTACTGACGACTTCAGTAGATATGGATATGTGTATCTAATGAGACACAAATCCAAATCCTTTGAAAAGTTTAAGGAATTCAAGAATGAATTTCAAAACTAATTTGGCAAAAGCATAAAAGCCCTTCGATCCGATCGAGGAGGTGAATACTTAAGCCAAGACTTTGATGACCTTCTAAAGGAGTGTGGTATTATATCACAGCTCACTCCACCTGGAACACCACAATGGAATGGTGTGTCTGAGAGGAGGAATCGAACCTTGTTGGACATGGTACGTTCAATGATGAGTCATGCAGATCTTCCAATAAGCTTCTGGGGTCATGCCCTAGAGACAGCTGCATTCGCACTTAACCGTGTTCCTACAAAGACGGTTCAGAAGACACCATATGAGATGTGGACTGGGAAACGTCCTAGTATGTCGTTCATGAAGATTTGGGGATGCGAGGCGTTTGTAAAACGTCTGGATTCTGATAAGCTAGGACCCAAATCTGACAAATGTAATTTTGTGAGATACCCAAAAGAAACAAAAGGGTATTATTTCTACAAACCTTCTGAGAATAAAGTGTTTGTTGCTCGAACTGGTATTTTTCTAGAAAGAGAATTTGTCTCTAAAGGAAATAGTGGGAGGAAAGTAGAACTCGAAGAAATTCGAGAACCACAAAATATCATTGAACCTGAGTTGGAACGTGAGCAGGAACCACAAGAAATTGTGGAAAGTGAACCTGCTCAAATTACACAAGGAATTCGTAGATCTGGTAGGACACGCCAAGAGCCTGAGAGATATTATGGATATCTTATGACTCAAAACGGTGATGTGATGCTCATAGATCAGGATGAGCCTGCTTCTTACCAAGAAGCTATGAATGGACCAGATTCTGAGAGATGGCTTGAAGCCATGAGATCTGAAATGGACTCCATGTATACTAACCAAGTATGGACTTTGGTTGATCCACCCGAAGGGGTGAAACCAATCGGGTGCAAGTGGGTTTTCAAGAAGAAAACCGACATGGATGGTAATGTACAAACCTATAAAGGCCGACTGGTAGCAAAAGGTTTCAAACAAATTCAAGGTGTTGACTATAATGAAACCTTTTCTCCAGTGGCAATGGTTAAATCCATCAGGATCTTACTTGCTATTGCAGCTTTTTATGATTACGAAATCTGGCAGATGGATGTCAAAACTGCTTTCCTTAACGAAAATCTACTTGAGGATGTGTATATGACACAACCTGAGGGTTTTGTCACTCCAAAGGATGCTGGAAAGGTATGTAAGCTGCAGCGATCCATTTATGGATTGAAGCAAGCCTCTCGGAGTTGGAATCTTCGATTTGATGAAGCAATCAAAGAATTTGGCTTTATTAAAAATGAAGATGAACCTTGTGTATATAAGAAGGTTAGTGGGAGTCACATTGTATTCCTAGTATTATATGTTGATGACATATTAATTATTGGGAATGACATTCCTTCCTTACAGGCTATAAAAACATGGTTAGGAAAATGTTTCTCCATGAAAGATTTGGGCGATGCTGCCTATATTTTAGGTATCAAGATCTATAGAGATAGATCGAGAAAAATGCTCGGCCTAAGTCAAAGTACATATATTGATAAAGTGTTGAAACGGTTCAGCATGCAAGAGGCGAAAAGAGGAAATTTACACGTGACTCATGGTATAAAGATCTCTAAGGCCTAATGTCCTAAATCACAAGATGATGAGGAGCGTATGAGAAAGATCCCTTATGCTTCGGCAATTGGATCTATCATGTATGCAATGATATGTACTCGTCCGGATGTCTCGTATGCTTTGAGCATGACGAGCAGATACCAGTCGAATCCAGGTGAAGGTCACTGGACAGCAGTCAAGAATATCCTCAAGTACCTGAAAAGGACTAAGGATTCATTCTTGGTATATAGATGTGAAGACGAACTGGCAGTAAAGGGTTACACAGATGCTAGTTTCCAAACTGACAATGATGACTATAAGTCTCAGTCAGGTTTTGTGTTTTGCCTTAATGGTGGTGCTGTTAGCTGGAAAAGTTCGAAGCAAGAGACAGTAGCTGATTCTACAACAGAGGCTGAGTATATTGCTGCTTCTAGTGCAGCCAAGGAGGCTGTATGGATTACAAAGTTCATCACTAAACTTGGTGTTGTTCCAACCATTGTTGATCCGGTTGCTCTATACTGTGATAATAATGGAGCCATTGCACAGGCTAAGGAACCTAGATCTCACCAACGATCCAAGCATATACTTAGGCGGTACCATCTCATCCGTGAAATCATTGACAGAGGAGATGTACATATAGGAAGAGTGCCAACAGATGACAATGTTACAGATCCACTGACCAAGGCTTTGTCGCAGCAGAGGCACGACGGTCACATTAGTTCCATGGGTATTAGATACATGAGTGATTGGCTCTAGTGCAAGTGGGAGACTGTTAGAGTTTATGCCCTAGAGGCCAATTATTTGATATAATTGCTTAACATTTGATATTATTGTTGATTGAATAAATAAATAATTTTATTATGGTTTTATTTACTGCGTAATATAATTGTTAACATAATAAAATTTCTTAGAATAGTGATACAAATTATATAGTTTCAAGTATGTGACTTGAACATGAGATTATATAATTATAATTAGTATCATTGTTCTTAAATGTCCCTAGTCGAGTATCATTATTGATGGGACAACAATGATGCATTGAGACTAGTATGTGGATTGACTGATGACCAAATCTCATTGGTCATAAATATATGAGATATTAAGTCAATGCATAGGTACATGTTAGAGAACGATGTACTGGACAGACCCACCATGAGAATTCTATATGGAGCATTATGTGAAGTGTCATTAGCAATTCTCATAGTGACAATGATGTAATAGCCCTCCGACCTGAAACCGCTATATTACTACACGAGAATTTATGTACTTTGATATCATCAAATGTCACCTTTAATAGGGTGGACTATAAAGGTGATTATTGGGTTCATTGTGAATCGTGTGAGAAATATGAGTGATCTAGATGGAATTTAACCATCCTATATTTTATAGGTGATATTCGTAGGCCTCTTGATTGAGTAGGACTATGAAATGTATAGCCATGGTCAAATAGTGATTTGTTTCATATAGTCTACTCATTGATCAAGAAAACTCAGATTAAATTATGAAGAGTATGACACATTCCATGACTCGAGTTTAATCTAGGATATTAAGGTTAAAAGGATTAAATTACATTGAAACATTGGTCACGAAAAGGTTACATCGAATCATCGATCTTATTATTACTTGGGTAGCAGTGATGCATTACTAGATGTCGCTCACCGTTTATAACTTTATAATATGATTTTAAAGTTATTGCCAACGTAATAATAACCTATAGGGTCACACACAAAGAACGTAATTAAAAGAAAATTAATTTAAATTGTAAAGATTTAAATATGTCAATATGATTGATATAATTTTAAATTACGAATTTAAATTAATAGGATAATTTATATATAGGTATATTAATTAAGTAAGACTTAATTAAGATATATATAAATTCGGATTTTAATAACATTAAGTTTTGATTAATTCCTCCTAACTGCTATATATATGATATATATCAGTCACTTTAGGTTTTACGTCAAAACAAAAAAACCCTAGCCGCTCTGAGAAAGAGACTAGAGAAACGCAGTTTAAAAAATTCTCATCCTTGGTGGCTAGTACCGCGTTTCCTTCTTCTGCAGATCGTAGGACGATTCGTGTGGAGCGTTCGTGTGGATACCGTAAAGACGCAGTCTATTTGAATTGCGTTGGAGATTCGACCGCATCGATTCTAGCTTTTACAATCGGTATAATTTCTTACCACTGAATTAATTATTTTTCGCATGGATCCTGTTTTAGGGTTTCGAAATTACTTTAAATTTTAATTTTCGCTGTGTGTTTCTGTATCGAAACCCCAACAAAAGAACCTAAAGAGTCACACCATAAAAGGAAGAATAATTATTTAAGAAGCAAATGGCATAATCGTAATAATAAGTTAAGTCTTTTTTAATTTAATCTATGGTGATAGAATAAATTAAATAGTTTAATATTTATTATTTAATATTTTGGAAATATAAAATATAAATTAATAAGAGGAGTCTTATTAATATTACTATTATTATTATTTAATTCTTAAAGAAGTTTTTGAATTAATTAATAAAAGTACACTTATATATCCTAATAAGATTAGGAGGCTAATTAATTAAAAGAGTTTAATTAATTATTCCTAATAAGATTAGGAGCCTAATTAATTAAAGGAGTTTAATTAATTAAAATAAAACCTAATTTCTTAATTGTTAAGGAGGGTTGTCTACATCTATAAATAAGAGAAGTCTTATTATGGGTGAGGGTGGTTGACACTTTCACAAAACACGTGAATACGTAATTCTAATAGTTGGGAGAGTACACCCTTTTCTATGAGAGATAGAAAAACTAGGGTTTTACGAAATACTCATATTCTTGAATCTTTCTTCTTCCTTGGTGGATCACCTCTAGAGGCCAAACACTTAGGTGACTAACATTGATTAAAGGAAGGAACTAAACATGGTGGATTCAAGTTGAACGCGAAAGAATTTGGAGGTGAACTTTTACCTGAGGAAGCTCAAATCTTCAAGGGTATAATTCTTGTTCTTTATCTTTTCATTTAATTAATAATTATTCATAAAGGATGATCCGGGTATATAGTTTATAAAATTTTAAAACTCTATTTTTCCATGCTTTCGCTTAATTTGTGCAATTTGATTGTGTCTATGAATATTACAAACCTAACATAATCGTGACCTTTAATGTTACAGGTAAAGGTTTGTGGTGAAAGTTCTCTTTAGCCCGTAGTGCATAGATGGACAGGTGTTTGACATGATCATGACCACTGGTGATACAAACTATAATCTTTGGCCCGTAGTGCATAGATAATTCGTTGATTGAAAATTATTATTGATGTTATAGGGATAAAATATTGATGATGGACTATTAAATCATAGAAGATAGTACACATCATGCTCTACTTGACTCTTCTAATGGATTATTATTTCCGATGCAGTTGTTGATCTAAAACTTATTATCTATTGTATTCTATCAGATTTTTTACTGTTGAGGACTAAGGATAATTTGTTCTATATTATCTTAATCATAATATTTTTTACTAGGTTAGTTGAGCTTATCCTTTTTCTTTCATTGTTCTCTTCAAGAAAAGAGAATATAGTTGAGACTAGTCGGAGAATGTAGTGATGGTTCACGATGGTTACTATAGTAGTCCTCACTATTCAATAAAATAGTGTGACAATAATTATAATGAAGACTTTATTTGAGTTTGGATATTGTCTACGAGATAATATTTGTATTGAAACTCACAACTTATATTTTGTCGTATTTTACACGACAGTTAATAATTGTATATAGGAAGTTTGTATTTAGATTCTGTACCATGTATTTGGCGACTCGGAATGGATTGTGTAGACCTATTTTGGGGGTGTCACAATAACAGAGATTATCTTGAGAAAATCTTGCCCTATTAGCTACACTCAATGTATCTTTATACTCGAAAAAAATACGCACAATATTATAGAAGAAAAATTATCTGATTCTGCTGTGATTTTCATTTCTTAACTTAGTAACCTATTTATAGGAGAATGGCATGGCACTATTTAAAAATAATCACGGACTAAATAGTTAATTTTTTTAAATTTCGTCTAATTTTACTATTCATCTAAATTATTCTAATAAAATAAATAATTTTATATATAATGTAATATATTCTAATTATATTCTAATAAAACAAATAACTTTATATATATTATAAAAAGTTTTCTTTTTTATATAAAAAAAATTATGTTTTATTACTATTATAATAATAATAAAACAAAAACTGAAATAATTTTCTGTCGATGGTTTAAAAAATTAGCACGTTCTCCCATGGAATAAAAAGTTAAACTTACAACAAATGCCTTATGACAAACTCCTCTATTTAATATCAAAAATTGAATAAATATCTACCACAAATCACTTATCTTTGATCAACACATTTTTAGTCTTTCAACAATTATTCACCATTAATATTATATATTCACAATACTGACAACTTAATCGTTCCAAGAAAGAGGGGGCTTTTTAAAAAGAATTTCTCTTTACTGACGCACAATTAAATAATTTATCCCCTTTCCTCCACAGAACTTTTTAGACATTGTCGATAATGCTAGTCAATAATATCATTTCAATAATATGAGTTACTATGTCTTGACAATTACTAATATAAAATATTTTACAGATGTTACTATAACAATTATTGAATCAATAATATGAGATATTATGTTATTTCTACTGTAGCGATTATTGAATGAAATATTGAGTGACTTCTTACGTAAGAATCAATAATCAGAGATACTGTGCAATACCGTGTGCTACTGTGTAATATTGTGTATCACTGTGGAACAACACGTATTACTATACTTTTATCACAGGGTATTTCAACAGTTTAACAGTAAAAGTCTTGTCGTTATTTTATAAAAAGGTTATTTATGTCGCTTTCTATATCCGACAGTTATTCCATTATGGGATCTACCAATGATTGTGTCGTCATACGAATATTCTCCGATAAAAAGAATATACCCCAACCAAAAAAATATTTTTCGACAAATGTTTACTTTGTAAAATTTGCACATATTACTCATAACTATAACATTTATTAAATTATCACCTTACTATTTAGAATAATATTTAAAGAAAATTAATTTTTTATTCATAAAAAGTTAGGGTCTAACAACACTCATGTTTTATCTCTCCCAAATTATGCTTGATGTCATGTTTTGTCTCTCCAGATTTAGCCTCCAATTTGATGTTTTGTACCTTTGAAACTATATATTCTTCATAGCCCAGTTCAGTATTGTATGGTGTAATTTTTATCCGAAACAAACAATTTTTTTTACATATATTATGAATTGTTGGTGGTAGTTCTTGTATATGTATACCTTGCATAATATTGAATGATTATCAAGTGTGAATGTGTGATACAATATTTTGTTATATGAATAATGTTTATTTGAAAAAGACTCTTACTGCTTGTGGAGATTCTTTGTTGACTTCATTTATAAGTTGTTCGATAGAAACTCCTATGAGTTGTGCAGCTTCTCGATTGAACATGACAAATGTTGTTTCCCTTGTGATATTCTTTACCTTAATTGTCAGCTTATACCATTTGGTACTTCGTTTTTGTTCACCCAAATAATTTTGGCATTGAAATTCTGCGAGGAACTCCTTAATTTGTTTGAGACAGTTATTGCAGGTTTTATAGTACCATCCTTGTTCCAGTACAATGTCAACTATTGTAACCTCACATGTGCAATAGTACTATATGAACTATAGGAGTGATATTCGTTTTGTAAGAGCATTCACAACAGTTTCTCCAATAGACTCTCTATCCCCACATTTGAAGAATATATCAATAAATCAGTATACAAAAATTTTCTTATCCTTATATAATTCTCTATTTTAATCTCTATATATGATTTGACTCCTCAGGGTAAGAGAATCAAAAGAGTGTTCCCTATTTATGTAAAATAACATTTTACACCCTATTTATTGTGATTTTATGTTGGTTAAAGGATCATATCTCACTTAATTGCTGATTTGGGTATGCCTATCAAATTCACTCATTTTTATTTTTTAAACAGAGGATTTAAAGAAGAAAGAGAACTATAAAAAATTTAAAAATCAGTCAAATTTTGATTTTGATAATTTTTGTAAAAAATATTACTACATTATAAATTTTATTATTTTATAATTAAAATAATGTTGTTTTAGTTCTCATAAACACATAATGATCGTTTCACATTTTTGATTTCTAGCAATATCTATTTTTAAATTAAAATAATAGCAATTTTTAAATTCAAACAACAATTACTTTTAGATAAAAAATAGTTACAACGTTCAAAACATGATTTGACTGTTGGAACTTTTAAATTTTAACTTTCAAATTTTAAATTTTAAATTTCAAAATTTAATATTTAAGGAATCAATATAAGGAACCTATTGGGTATATTGTGAAAAAATTGAATCCCTATCCTACAGAATGACCCAATAACACTGCAGAGTAGAGATAGAGATAAGAAAACTGTTGTGAATGCTCTAAGCATTAGAGTATTTGTTATTGTCACTTTTTTTTAATAAAATGTTAAAGAGTAAGAAGTAAAGAGATTTACATCTAATCCCTCTGACAGCTTCACATTAAGGAGTTATTCAATGCAGAGTCGCTCAATTGTATCATCTTTCTCTTCATTTTTCCCCCAGATGAGATTTTGCAATATAGATTGATGTCAGTTGTTTTTTTGTTCTAGTTTGAGCTCTGAACCTTAAAGACTGTATTCTTCATAGCCTCTTTTAGTGTTATAGGAAGTGATTTTGACTTGAAACAAACAATTCTTTTTGCGGATATTATATAAAGCTGGCGGAATCTCTTGCATTGATATATTTTGTGATTTTATTAGTAGATATGACTATACCTGGCAAACGGGCCTGGCCGGCCCAAACGCGCAGTGCTAGAATGGTCCAGCTTTTCATGGGCTGGAATTGTGAGACCCGTAGCCCGGGTTGGGCCGGGTCGGGCCAGCCCGCGGGCTTTTTCTTTTTCTTTTTTTTTAAAAAAAGAATAAACACTATATAGCTACTTGTGAGGGTTGAACACAAGACCTCTAAGTCATCAAATAAGAGTCTAATCCAACTGAACTACAACAATTACTTGTTATAACATATGTAAATGAATTGTTAGCTAAGTTTCTTTCTCCTTTTCTTCATTTTTTTATTTTTTATTTTTTGGTAAACAAGAAATTTTGGTAATATTTTACACTTTCACCAACCCTATATAACTATATAAGTGAGTATATACGTACAACGATTCATTGAAACCTTTAAAGCATACACTCTCTTAGTTCCACACTAGTATTGTAATATCCCACAAAATAAAATAATAATTAAATTTATTTAAATATATTTTAATTGGATTTTTTTTATATTTAATTTGTGTGGATCATAATGGGTATTGGATAACATTGAGTTGATAAATTTGGGTCTTAAAATTAATTAAGTTAAACATATATTTTATACTATTGAATTCTATTAAAATTATGATAGTTAATAAAATGTATTTAAATGATTAAAACATATACCCTATAGGGAATTCAGAACATTATATTATACTAGTGAAACTCAACAATAGTTTTAATAAATTTAAACAATAATCTACATTAATTTACCTTATACAGTATTAATTAATTAATATGGAGTACTGTGAATGTAGTAAAACTATCTAAAATTTCTATTAATCTCAAAATTTTATATTATTTAGAGTTAAATAAATACATTTTCCAATGTTTGAGAAACTTATGTATTGGATATAATTAAATTTTAAATAATTTAAATTGAATATTTTTAATTATGATTCAAATTTAACTCATTTAAAAAGACAAACAAATTAAAACTAGAGCTTGTACATTTTGTTTAAACGGCTGTCTTTTTATTTTTTGTACTTTTATTTAGATGCATGCATGTTAAAAAAAATAATTATTGTAGTTTAGTTGGATTGAACTCTTATTTAATGATTTGGAGGTCTTATGTCCAACCCTCACAAGTAACATTATTTTATTAAAACAATAACCAACATGCATCTAATAAGTAATACGGGCCAGTACGGGCCGGGCTAAAATGACCCAACTTTATGTGGGTTGCAATAATAAAGCCCATAGCCCAATTTTTTGCGGGCCTGGGCCTCTTTTGCAAAGTCTAAATATGACACTACTATTATAATAATATAACACTATATAATGGAAGATGTTATTATAAAATTGGTTGATTAATAAGTAATGTAATGAATTTAACGTGAATTCCTTTCTTCCATTGATGAGATGGGCAATAGGAACACCTATGAGGTGTGCAACCTCTCGATTAAACAAGACAAATGATGTTTCTCAACTTTGACGGTGACTTTGTAACGCTGTGTAGTCCCAATGTCTTCATCTAAGCAGTTTTGACATTATAATTTGCCTGATTTATCCTTTATCTTACGGAAACATTTATTGCATGCAAGATAGTGCCACCCTTGATCAAACATTATATCATCAATTGTTACTTTACACGTACAGTTCATAAAATGTAAGCATGGCATTGAGAGATTTTTTAGTAAGTATAGTGTCAATGTAAAGTGTAAAATGAAAAATCTTTTGGAGCAATGCTAAAAATTCAGTTATAGTAAGTATTTACCTCTGAACCCGTGGTAGTTTAGCATTTAACAGCTACTCTCTCCGTTCCTTAATATAGGTCGTTTTAAAAAAATATTTTTGTTTCTTAATATAAGTCGTTTTAGAATTTCAAGTAAGCATTAATTGCTTAGTTTCCAATATTACCCCAAATATTAAATGTAACTTTGGTTCTCTCACTATTTTTTGTCCAATAAATAACAATCTCTTATTCCAATACAAGGGTAATATAGACAATTGATATTATAGTTAATGCTATACAATTATTACATTAATGTTTGTGCATAACCCTAAAACGACCTATATTAAGGAACAGAGGGATTATTCTATACACAAACATTCAATGGTATAGTTTTGTTGATGTGTGTGCAATTAAATGTTTGGTAAAATTTCAATAACTGAGGCCATTCCTTCATTGTTTTGTGTACTACTCTTTATGATGGATACCAGTTGGTAACGTATGTTAAAATAAACCTATACGTTGTCTTCGTCTAATTTTTTCATGTACTGGACTCGTTGGTTAAATCTCAAAATCAACATCACGTGATTGATGATGCAAATAATGTATTTATAAGATACTAATAACTTTAAATTCTTGGTAAAATTCATGTTAGAAGTAATATAAAATTTAGAATAGTACCTCTACATCAAGTAATAGCTGTGGTGTTGACAATCTGTCCAGCGCTCAAATTGATTCCATCCTACATTCTTGTTAATCTGACCTTTATTGTACAATCATCTCTATCACTTGTTAACTTGTTCAATGGTAAATGATTTCTTGCCATACTAAATAAGTTTATAAAAAAACTATAGATGTGGAGTAGTTATGTGTGTAGAATGAGCTTTTTATAGTGTGAAGTATTATGATACTTAATGTTTTAATTTATGATTTGTGACTGTTTAGTGAAAATTCATTCTTAATGATTTTATTAAAGATATTTTTAGTGTTCGTGAATCTTGCTTTCTCAGATTCTTAATGTCTTTTTTTAAATTATTTTAAATGTTCATGAATCTTGGTTTCTCATATTCTTAAATGTGGAGCACTTGTGTGTGAATAAGTTCAAAGATGGAGTACTTGTGTGAATAAGTGTGTTTACACACACACACACACACACACATATAAACACAATAAGATTGTGTGTTTTTAAAATTTGCTTTTCATATATATGATTAGAGTTTTATAAATAAATATTTTGGTACCCACAATACAAAAAAGAATAGAACTGACTATTTATGGTTCTTTTCAATTAGGAGTAAGATTCTTAAAATTATCAGTACTTTGTCAATTACTATTTCTTTTGCTTCATTAATTGATTCCTGATCTAATATTGTATTAAGTAATTTGTATTCAGAATTTAAAAATATCTATTTTTGGAGTTATATTTGGGTTTATTTAAATATCAGTGAGTTGAGGGGGAAAACATTCTTACTAGTTATATTAATTTCTTTGATCATTTGGTAAATACTTTTTTTCAATACAGTTTGACATGAAATTTTGTTATAAAATCTATGCAAATATTTAGTGATGATAATCGGAAGAAATAACATTGCATTATTTTTTTAAATGAACATTTTATTATTGAAAATGGTTACAAATTATTAAAAACTTCATATATGGTAGACAACAGTCTTTGCAAAACATTTTTGAGGCTGAGTTTCTTGTTCACATAAATTTTTTAGCCCTGTAGGTGATGTACTCTTGATATAGCCACGTAAAATTGTCCATGACTAAACACCGGTTGAGGTAGGTATAAACCTTCATTTCATAGGGTTGGTCCACGACTTTTATTTAGGAAATTGTTAAATCCACAACGAAAAATATTATTTCCACAATAAAAGTGTCGCTATAAATCATATAGCAACAGTTTTCACTGTCGCTATACATCTACAACGACACTTTTGTTGTGAAAATAACAAAAAATATTGTGAATTTAACAATTTCCTTTATTTATTGTCATTACATAGCAAAGTGCAACTGGAAACTGCTTACGCTTGAAAGTAAAGGACAATGATGCATTTGTGTGCGTCATGTTAATTCTAGGGATAAAAACTTTATCACCAATGTTGTAACCTGTAATGACAATGCCTTCAATTACCCACTTTGCCAATTGACTCACAATTAACCTTGTACCATTACACAAACCCTTACTTGGGTTTATTTAGTTATTTAAAATCCAAAATTGAGTAAAGTAAAATCTCAAGCATAATTTGAATTAAGAGTAGTAGCAAAGCCCGTTGTATTTGCCGAGCTACTAAGATCAGGGACCTCCCCCTCTTCCAAACAGCCCCTTTTTTGTGGTCCCATATCATTCAAAAATGTCATAATAAAAATTCAACTGATTTGAATTATAAACAATACGAGTGTAACTTTATTTAGATTTTACTCTTATAATTTTTGAACATTTTTTTTAAATTCATATTTGGATCATATTATCAATAAATTTGAGTCTCTTCGCAAACTGAAATTGCATAATCCTTATGCAATTATAGAGATTCATGTGATATCCACCTTTCGAACATAGCATAACATTCTGCAGGCTTATATTCTGGAGCAGTGTGTCCTCCACCCTAAAAACAGTACAAATAAAAACTGTAACGACCAATTTTTTTTCAATTAAATGCAGAGGATACACACGAGTAAAACGGATATTCTTTTTACCTTCACGGTGGCAAAAGTCATCCTATTGGAGTATGCCCTTGTATAACTACACATAGACAAAGATACAATCTCAGATTACTATGTACCAATAATTAAGTTTAATCATAAAAAAAAACGTAATAAAAAGACCGACTTACCCAGCATATTGGCCTCGGACAATCCAGGGTCGCCATTCATCAATAACAGAGTAGTTTAGATCTCTTATCCAAGCTTGAGTTGATTGAAATGGAACCACCATGTCATGATCACCACTGTTGATTAACATTACAAAGTATATAAGCATCAACTAGTAAAAAAGTATATGATGATTCGGCTAGTAGAACAATAATATATTTCAAGCTGAGAGGAATTCTTTATCAACCCGATAACAAAACAAGAGATCTTTTTCATTTTTATTTTTATTTTTTAAAAACAAAATCTTGAACTGAATAACTTGCAAAATTTTGCTAAAAATTCCTTACTTAATAGATGAATTTAGACCGATTTTAATGCATGGAACATAGTCATTGAACTGACCTGTATATGAGAGATCTATAACCCTTCCTACTAAGATTTGCATGATAGGCTCTAGTGTCCATAATTATAGCTTCATATGGCACATCGTAATCGCATCTTATCCATGTATCTTTCGATCCCTGAGTTAAGAGTCAAAAGTTCATTTTTGTTTCTGTTTACGTTTTTAAAATCTTGTATTAACTAGTAATACTAGTGACATACCTTTCTAATATGGAGTGCTTTGCGAACACTCTCGTCCTGAATCCAGTAACTAGAAAGCGAATATGTGTCATCCTGCAGTCATTTATGCAAATTTCATTCATCTTTTCACATTATACTAAATGGTTAGTGGAAATATATTGAGTATAGTCTTCTCAGTTAGATCTTGAAACTAGTCTATATAAATATTAGAAGCATGTGTGCGTCTATTTTGTTTGCAAGTACGAGTCATCTCTTCTGTTTTTTTGTTGGGGATGGTTTTGATCTTCATATCCAAAATAAACAAAGGGCATAAGTTAAAGTTGTAAAACTGAATTGCACTGCGTCTTTCATGCTTTCCCTAGACATGAAACATAATTTCCTGCCACTTTCTTGAAGATTAATGATCCTGATCAAGTATCGGTAAAAGACTTAAATTCCTGTCCTTTTCCTTACTTTGGCTTCAATTTCTTAACTTCCATTTTCCTGCATTCCTTCTTCCTATCTATACGAGAGCCGAGTAAAAAATAGTGTATTAATACATACATACATATATATATATATATATGAGTACAAATCTGCATAACTGCTAAATCTGGCACAGTTCAGCAAGCATTTTTCACTCGTGAGCAAAAGTTCGATGTTAAGTATATGATGAGAGGATACAAGGACTAGGACTTACACGACACTTGAATGCAGAAACAGATGATTTAGGATTATAAAGCTTTCTGAATCTCTCGTTAAGAGCTCTCCTTTCACCTGACAACGAGTTGCTTGCACATTTGGGCTCCAAAATTTGATTTACAAAAAGTCCACTGCAACACTGCAAAGATGAACATAGAACAGACATTTATCAACTAGGCAAATATTAAGTAAAGCATGGATAGATTAGTTGAAATTAAGCATAACTTGCTAACCTGATCGAAAGCCTCTAAATTGCGTGAACACTCTACGTTGTTGAGATCTAACTTTTGATAGTCATGCCCACAACTTCTCCTCAATGACTATTATAGAAATATGTAAACTATTCATTTTGATGGTTAATCACATTTAAATTCATACGCAGTTCTGAAGTTTTGATGAATAGAACTAACCTCATAAAGTTCATCCGATATAATTCCCATCCCATGAGAAAAAGGGATCTGGTAATTTTTCTGAGCAGGGAATGTTACAGGATTGCCAAGTAGGTAACCCTGAAATTTCACATCAGAAGCACAACCTACTTTACTTGAGAAATTTGCACATGTTTTTCTACTCAAGTATGATTCTTCTTCAAGTACATGGTTATGGAGGATAATTTGTTCATTTCCTTGGGCACTTTTTTGCTGCAATGCCCATTTATGTACACTACAGCTAATTAAGTAGTTTGGATTGAAGCATTTTGTTTTTAAGTTTTATTTAAAATTATTGATTATGATTAATAAAGGGACTATAGAACCTAACCTCAAACTCTGGAAATAAGTCAATATGGGCTACAAGAGAATGCCTTCACTGAGACTACTTCAAATAATGTATCTACTGAAACTCAAAACCCTGACAATTTCAATGTAACAGAGAATCTGATACAAATTGAGCTAGCGCTCATCAGTAAAGTAGAATCAATTAAGGTAACAGTTTTGTATATTCAGAAGAAGTTAATTTTCGAAACTGCCAATTTTATTATAACGGAAATGTCCATAAATATTTTTTGTGATGATTCCTTCTTCAGTTTGAGGTTTTACAGAAAAATATTTTCTAAGAAGGGAAATGCATTAAGATGAAGCTGATGAATATCCTCTAGGATCAATTTTAAATGTTAGGTCTTAGTCACGATTTTAGCTGATACCTGATGAGTTGTACGGTCAATTTTCTTTGTTTAATTAATTATAAACTCAAATGATACTTATTTGATCAGCCTTAAATGCCTAAAAAAACCTAGGTCTTGTAACAGAAGATAAATTACAATACTTACAAACCTTGAGATCGATATTGTGTTCAATGCCTGCTTCATTTTCTGAATTTTCACAATTGTTAGAAAACTGTAGAACACTCTCTTCAACTATGGGATAGCCAATTTCTTTGGATACAATCAAGCATAGTCTTACCATTTGAGATCAGTTGAGTGATAATTGGAACAGTAATTCCCGAGTAAGAGTCTCCACCAACATAAAATGGAACTGAAAGGAATTCAGGATGACTAATCAGCCACTGCAAAACATTTCAAGGAAACAAAATGTACATAAGCAGTTGACAGTAATGCTAGTCAGCTAGCTTGAGGTTTATAGTATTTTTTATTACAATATCACTTTAAACCCATAGACATAAGATACTGAGGAACGACATGGTTTATACATGAACAAATGTCTTCATACATAGATTATAAAACTTCATCAATATTGAAATTTCAAATTTTTAATGAAAAAAATTGACTCCTTACCATACTATTGTCGAAGATCAGAACTTACTAAAAAAATAAAGATCTCCAGGTTGAATGCCTTTTAGGTATGTAACAAAATAAAATATAGACTTTCAATTTGGACAGATGGAGAATAAGAAATCATATACATAACTGTTAGGTTAAGTGATTGAAAGCTTCTTGAGTATAAAGTGATTGAAAGCTTCTCGAGTATAAAGTGATTGAAACAGGCGAATTTAATTTCAATTTGTAACACTATTTTCTTTTTGCCATTTTATGAATGTGGAAGTTGGCTCATTTAAAAGCATGTGTTCATCAAAAGTTCAATTTATTTAAATACAGAATAATTCATGACATATATTCAACTATAAAGTTTCGAAAAAAATGTCATGGAAATTCTCAAACACGAAGATTGAAGAGGGTCTAATATTTACCAAGTACTCCACCTAATTAGAACTCAAACATGCATGTACAAACTAGAGCAGTAAAAATGTTTAGAGATAGCTAAATGATATATATCTCTGGCTAAGAGGTTACAAAGTCCTTACCTTCCTTAGAAATTGGAGGGCTTGAGCACATGCTTGTAGGTCAGTCGAATGAGAAGCAAGGGAAGTCCTTCCGTAGGAGAACCCAGTTCCAACTGGCAAGTCTAGAAAAATTATGCTCGCTATCTACAAGTTCATTACCATCATCATCCAAACTCTAATCAGTTGATGTACATGTGAAAATATCAAAGTTGAAGTTCAACCATACACGTCGATTATGCAGGGTAAAGTGACTCAAAAGTGGAAATTCCTCCAAAGAACTCGGAGGAATTGAAGAAGTAAAGTGATTTCCATTGTAGTACAATATACTGGTTGACATAATATAAACCCTCTTGGGAAATAACTAGTTTGACACACCAGATAAGTTATCTTAAGATTTTGGCTCAACAATGGCACATTTGTAAAAATATTAAAAATTCACCTAAGTAGTTGATTCTCAATTAGTGGAATTAAAACATGAAATAGGAAAGTTGTCACTAATTAAATGATTTTTTAAAATATTTTTACAGATATATGCCATTAGTTTAGTCAAAACTACGTAAATTTCCTGTGTCACACTAGATGTTATTTTTCCAGCATGTTATATATCTATAATATTATATTATAAAAGGAGTAAGTTCGTTGCGGGGAAACACTAGTACAAGAATTTAATGATTTAACAAAAGACTTGACGTAGAAACTATAAACCAACTTAGCTAGTCAGCCTAGTCCTAAGTTTTTAATTTTCTTATTTCTCTTAATTCTTTCATGGTTCACTTATCCTTTCCTTTTCTAACTTATTATCAACTTCACATAAACTTGTCCTTTTTCCCAAATATGATACTTAACATGCAATAGCCAATGAGGCAAAAAGTGCATGTAAATGAGTAAATCAACATACCCTTGTCCACGCGTTACGATTTAACACCAGTGTGGGCAAGGTTCCATTGTATTCCACTTCCTTGATATATAATGGACCTGCAAATGTGCATGGTTCAAAGATAGAACTCACATAATTTTAACGAAGCTCAAGTAATTATGAGATACAATCTACCTTGGAGAGAATAGCAAAATGGAGTATTAGATAACCATTACGTTAAGTTAACTGAATAGAAATCACCAAGTCGGCATGCTTTAGTGTGTAAAAATCGAATGGACTACACACAAGACAATGGAAGACCAAATAAAACAATACTGAAAAGTATAGCTCCAATTGTTTCAGTAGGTCTGGAATTGTGGGATACAACACATCTGTCGGCACATTTTTGCCCATATTAAATGGTTTTTGGAAAATTATTTTGTCATATAAATGGTTTATTTATTTTTGTCCATGTAACTGAGGGTTTAACTGGGCTGATATTGAAGTCCACTGGTCACCCTTTGATTATTAACATGAGATCCCATTATATTTTGGTGAGGGGTTTATCCAACTTTATTTTATTTTTTTACACCTCAAAAATAATTCCAAAGATCATTCAAAAATATCCTTTTACATGGTTATAAAATGATGTTACACATCACAAAAAATTATGAAAATTTACGTACTCCTACAGTTTTTAATGTTCTTTGAATCCATGCATTACTCTTTGAATTCTTGCATAAAAAAGCGCTGAATTAGCAGACAAATCAAACACCAAATGCATTTCCATAACCAACTTACCCTCGATCATGGTACTTGTGATATCCCAGTCCTATATTGAAATATGTGGATGGTATCTTGTATATAAATTTGAGGTTATTACTAAAGTATCAAAGTCATACCCTTTAAGATAGACCTGTGGTGGGTAAAGATGACCTAACGATACTCTTGGGACAATAAATTTGAAGCTTAATTCGGGCTCGAGTGGAGCCAGATCGTTACAATGGTATATCGGAGTGGTAGGTCCTCATGGTGTGATGGGTCTAGAGTCCATACATCCCCCTAAGAATTGTGATTCTATGGCTCTGTAGACTGTGATTGGACTTGACGAGTACATCAAGGCTTTTAGGTGAGGGAAGTAATATACCCCAAACCCATATTGAAACTTGTGAGTTAGTTTAGTATGAGTATAAAGCATCAGCTTTACTCCTTATAGTACATAGCATTAACTTGTCAAGACTTTTAGGTGTGTCTTTGTTGGGCTACGATAACCCACCTACTACTCTTGGACAATGGATCGAACTTTCTTCTGAATCTGATTCGGGTCGAGTCATTACAAATGGTATCAGGGCAGTGGTCTCTTATTGTGTGGTGGATCTGAATTTCATACATTCTCTGAGGATTGTAATTTATTGGACTGTGATTTGATTGATTGTGATTTAACTACGTCCTCATCAGTGATTTAAGTAAAGGAGATTGTTATACCTTAGTCCACAGAGGGCTTAAAATTCAAAAATAAAATAAAATAAAAATTACCTAAGGAAAAGTAGAAATGATATGAATGCAATGTTTGATTAGGAACATTGTTTAATCAACAAATTAAGAAAAAACTGTCCCCCAATATATGGCAGGACTCTTTCTATAATAACAGTTTTGTCACTTCAACATTCATTAATCAAAACTAGTTTAATTGATGTTGTTAACCGAATCCAATTAGCTGCCGTAACCACAATCAACTCAATCACAAAATTGCTAAATGAGGCCAGACTTTGAAATTATGAAGTAAAGGGGTGTACCTATTTCATAGAATAGGCCTGTGAAGGAAGTGCAGCCAGGGCCTCCGGTGAGCCAAAGAATAAGGGGGTCCTTTGTAGGATTTCTCTCCGACTTCACAAAATAATAGAAGAGCTGCACATCCTCTGATGCATCAACTCCCACATACCTAACAATTAAACGTTAATACAAACATATCTCATCAAAAATCATAATACAGACCATCCTATTTGTCCTTTGAGTCCCGTTAGTATACATACAAACAACTATATATACATTTACTTGTACACTAAACAAGGTTCCCCAAGAAGAGTCTCACTTAGATTTTCAAAGTCGATTTACAAAATTTTAAAAATTAAATAGATTTAAATTTTAAGATTATTCATAATAAAGTAAAAATAAAACTATTTTGTGGGGTATGAATATATATTTATATATATGAGTTAAATACAGAGAGAAAATTAAGCTCACCCGGTTTCGAGTTGAAAAGGGAGGGGTCCTTGGAATCCTGGGAGGAACTTCACACTTGAAAATCCTACAGTTCCATAAAGAAGATGAAGCAGCAAAAACAAGGTGAAGAAATTTAGCTGATAAATGAAGGGGAGTTTTTTCATTGAGCTTCCCATTCCCATTTTCATTGCATTGGGTACTTTTAGAGAAAAATTTGAAAGATATTTCTCAAATTATATATAATAATGCTGTCTCAAATTTGTATATATATGCCGTCTCTCCTCTCTCTCTCTCTATAGAAATGAAAGGATGAGATTACTTGCAGCGGCGGAGGTGACGTGTATGGAAGGGTGTGAAAAAGTCAGAATATTGAATTATTTTATATTATTATGAATAAAAATAATAATGTTTTTTTTAAAATTTTTAACTGGTAACAGATGGAGTATATATTTATGAGGTTATATCTATGGAAAAGTCTCGGCAGATCGGAAATTGGGACATGAAAATTGGATATTTTAATTTATTTTTATTTTTATTTTTTTTTATTTGTGATTTTTAAAAAATATATAATATTTATTTTAATTCTATTTTTATATATGTATTTAAATTACACTTAAAATATTATATTTTATAGAAATTTCTGTTGAAATAAATATTATATATTTTTGAGAGTCACAAGCAAAAAAATAAATAAATTAAAATGTCCAATTTTCTTGTCCTAATTTCCGGTATGTGTAGACGTACTCTATATCTATTTGGGTCTGGGATTGTTCTAATACCCATATTATGCTGCACTAATATTGGGTTGGTTTGGACTTTGGATATTAATGTTTAGTTTATTTGGAAGAATAATATTATAGAGACAAACTATTTTATAAATATTTTATAAACTGCTGATGTGACATACTCCATTTTAGCATATTGTGTGGGACCGAAGATTACATTGAAACAATTTGTTGATCAATACGCTGAGTTAGAGTATGTCACATCAACAGTTTATAAAATGTTTGTAAAATAGTTTGTGTCTGTAGCACTACTCTTTAAATATTTTATTTTTGAGTTAGATAAATTACTTTTTGAATAAATTGTTATTAGATAAACAATATTTTATAATTCGTTTCGTGTGTTCAAAATTTAAGAACGCACGGATATTTCAAAAAAATTTAAATGTCGACACACGAACAAGCACAATAAAGATATGATGGTTTGTGTTTGGATATTTTAAATTTCTTGTCTTATTTTTGATTTTGTCTTTTGTTCAATGTTTTATATAATATTGTTGTTAAATATTCCTTCCCTCAAAAAGTGTCATTTGTAAAATTTAAGAAGCTTAGAAATATAAATCGTTAGTTTAATAGGTATCATAATAATAATAATACTAATAATTAATTTTAATTATAAACTCGATGATTGCGTCTTTTTAGTGAAAAGGAGTTTAGTTTTATTTATTTACATTACCGTCATTTTTTATACATAGATAAAAAAAATTTATATTACTACATAGGATTCGGCAAGAGGTAAGAGATAAGATCATAAGACAGAAATACAATTGGATCTAAAAAATTTAGTTTAATGGGGTTAAATATATTTTTACCCATTATAGTAGAGCTCGATTTACAAATACATTAATAGACTCAAATTTGTAACGGTCAACTCATTAAACTACATGTTATTTACAAAACAAGAACCGACTATTTCCGTTAAGGATTTAACAAAAAAATTATGTGGCAATATGTGACATAACTTAGATACTAGGAAAATATAATTCACGCATGTACCACACACATGAATATCCTTGATCTGAATGTATCTTTTATTCAGTTAAAGATGTTAGCCAACCGGAGTTGGATGTACTGTATGATACCCATTAATGGGAGGGGATTAGTGAATGCTTACCGTGAAGGGGTGTGCAATTTTTTGGACAAAGCCATAGAACATGCTGATGATCCAAACGGAAAAATGAGATGCACGTGTGTCAAATGTAAAAACCTGACATAGAAGACAGCCGATAAGATTAAATTCGACTTATTTTTTCATGGCTTTGTGGATGGTATTTCGTATGGATTCATCACGAGAAATTAACTAAGTTGATGGAACTGACCGACCATGTAGACCAACCATTTCACGAGGATTCAAGGGTCGATAATTATGATGTCGCGAAAATATTGGTCGATACTTATGGGTCTAACTATATAAATGAGGTTGAAAACGAGCATTCGTCAAGCAGTGTTCAACAAGAGCCAAATGATACAGTTGAAGTCTTTTACAAGATGATATATGAATCGGGGTTCCTATTGTATCTTGAAAATGATAAGCACGCCAGACTATTTGCAGTGACTAAACTCTTACACTTTAAGAATGTGCATAACTGCAGTGAGAGATGTTTTAATGATTTGCTTGCTCTTATCAGCGAGTTCTTACCAAATGATCATACGTTGCCCGCGAATTACTACGAAGTGAAAAATATGGTAAAGAGGTTGAATATGGGGTATCAAAAGATTAATACTTGTGAGTAGGATTGTATGTTATACTATAGGGCGGACAAAGATAAGGTGCAATGTGCTATATGCAACTTACCTCAGTACAAGGTGACAAAATGTGGTGAGAAGGAGAAATATGTGCAATACTCGTGAACCTCGTTAATAATATAAATATTGAGATTAATAATTATGGAATATTTATTTGAATATAAATACATATATTTGTGTCATGAGGTGTAATAATTCATTTTGAATTGAATTAAATAATTGATGATTGAGAATTATGGTGGAAATAAAGATGAGCTTAATTTAAGTTTATGGAATATGTATAGTGTAGCAAAGTGATGAGGTAAGAAATTTCTTAAGTAAATTAATGAGGAAATGATTGAATGGACTAATTATCATTACAATTAATTAAATTATGTGCAATCTCATGTGATATGCCTAATATGGACTAATGGGAGACTAAGTAATTCACTAATTAAATTAATAAATTAATTAATTAATAATGAGAGGATTTAATTAATTATGTGGTTATCATGTAGTTACATGTGTTATGTGACATTTAAATAATTTATTCATAAGGTTGTTTCATGTATAAAATCTAATATGTATGTTAAGAAATATATGTGAATAATTATGATACGAGACCATATGATAAAAGTAAGCCTTAATGATGTAATTTACTAAATTGTATAAATTGGTCTTGTGTGGCACGATAATATTAATGTCATAAAAGTAAGCCTTAATGATGTAATTTACTAAATTGTATAAATTGGTCTTGTGTGGCACGATAATATTAATGTCAGACTAACTAGAGGTCAAGTTGGATTTTACTTAATAATAATTATTAATGTGTTAATTGATGTGATGGAAAAATAATGCGATATTAATACCCAGCTGAATAATATTATTGGGACTAACACAATGTACATAGATCATATGATTAAATGTACAGGTGACCCTAACTTATCACAAGGTAATAACATTAAAATAGCACTTTGTAAGACAAAAAAAAAGAGAGAAATAAATCTAAGTATGCTAGTACCACTTTGTTAAAGCTGAGTATTAAATTAGTTGTCCCAAAATCAGTGTCCTGTTTCATTAAATTGTCGTGATAGGCCATTGGCCTATCCTATTTCTTCTTACTATACTTAGCTGCGTTAATGATGATCTGAAGAATGGAGGAGAGGGAGCAGTTGCATGCTTTCCACCAACTCTTCATTGTCCATCAAATTCTTCTTCTTTCTGCTGAACAAAAATGGTGGACAAAAGCTAGGTATGGATATTAGATTTTCTATAAATTGGAAGCTACTTTTCTCAATTTCATGTTGTTGAATTTCTTGTTAAGTATAATTTAGTGAAAGAGTATTGCTAGAGTGAAGAGTAATCACTGAGTAGGAGCAAGTTTAGCAATTCAATATAAAGAAGTAGCATTACTGTCAAACTGTTCATAATTTTGAGTTTTGATAAATTCTTAGAATATCTTGAATTTCTCTGTTAATTGGTATGAAATGGAATGTCATTGTGTTAGGAGAGTTTATATGCATGTTATAGATTAATGCAACAAGTCTATGTATGTTGAATCAATGGTATTTTTGATTGGGGTTTTGAACAAATCAGACCCAAGTCTGGTGTTGTCCCGAAGTGGCGCGACCCGTCACTTCTGCAGTACAACCCAGCGCGACCGCGCGGTTGGTCAGTCCCAAAAAATAGTTTTTATTGTTTCTGATGTTCTGAGCATGTTAGTTTACTGAGTTAGGTATGATACTAAGTCTAACATATGAGTTAAGACCCCTATTGCACAATATAAGTTGTTTTAGTTTGGTTATAGTGATTTTGAAGACAAATCGTAAGGTTTTGAAAAAACAAACCATGATGAACTTGTTGTCCTTGAAATTCTGATCTTTCTAGTCTATAATTATGACTTAGTTATGTACATATACGAGTATGAAATGTGATACGAATTTACTTTACATATTATCTTGTTTTAGCATAAGTGTTTTCAAAGAAAACTTAAAGCTTGGAAACTAATTTTGAAAAGCATTGTGTGAATCACATTTTGACCATATGTGCAAGCATAATATGATATTTTATGCCTCTAGACATGACCAATATGTTCACCCATCTAGCTATGTTAGTTTTGAACAAGTCAAGCATGGTTTCAAATGAGTTTTCAAGAGTTAAGCCTATGTTAACTTTTAATACAAAAGTTTAAATGACTATGTGTACGTGACAAGGATAATAGCAAGCATGCATGTTAAAGGTTGGTTAACATCCTTGTATGATAAAAAGATTGAAATAGATGATCACTTGTTAAATAGACTTATCTAACCGAGAAAATCATAACTTGAGATAATAAACTTGAAGTGATCACGAAGAAGACCAAAATTAGGCAAGACCTCTTAAACATGTGTTTATTATCTGTGATAATACCCATGTATGCTATAGGGAAATATAGGATCAGGCAAACTCAAACTCAGTTCTGATTTTAATAGGGAGCAGCGCGACCGCGCCACTCCCAAGTCATAATCCAGCGTGGCTGCACTGCACTGCAGTTTGGTCTAACTGTTTTAATTATAATCTTAGACTTGATGCATAAGTGTGACAACCCGAAAAATCGAATTGTCTAGAATTTAAGTTTAAAGAATTAGTTATTAATAAAATGAATGTTTATTAATAATATTGTGTGTTATGTGTTTATTAATCGTTCTAGAACTTAGGATGATTATAAAACGGGAGGATTCTGGCTACGAGCTAGACTGAACGAGTAAGAATTTTCAAGGTGAAAATAAAAAAAATTCGGGAACAAAAATAATTTTGAGGAAAAAGACGAAACATGCACTATTCATCCGACGAAACCCTAAGGGTTAATGTTTGAATAACATAAGCCTTTTCGAGAGATCGATATGTCGAAATGATATTCCGTCGAAAGATTCGACGATAATACGCCGTGAAAAGTTAAGTTAGTTGATAAAAGTTTTTCTAAAAAAATGTACAGAAATCAAACGAAAAGTACTGTTATGTACTTTTCATTCGTTTAAC